>JAGXOD010000005.1:7245000-7355000 GCA_020368025.1 Brachyhypopomus occidentalis
GAGCTGCTTGCCTGTTCTATACCGAGCATGCTCCCTGTAACAGAGGACATATCTCTGGATCCACTGTAAGGTCCACATTTTAGCCTTCAGCACTGAGGACCATTGAAATTCTTATGAGTCAGAACTCGGGTTGGAGCTCCACAAGATACCCAGCAGAAGCACGGCAGCGCAGACCAGATAAAGATACTTTAGCGCTTTCATGTTGCTGACAGCAAACAGTGATCAAACAGCCTGCCTGATTTCAGAGAGTTTGCTTATGCAGCTGAACTCGGCCGTGTGAAGGCAACCCTTCCCCAGGGCCTCAGAGCACAAGGGACTGAGCGGCTGGGCCTCAGAACAGAAGAACTCTCTGCATGTGAAGTCCGGTCAAGCACTAGGTAGACATTCCTGAGACATTCGCTGCAAAGAACTACAGGATGAACTAGAAGAAGACGTCACAAGCCGTAGAGCCCAATTAGAGCAAGCGGAGTAGATGAGATGTTATTATTGTGTTTATGTCGTACAGCGCAGACGCAGGCAGGTTGAACGCAGGCAAAGGGCTGCGGTTAGGTTCCGAAGCTGAAGCTGCATGGTGCTTCTGCTACGACATCTAACCATCAACTTCATCACATACTACCCACCGCTGTCGAGTGAACACCTCACTCATCTGGTACACTGCGCTGTGCGCACTGTTGTGTACTGTTGTTCTCCGTTGCCTTTGATGTCTATGTTCTTCCAAGAGGACGACATATCCAGACATTGTGGTATTGTTGCTTTATTGTCTGCACTGATGGCCTAACCTTGTTAATATAGTCATTCGAACTCTAAACCAGCACAGCTGATGTGATCCGATGGCCTGACCCACACATACACTCACACACACACACACACACACACACACACGCACTGGACTCTCCCACTGGACTGATGCTACTATTGCACTGGATGATTTTGAACACCTGTCACCTTATTCTCCCACCTGTCCTAATTATATTTTATATCTTTACATATCTTTCACAGAGATATTTTATAGTTATGCTACCTTTTTATACTTTTATATTTATGTTCTCATTCATTTCATATTTTATTCCCTGGTCCTTTTCAGTTATAAGAGCAGTCATCAAAGCATTTCACTGCTAGTTGTTACCACAGTGACTGTGCACGTGACAAATAAAGTTTGATTAGATTTGATTAGTCAACTTTCCATGTCTGCATACTGATTAGCGCCATGAGGGAGGTCAGAAATAAACGAATTACAAAGAAATTCTGAGAAATGGCAGATTTCCTGAACAATAATAAACAATAATAAATAGCCCAGCACTAATAAATCAACTCAGTGAAACACACCCAAACTCCACAAACGTAGAAAACCAACCTGCGTGCTGGAAAGCGCGACAGTATTGGCAGATATTCACTGGAGATGGGAGAGAAACCGACCACTTCATAAATGGGAAATTGTGACTGAGGCTAGGATCGATAAAAGCCAAAATGGAAAATTTGGTCAATGCACCAAGGTTAATACCTTTAATCTTTCTGAAAATAAAGTAATACACAGTAAAGGCGGTGGTTGTTCGTGGTCATGATGACCTTAGTTTCATGTCTAATCCTACGTGTTTCTTTTTCTCGCATACATTCAGGGACCACAGGGCGAGCGCCATCTGCTGGCCTCTTGAAAACACGTTCCAGGAACGACTACAGTTCTCAGAATATTGAATATTGACCTCACAAACTTTGTTCAGTTACAGACTTTATTCACTCACAGTGTCTTTCATTCAAATGTGGAGTGTGTTATCGTCTAAGGTTCTGGTGCACTCACATTATGTCCTGCCCAAAGTCAAGTACAATGGGTCCAGAAACACGTAAACTGACCTAAAGCACAACCCGCGTTTTCCCTGTTAATCAGCGACCTAACAGAAATTTAACAGCATATGATTCTACTACGTTCAGGCTGAATCACTGATTCCTGAATTTCACGCACTGTTCAAGCAAACTATTTCGAATAGTGTTGCAGAGATCATTCGCGCCAGTAGATGCCAGTAGAAACCATCACATTCTCACATTCTCCAGTACACGATCACTACATCTAGCAAAACAAAATCTGCAACCAACATTCATTAGTGTTGTAAATTATATGAGTCTGCGTGTTTCAGCCAAGCATGAAATCCTGTATGACATCTCAAACCACAGACAAAACAAGTCAGATGTGCAAGCACAGGGAAAGGGGGTGTGATGGTGGCACATGTAGCCAGAAGAAATTTCAACCATTCACCAGTCTCTCCACATTCACCAGTCTCTCTACATTCACCAGTGTCTTCACATTCACCAGTCTCCCCACATTCACCAGTCTCTCCACATTCACCAGTGTCTCCACATTCACCAGTCTCTCTACATTCACCAGTGTCTCTACATTCACCAATCAATCTGTTTCAAAATTGAAATTTACTGACCAGCTTTCATAACAATGGCTTCTGTTTCTGAAGCTATATTATAACAGAAATGGCAGACACCTTTTAAACATATATTTGCTCACTTCCATCGCAAACACTACTTCAGTATATCACTAATATAAAAAAGTAAATAAAATTACATTGGGTTGAATGAAGAGAGTGAAGGAGAGTATCACATATTTAAAAAAGCCCGAAGAAGTTATATGGTAGAGAAACAACCAGGTTCATATGGTAGAGTAACTCCTCCATGCCATGAACTTCCAGAATAGCATCAAGCAACTCTGATAAGTGCTGACAGTGTGGAATATCAGAGAGAGAGAACGCAGGAGAGAGAGAGAGAGAACAGGGGAGAGAGAGAGAGAGTAGATGTAGGTAGCATTTATTATTAAATTGCTGGGCAGGTGGGGTGACTACATTAAGGAGATTCAATGTCTCAGGAATTATTTATCATAGTTTAATTCTATAAGGAGTTTGTTCCAATGGAATGCCATTAAAATTACAACAATTTTTGAGCTGGGGTTGATGCTTATTTTCATGACATCAGCAAATAGGCTCGCCAAGTCATTGTTGCCCTCTTGTGCTGTCCTGAAAATACTGCTTATTATGTTGGAGAGGAAAAAAAACCCTTCAGGTGGGTTCAGTTCATTTCATCTGCAGCGTTTCTCCTCCACGCTAAACAGGCTTTCTGTCCAGCACATCTTCAACACAGTGCATAGACACAAGTGTTTATCTCAAGTACAAGCCAACCTTTATTAACCGTGATGTAGGACAGATGAGCCGTCCCTCTGCAGACACTCTGCTTCTCAATCTTCTGTCTTCCCAATGGACCAGACATGACTCTCCAGCTGAAGTGTGTCAGTCAGCAGCAGATGCACACGTCATCCATTAACGCAGAGCCCAGATCTTCTTCCTCTCGTTATGTCCCTGTCCACTGTGGACCACACGTCCTAGGTCCCTCAGTGCAGCAGTTCTGAAGGATCCCGGGGTTCTGAGTGGCTTATTTGGGGATGTATAATTGGAAGTCTATGCTTTAATTACCCCTGCAGACACGAGGACATACCCAGAGCTTAGACTGTCCTCTGTCCCCGCTGCCCCTCCTGATTAATTATGCACAGTAGGTCTTAACAGGGACTTACGGCGCATTTACAGAAAACGTGCAGGCATCATGACGCTGACGTGACGCACACGGCTGTACCATGATGTCATCACGAAGTCGTTTGCGACCATTCACTCACAAAGGGAATTAGACGTATAATCCCTCAGCCTTTTTAAACAGCTCATAAAATAAAAGGGGTCGGATCTGCCATGAATACGGCATAACACTAACATGGCAAAACCCTGAAATCCTGGGACATTTTTTTGCATGGTATTTTGTGCAATTTGTTGTATTTTTGGTCTGACAATCATGTGAGTTCTTGTATCTTGGTTCTTTGTTTTTCTATTAAACTTTCTTTTAATCCTTTCACACACACACACACACACACACACACACAAACACACACATTCCTTGGGTTTGTTGTTGTTGCAGGCATGAACGCAATGTGAATGAGAACATTAGAGTGCCAGTGGTGGATCAGGATAATTAGGGAGGGGTCTTGATGACCTAAGAGGGCGACAGTTGCCATGTCGACTGAGGAACCCTGTCAGCACAGGAACGTGTGGGTTCCAGGGATGCTCATAGCTGAGGGTCCTGGGGACAGAGAGGGGGAACAATGCCAGACGCTGTCCAAGGTCCTAGGAGGCTTCAGGAGGAGGGGGAGGTTTCAGCAGATATGGACCTCCGTAGAGAGGAGAGTGGTTGCTACTCTCATGGAGATGCATGGGAGTGTCGTGCTCACACTTAAGAAGCATGATGGGTAATGTCATGGAGATCTCCCCACGCCACTACTCACCGGCCTGTGGTGGCTATACAGCACGAGGGGTTTGTTTATGTTTTTGTTGTTTTCTGTCATTGTCAAATATACAGTTTGCAGCTTATAGAACAAAATTGGAGGTGGACAAAAAAATGCTAGTAATCATATATAAATATTTCTGCCTGAATGCAAACTCTGGACATATGTTTAGGCCTTTGAGCAAAATAAGTATTTTTCTAATCTCTCCCTGTCCAAAAACTGCTCCATTTGCTAAATTATTGACAGTTTCAGTTCTTGTGCCAGGATTTCAGACTGGGGGAATTAAGAGGATTACTCCAGGTGTGCACTGACTGCTGGGAGAGGCTCCATCCGCTTCTACAGGTCTGTTCACAGCAAGTGCAATAAATAAAATAATGTGATACATACTAACTAATGCATAAAGGGCACAGTCATGTACCATAGCCTCATAACACTTCGCGCCCCCAAGGCCACATAGCCTCATATACCAGAACCACATAATACATAATATCTCACTGCTACATAAGACATCATGCCTCATAGCTACATAACACTTTATATCCCATACGTAAAGCAAACAGGAAGGAAAATAATACTTTCTCTGTGTAGGCTGGAGGCCCATCAATCTTGGCATGACAAAATTATTTTGTTTGCAGTTTTGCAAACTAATTATGGCAACTAAAAGTTTGTAAATCAGTTTGCAAAACTGCAAACTGATTTACAAACTTTTAGTTGCCATAATGTTGCACTTATCATTTAATTTCACTGTTTATAGTTCCGTGTACTGCTGAGAGCACTGGGGTGATTCTGAACAGCCAGATAACCTGCGTGGGGTACATTACACCCATTACCAACACCCATGGGATTTCTTTCACAGCACTAGAAGTGCGGGGAGCTTCCTGAGGTCGCCTGTGTGGCTCCCAGAGCAGTGAAGCAAACACAAAACTCTTTTGCTCACTTTCCAACGCTTAAAGGGCCCAGCTTCACTCTGAACCCTCCGAACCGTCTGAGCTCTCCGAACTGTCCTAACCGTCCGAACCATCCGAACCATCCAAACCATCCGAGCCATCGGAACTGCCTGAGATTCCTGTCTTAAGACTGAAGGCTGAAGGCTGTAGATCCTGGTCTATAGAACTGGGTAGGTACAAACTCAGAGTACACAAGCATAATGGGCAGCATGATGGAAACAGTTAGGAGTAGAGCCCTCTTCTAGGGGATAGGGGATCTATTATCAATGCCTGGGATCGCACGCAGTTTCTTTAGTCTATTTAAATTGTGTTTTTAACATTTCAATCAATCAATCAAAATGTATTTATATAGTGCTTTTTACAACAGTTGTTGTCACAAAGCAGCTTTACAAGTGTTTGAGTCCAAGCCCCCATAGCAAGCCAAGGGCGACAGTGGCAAGGAAAAACTCCCTAAGAGCATGAGGAAGAAACCTTGAGAGGAACCAAGACTCATGTTTTAAAGCTGGTTTAGAATACCTTTACCTTTCAATAGGCTTCAACTAATTAAAGTAAATAAAGATGTGATGAAAAGAAAGTACAGAGTGATTTAATTGGTCCACCTGCATAAAGTTACACAGTAAAGTTCAGGGATACAATGCACTGAATACCACAGTGGATAATTAGAAGGTGATAACGTGTGACATGCTTGAACCAAATAAAGAGGGCCTCAAAACAGACTCAAGTCTGCCGCTAATCCCTTTATTTGACTTTCCCCGAGTTATTTGAATTCATCAATATTAATGTTTTTATCTGTAGGCATAGAGTTGATGTCACTGGAGATTATATCAGAATCTCTATGAATAATGAATGGGCATCTACAGGAACTCGTAAGTTGGACTCAATATTCTTCTGAAAAGGTCAAGTGTGGTCAGAACTGGCAGGCAGCAGTGGGGCTTTGAGCACAGACGGTTTCCCGCTGCACGTCCACAGAGGTGGGGGTGACCGTAAGGGCTGACCTCAGTCCTCCAGCCCAACACATGGTCCTGCCTGATAATGAGCAGAAGACCAATCAAATGATTTCTCTTTTTACTTGTTTAATTTCCCACTTGCTTCAACATGTTCTTACGCCACTATAACTTGACTTGAGGATATATATGCAAGAATAGAAAGCAGGTTTAGTTTATCCTGCTTTACCATGGGATGGCTACTACAAATCCTGGTTGAATGGAGTATATGATCACATACACGCACACACACACACATTTGCACACACACACACTCACATGCACACATAAACGCAGAAACACACACACGCACATTTGAACAAACACAATTACACACATATAAAAATATACACAAATACACATGCATGCACAAATGCACACAAACACACACACACATACGACACACACTCACGCATGACCTAGTGATTGACCCAGTAACAGGGTTATCCCTCCAGAGATTCCTGCCTCTACTTCTGCCTCAACATTGGGCCAGACATGGTGGACCAGTGGCCACTCTCCAGCGCTGGCCAGGTGGGTCCTGCCGCTGAAGCAGGCGGAACCGGAACCCAGAAGTGCAACGCAAGCTGTAGTGACTCAGCCTCGAGGTTCTCTCGGCACGTCTGTGGTCCAGCGTCTGTCTGCTCCGAGGCCCCATATGTCCAATGCTGACCTGGTTCCAGACGTGCTTCCACTGAGACTACACACATCAAAGCGTCACCCCGAGCAACCGTTACCGTGAGACCATTTCCGAGCGTCAGAGCATCGCATAAAACATATATGAGTCACATCCGAGGAGAGATACAGTACGTGTTCCCTGACAGTTGTTCAGTTTGAAATTATGTTTTGGGGGAATCAGATGTAACAGCGGCAGGGAGATAGAATGGTGACGGTGCAGCTGCTAAAAAATGTTTATACTGAAATAAATATTCTGAAGAAGTTCACAGTGACTCTGAGACCATGTGTGACTATATGTGTGTGTGTGTGTGTTTGTGTGTGTTTTGACGTGTGAGTGCGTCACAAAAGCCCCAGGGTCCTGCGCTTCCATAGGTAGCAGCACTGTAATGTGCCATTTGCAGGGAAAGGCTGACTAGTGAAACCTAAAGAGAATAACTGTGAAATGACTACTGTTCTCTGCTTTTATGTTCTTTAATGGAGGGAAAAGCAGAAAACAATGGAAGTGTGTTATCAAAGCCTTGCCCACTCTACCCCACTGAAACACACCAGTGGTCAGATTAGGCTGCTGGCTTGTAACATTTCAAATGTTACAACCAAAAAGATTTATATATGTGTGTGTGTGTGTGTGAGAGAGAGAGAGAGAGAAGGAGAGAGAAAGAGACAGAGACAGAGACAGAGAGAGAATAAAATCAATGCGAGTCCATTTGAGTCACAGCACCTTGTAATTAAGTTTTCTTCAAGACATGGACTTCTCCTGCTCCCTCGTGTCCTAAAGACTCCGTGATGTGGCCTCTGAGCATATCTGAGCATATCTGAGCATATCTGAGCATATCTGAGCATATCCTGAGCATATCTGAGCATATCTGAGCATATCTGAGCATATCTGAGCATATCTGAGCATATCCTGAGCATATCCTGAGCATATCTGAGCATATCTGAGCATATCTGAGCATATCTGAGCATATCTGAGCATATCCTGAGCATATCTGAGCATATCCTGAGCATATCCTGAGCATATCTGAGCATATCCTGAGCATATCCTGAGCATATCTGAGCATATCTGAGCATATCTGAGCATATCTGAGCATATCCTGAGCATATCCTGAGCATATCTGAGCATATCTGAGCATATCTGAGCATATCTGAGCATATCTGAGCATATCCTGAGCATATCTGAGCATATCTGAGCATATCTGAGCATATCTGAGCATATCTGAGCATATCTGAGCATATCCTGAGCATATCCTGAGCATATCTGAGCATATCTGAGCATATCTGAGCATATCTGAGCATATCTGAGCATATCTGAGCATATCCTGAGCATATCCTGAGCATATCTGAGCATATCCTGAGCATATCCTGAGCATATCTGAGCATATCTGAGCATATCTGAGCATATCTGAGCATATCCTGAGCATATCCTGAGCATATCTGAGCATATCTGAGCATATCTGAGCATATCTGAGCATATCTGAGCATATCTGAGCATATCCTGAGCATATCCTGAGCATATCCTGAGCATATCCTGCAGCACTGACACAGAGCGTGCAGACTGTGGACCTGCCCCTGCACCACGGAGCTCAGGCATCCAGCGCCACACTAGTCCCCAGCTAAGCGGGTGGCCGGTATGTTGATTAGCAACAGGGAGAAGGAATCCCCAGCTACCCAGACATGGCATCGCTCTCCGAGCAGCTCCCAGTCGCATCGCCTCCGGGAGCCCACACCATGGACGACATATGGGCAGACACAGATGCTGGAGATCAGACAGGAAGACACACCTGTGCATGGAAGCAACTTCCACATCAGGAGTTTTGTATGAAATATGCCTTTAAGACTACTGTGTACACCTCCTTAATATGCTGCACTGCAATACTCATAATTGTAATAACCAGAAGTCTCATCAATAGTCATTAATTAAGATTGAAAGAGCAGATCTCATTTGCATTTACCTAAGAGTGAAAGCCAGAAATGTATTTATATTAAGATTGTAAAGGATATTAAAGGCAAATGGGACGTGCCCAAAGGGATAACACTGCTGACATAGCTATAATTAACTACTATAGTGAACTACTATTATAAACTACTATAATGAACTACCTATAGTGAACTATTATAATGAACTACTATAATGAATTACTATAATAAACTATTATAATGAATTACCTATAATGATCTACTTTAACGAATTACTACAATGAACTATTATAATGAACTACTTTAATGAATTAATATAATGAACTATTATAATGAACCTAATGAACTCTCTGGGTCAGGAGTGAGTCCTTGCCTCAAGTATCTCGGGTTCTTGACTGAGGGAAGGATGGAATGGGAGGATGACAGGCGGATCGGTGCGGCGGTCACAGTGTTGTGGACGCTGTACTGGACCATGGTGGTGAAGAGAGAGAGCAGAGGCAAAAGGGCAAAGCTCTCCATTTACTAGTCAGTCTACGTTCTGCCTCTCACCGATGGTCATGAGCTTTGGGTAGTGACTGAAAGAATGAGATCACGAATACAAACGGCTGACATGAGTTTTCTCCGCAGGGTGTCCGGACTCTCCCTTAGAGATAAGGTGAGGAGTACTATAATGAACTATTATAATGAACTGTGAATAATTATAATTATAATGAAATGTGCCATTGTTGTCTTGTTTAGAGTAAAAAACATAAGCTGCTATAAATTGAATATGTCTTTAAACACATAACAAGAAACAGGCACAAACACCAATACACATACACACATATGCATGCATGCACACGCACACACACTCACAAATGCATGCATGCACACACACACACACACACACGCACACGCATGCATGCACACACGCACACACACCCAGTCAGCAGGTAATTAATATTCTCTTAGTTTTCCACCAGACGTTCCTCTCTGTGGTACCACAGATGTGTCGTGTCATTCAATTTGTTGATAAAATCAATCCCCCAGTTTTCAGTCTAGATGTGACAGAGGGACATAAAATAAACAATCTGAAAAAATCATACATCTCCGCCAGGAGCATCTGATCAACATTCTCCTGCCCCAGTCCCAGACACCATGCAGCCTCCACCACTAATGGCCGAGACAGATCTCCATCCTCGCATTTACATTTGTTCAGAGGCAATGTATTACTCAATTCTGAGGGTTTATTGTGCATCCACACTCTCAAAATTCCCATTTAATATTCCTGGGGACTGGGGAGAGGAGGTGTCGTGTACTGGAGGTGAGTTCCGGGGCTAAACAAATTCCTGCATGACGCTGATAGCCCAAGTTTGCTGTGTGGAAAATCACCAATGCTATCACATTCATATTGTTTTGTGACAGTGCTACAATGTGCTAAATCAAGGACTACCGAAAGTCATTTCAGCATCAGTGGTTGTGCTGTGAATTCTACCTGCGTGATTTTCCTGTAAGCTATGCCTAGAAGATAAACTCAAATACCCAGGCACTCAGATTACATACTGTATTCTTTATATACATACATTTCTATCAAGATCAAGATGATCCAAATGCAATCCATCCTAACACAATGCTGTAAAGGGTGACTGATAAAGTCATTTGGTTGTGAAGCAGATTTTCAGGCTAGAGGAGTTGAGCCCAGACTGGCGGATGAGTCGGTCAGACTCATGGGGTCTGAGATGTCCTACAATGCAAGAACGTGCCAACACAAAAATCCTTGAATCCAAAACCTTTACCTGAGCTCCACAAAACTCTGATGTTTGTTAATGATACAGAATGTCGGTTTAAATCACTGATGTACCAATTCTATGTTAATATGTATGTGTATTTATTTACTTATTTACTTATGCTCCCTACAGATGTGTATACAGCTGTAAAGAAAGTAGCTTTATTTAATAAGTAGCTTTTATGTAGGTCTATTTAAATGTGTAATTATATCTTGCATTCCATGATTTTATCTTAAAATTCACGAGATTTGCATAATGAGTGTACAATCTAAAACAGAGCCCAGATTGTACTGCATGTCACTACAGTCACTATCAGTTGAAAACGTAATGTTTCCATTTGCTTCAGTGGCGTTGTGCCATTGTGTGGTGCCTCCTGGTGGTCTAGTTGATGACAATGACAGATAGTAGATGTAATCGTGGAGCAGCACAGCTTTCCACTCCGGCACGGATGCAGGATGCATTTACAACAGTTTTATTAAACCCCATATGCAGGCGAGAGGAAAACAGGCAGTGAAGGAAACTCAAACGCAAAAGGAAAACCAAGGTGTGAGGGGCCACAGACTAGGATATAGTGCTCAGGGGCCAGACTGGTGCAAGGGCAGGATGACGGGGGAACGAAGGGGCAACTGGTGAACGGACCAGCCACCAACTGGGAGGGGGTCAGCCTGGAGAAAGGGGCAGCGGGCCAAGCTGAGGATTTGGGGGACAGGAGGTCAGAGGGTCACATGGTCAGGACACATGGTCTGAGGGTCACATGGTCAAGCCGAAGGGCTGTAGAGTGCAGCACTGGCACCCAGATGAGGGTTGATGTCAACGCCCTCCATGCCCCAGGACACGCGGGCAGCGTCATCAGCGGTGCGGGACGCAGGGCCGGCATCCTCCACGCTGCGGGACATAGGATCAGCAGCCAGCGCACAGGCGGGATAGTTCAGTTTAATCTGGTGATAATTACTGGCTGCACTTTAAACTTCAGATTAAAATCAATTCCTGATAAAAGTGTCCAGTTTAATAGGTATGATTTTAAAGGTCGTCCTATTTCATCCATATCCCTAACACTATACTACACGACACACAAACACACACACACATACGCACACACACAAAACACACACAAAAGTGTTCTCCCTGTTCAGGCTGATCAGTCAGTAAAGGCACAAAAGATAGATTCAGATTTTTTTTATTTATCTATTTTGTCATGCAGGTCCAAATTAGACCATAAAACAGCCTCCTTCTTTACTAGTTGGTATCAAAATTCTCACATCTCATGCATCCCTCCTATCTGAAGGAATAAAGTTAATGGATGACTAATATTTCAGTCCAGCAGGGGGCCTCGCTATAAATATATGAATTGAGGGAGGTCCAGAAGAATTGCAAAAATGAAAAGGAACCATCCATTAAAATCTGCACCAAAACGCAGCATTGTTTAATGCAAAATTGTTTTGGTTTGCTAGATTTCCTTTGCATTAGTTCATCAGTCATCCAGGTTCCCCTGTCAGTTCCATTTGGACAATAACGGACATTCTGATCACCTTTCCCCTTCCTTTTATGTTGACGTTACACAGTCTTCAGGAACATTCTATGGCAGAAAGACATTCTGTCTCTCACACACAGCACAAACAAACCATCCCTTCCAGACAATTTCCATCCCCAGCCTCCATTATAACCACATACATATGTGCTTTTGCTCTTGGTTGGTGACGCAGACTTTCACGCCGCTGAAACATTCTGTTCAGACAGACGACGTCTTGCGGCCGGTGAAGTTCAGATTTCTTTGGCACTGAAAGTTTGTCCTTGGGCGATGGGTTTCTCCACACTCGTCTGCTTCAGCCTTGTACACTAAGGTATGGGTAATAAAACAACTACTGACAAATAGACATCTGGAGATTCCTAAAAAGTACTAAAAAAACATTTTATGTTTTTTGCATTGATTTTTGCTAAGTGAACATTGACTAAAAAACTTTGCATTTACTGGTCACCTGGTAATGAGAGATCACTTTCACTGAATTTTAAGTTGATTTTGGGATGAGAGCATGAAAGCAAGTTGCAGTCAATCAAAGTGAAACGTCAATGTATGGAGCTGATATTGGTCTAACAGCTGTTGACACAAAGCAGCTTTACATATGTTCATGTCCAATCAGCATGACTAATGTTCACTCCTACAGACGTGGAAGGCTCCTATGGAATATGCCTCACAAGAACATGACACCTGTGTGATTTCTTACTTTAATACTGCATTTTATAATTAGAAATATCTTATAAGAAGTAAATGTGCACTCAGCACATTTGGTGTATGCACATAATTATAGGAAACTGGAGACAGGAATCACTCAGACCTCTAAACAGCCCATTCTGATTAAGGATGCCCTCATCAGGGCAGAGCGACCTTTGACCTGCCAGCCAACTGAGCATAAACACTATAGGAAATAATGCCAGTGTTGCTGATGTAGCAAATGCAAAAATAATTTCTGACACAAACTGACGTTTTGTAATTATAAGCATTAAACGATTTTAATGATTGTGAATTAGCAGAATATATATGTGTTAATTACATGAACATTTCATTTTTAAATTGTTTTCTGTTTGTCTTGCCTTCTGAGTGCATAGAAAAGCACGGGTCTTTACCCTGAAGGTAAACTTCCTTTTTCATTTATCACAGAAAACAAACCTGCCTTTGTTTCTGCTTAAAGAGATTGTTCATGGGGAAAATCACATTTGGTATCTGGGAGACTGCCATTGTTTCAGGTTAAAGTAAGCTAACTTCAGCTCCAGTGATTCATTTTCATTTTCAGTGACTCACAGTGCCACTAATGGAAATGTGACGGAAGCCATGTCTGTATGTCCCTGCCATGTTAGGAAGCCATTTCAAATGTTTTTTGCCCATGAGAAATGACTGAATTACCTTGTTTGTAATCCCTATGTAAACCTGACTAATGTCCAATGTCCAACGCTTCTCTTCATCTTTATGTGTGTCGATCTTTATTCCATGGTATCTACATAGCAAAACCAGGCTGTACTATCACTAGACCACCTTCTGGAGAGGTTCAAGAAAAACATGATTAATTGTAACTATGCACCACACAGATCCATCCTCTGTGATCTGTGATGGTAGATGAAACCTGCTCTACACCACTAGGTCAAGAAATTAAAATGGAGGACCAAGTTTCCATTAACAGGTGCTAAAGTATAATGCCACATTAGGGTGTATAATGAATGACTGATTAGGGCAGACGTATAACAAGCGTCCTCCTTAAACAATGATAGTAAAAGATAATGCATTTACATTGTTCACAGATCAATATTCACAGATCAAAATTCACATGTATTCACAGTAAAACATGTTCAGCTACAGACTAATGCTGAAACAACAGAGTGTGGGTGAGCCCACCCTCCCTGGGATATTCTAGGCAGTATGGCCATCTGTGCTCGGGAGTTTGGAGCGTTAAGATTAAAATATGTGTGTCCTGTGCGTCTTCAGTGGTTCACAATTTATCATACTGGCTATAATTTAGGAATGCTAAGCAGAAGGGTATGTTAGATATTATTGTAGAGTTCCGAGATACAGTAGGGACTCAATTAGCTTCTCTTCTCAGCCATAATAATTCTGGATATAAAATAAAAGCACTTAAAAGGCTTTAAAATACAATATGTTGCATGTATTAAACTGCCTGATGAAGCCCAGAACAGTATGACAAGATCTTCAGTACTGATCATGTTCCTATTTCTCTGCAAGGATCTGCACGATGGTGAACTCTTGCCAGACAGATGACCTTGTGTTGATCTCCTAGCGCTCCAGAGAGAGGGGAGACTGAGGAGTTACACAAATCAAAGGCATTCAGAACAGTTTGTCTTTATATTAGATGTAATTTGCCTAGAACAGACATTTTCGATCACTGATTGGATGACTGATTGAATGTGTCCAATGTCTGGAACTTGCAGGGACTCTGGCGAGACACATTTCAATCTAGAAGAGGTAGCGGGGACGTTTGGTGACGTGCGTGAATCTGCGGTGGTTTGAGCCTCCTATCTCGAGGTCGTTAGGGAAAGTTGCAATACAAGAGAGAGGTTAACTAAAGTTGTGTCACTTCCTGAGGCTTGAGATGTTGTTGTGATGCGTAGAAAGAAGGAATGCAAGAATATAGTGTGGGACGAATGCTTTCGTAGCTTTATAAATACTGGCACTTTATAAATACTGGCCACTATTGTTCATTTTATTGTTTATTGTTTGCACTATTGATTGCTGGTATTACCTATCTATATAATGCTGTTCCATTTCAACATTACGTAGCAAGCAGTGAGTGCATGCATGTATAAAAGTTGCTATACAAATAAAGATTATTATTATTAATAAAGGTTGGTAAGGGAATAGGTCATCTTCATCCAGTGTCTCCAAGGGCTTGATGGCAAGGAGTGGATGATTAATCATGTTATAGATGAAGTAAGTTTCGTCAAGAAGAACGCTACCACAGACTGTGCTTTTGAGTTTCCCCTGCCATTTTGAGAACACAGCCCCTAACAAAGTGAATAGATAAATGGGAGAAACATCATGCTGGCCAGCTAGCACAGTGTCTGACTGGCCCGTGTGCAGAGAGAAACGCACTCTGATAGCGGGGAGACGCCTTGTGTAGGCTGAAGCATTTCCTTAGCAGACGGTCTTCCCTCAGGCAGGTGGGCAAAAACAGTGCAAAAGTTGTTCTTGCTGTGTGTCGGGGTGGCATTGCTAGGCAACGATGCTGTTTTAGGCTTACACCTGGTGGAGATTTTCCTGCAGTGTCCACCTCAGTGGCGTGCTCTTCTGTGAAGCGCGTTACCTTGATAGAGACAAACAAAGAAAAAAGCAAAACAGACAAGGAGAGAGAGAGAGAGAGAGAGGGAGAGAGATCACGGGCATGCCTTGGAATGAAATGGCGTAGTCAACACACAGGGAACCATGTTCACACCCCTCACTGCTGAGACGGTGCAGGTGGTGTGTAGCTGTTATCGAGCCTGGGACTTGTGACAGGTGTTCAGAGGAGGCGGAGCACTGCTGACATGCAGGATGGGATTTTGCACCTAGCAAACGTAGTCAAATGTGCTCTGGGATTGCTGACGTATTCATCGTCTGCTTGCCAAATAAGCATATTTGTAAAACATTCGTAGAAAATTCGTAATTGTGTTTAAATTGCTTTGTACAATGTTTCAGTTTTTACCTAGATGTTTATAGTTTTAGAACAGCTATTAAATGTAGCATGCTACTTGTTAATACGTTTGAAAGTCCTCTAGTGCATTGGCACAGTGGGTGAAATCACCTCATTAAGGAGTATGATTGCAGTAACCACAGGAGCACTGACTCTCTAGCTACTTCATATGGGCATTTAGTTAACAGGCTTCCAAGAGAGAATGAGAGAGAAAGAGAGGAAGTGATTTACTGAAGTAGTCAGAAGTCTCAGCTGGATTCATTCTGACAAGAATGTCAAATCTAATTTCACAGACATACATTTTTATTATAGAAGAATTTCAGGACTGCTGAAATGAAGGAAAACAAATATGTACACAATGCAACAGCCAACACCATTTTTTCATGTTTGTAGTACATAAAATCTCCACAAAAAATCTTTTGCCTATCTACAAATAGTCTGTAAATACTTAAATATCTTCTTTTGTTTTATATGAATGTCATGCAATTTGTTACTCATTAATGACTCTGGAGTTGTAACAAAGGAACTACAACATGGATCATCCCTCTAATCTCGGAATCAAGCCATTTCTCTTGTCTTTCAAGGCAAAGAAAGAAAACATCATAATGTCCTCCACTGAGTGTAAAGCCTTGTGTTTCTCAGAAGATGGACAGTTCCGGCTCCTCTCCGGCTCCTCTCCAGCAGAGCCACCATACATCTCCTCAGCTGCAGAGTACCATATCCCAACGTTTGACCAACAGCAACCCCCCCCCCCCCCCTCCCCTTTTAGGAGTTGTCGTTAAATGTCACAAGATTATAACTGCAGGCATTTGGCTCGCTTAATGAGCATGCCCATTAACTCACTCAACGTACTGAACATACTCAACGTACTGAACATACTCAACGTACTGAACACACTCAACGTACTGAAAACACTCAACGTACTGAACATACTCAATGTACTGAACACACTCAACGTACTGAACATACTCAACGTACTGAACACACTCAACGTACTGAACACACACAACGTACTGAATTGAAAATCTTTTCCTGCCAATCAGGGGACCGTTTTGCACTCTTTTTTTCCCATCATTAGCAAGTGTGCTGTAATGCATTTTGATCCCTCCCCTGTGCGGTCCGGCCCGTGGTGAAGGCGGGTCAGTACATTTGCTCTCCTCTGAGCTGACAGCTCCCTCAGTACCAGCAGTTCTGAGTTAATTCTGTGGCCTACTGGGCACAGAACCTTAAGGACACACTGTTTTGTCTATTATAGCTTTTTTTATTACTTCAGTAATGGAAAGGTTTCTGTTACCCCCATGGTCATTTTATCTTAAAGTTGTATTCTTTTATGGCCAGGGACTCTAAGTGTATTCAAACCATTATACTGTCATGACCTTTACCCTTTTCCACACTGCAGCACCTGGGTTCCCTGGCCTGATGATACCCCCACCTAACTGTTTGTTAGGTATTAACTTTACCTAAATTCAAGTATTCTCCTAACTTCCTCTAATCTCCTTGATGAGGTTTCTACTCTGCACCACCTCTGCATCTCCTCCCTGTCTCTTCTTGTCTCCTCCCTGTCTCTTCTTATCTCCTCCCTGCCTCTTCTTGTCTCCTCCCTGTCTCTTCCAGCACAAAGCAGAACCAGCCCTCATCTTCACCTCACAGTCCTTTTTCCTGCTTCTACAATTTCACATTCACTCCTCAAACTACAACCAATCACAAAGGTCACGGTCTGCACTCACAAATGTATAGAATCATAAAATCATAGAATTATATAATTTTTAAATTATCTGGATTCACCCTCATTGCTTTCTCCAAGACACGAGGCTACAGCACTGTAGCAGGCCCTAGTAATACAACTGTGACGGGCAAAGGAGTGTAAAAAAGAAGGAAGCGATCACGCCAGTCTCAGGGAAAATGGAGGATTTAACAAATAAAATGACCAGCAGTCAACTGGTACAAAGACAAGACATAAATAAACAGACAAACGACCCTCAGGTGGCGAACTCCCTAATGGGCCCCGCCCACCTGAGGGACAAACACAAAACAACAACAACAGGACAGAAATAGATTACTGCCACTGCTGACGGGGGCGGCCAGCAGGGGGCCTCCGCACCGTGACAACAACAGCTATAAACTCATGTAAACTACCCAGAGAGTGTTACTGCCTTCAACATCTTAGAATAACAGATCAGTTCATAAAAAGAATCATTGTTCACCATATGTGATTGGGGACAAACATACATGACACACAGAAATGACGTAAATGTGCATTGTTGCTGTTGTCCATTAAAAAGTAGCAAAGTCACTAGTGGAACTGGGTCTACGCTTATACAACACTGCAGGCTGTCACCCTTTCGTCCTGTCGTCCTGGCCGGGCTCATGGCCCACAGCAATCTATCTACGCCCGTTATGTTGCTTGGTTATTTATTAGTTTATTGATTTGCTGTGATGTTTCTGTTCACTCCTGGAGTGCATTTGTCCTGGCTTCATAAGCAGGTTTATGTGTCCCCTTACTTTTCTGACCTCAAGACTGACTGCACATTTTATGGTGAAAAGTGCTGGTCTCCTGTATAAAGTGATTGCTGTATAACCAACATTAACTCATCCCTTCACCCCGCACTCATAATCACTCTCCATCATGCATGGTATTTCTTCTGCACAGGAGTCGTATGGGTGAGGCAGCATATTAGCTATTAGCTTAGCAATGTATACATACCGGATATATTATCGTAACTGAATTCTTAGTAATGCATACATACCTGATATATGATTGCAACTGAACTATTAGCAGTGCATACATACTGGATATATGATTGTAACTGAATTCTTAGCAGTGCATACATACCAGATATATGATTGTAACTGAACTCTTAGCTGAACTCTTAGCAGCTGTCTTGTTCTTCTTAATTTTTCAGTCTGCGTGATATGTCCCTGAACTCTGACGTCAGCGCGAACGCAGGCAGCAGATGTGCTGTGTAAAGTGGTGATTGGGATTTCTGAAACTTTGTGCCCTTGCCCTCCTAAATCACGCCTGAAGCGTCAACAGAACAGTGAGAGAGGATTTCAAATGGGTTTTCATTTGCATTTGGTGAATGGCTCCCCGGTGGCAACTAGTTGATCAAAACACCAGAGTGGAGACCAAACTTTTACCTTTCAGCAGAAGTGGTTTGTGAACACAGTCAGTATGACTCTTGTAAATCAAGAACCTTAAGCTGATCAGATGAACATGATATACTTTGGAAAGGATACACTGGGAAATGTCTTGTTTAAAATCTGTTGCTGTTTGTGAAAATATTGTTTACTGTTGAGTGTGACTGCTGGATACTTAGCCATCTAGCTAACACCACGGGCTGTACGGGATGGGAGCCCCTGCTTGTTCAGTTCCAAAGTAAAACTGTCCAGTAACGACATCTCAAGATTCAGTTAAATAAAATACAAATCAATAAGACTTCATTGTCACTATACCAATACAGGCCTCCACAATATAACAAAACTGCCAGTTGTATGAGCAAATGATGTAAGTCAAGACTATTGTCCTCCTTTGGACAATCTACCTGTTGTAGATAACAGGTAGATAACATTTGCCTATTCAAAGCAACAACTGGTGGTCTAGGGTTCAGCATGTTGTTAAAGATGGATGAAGCTCTGTCATATCTGTTGAAACAGCTGGGCCTAAATCATTTAATCATTTGCTTCCATTAAACCAACAAACATAATCCAGCCTATTTGGTATACCCTGCACGCAAGCGGAGGCTGAAAGTCGAGAGGAATTTGTGTCCCTCAGAGTTTTGAGGTAGTTAAGAGTGAATTGCAACTCTCTGAGGTTTTTATGAACACTAGCCCTTATGTGAATCCCCTGGTTGCTTTCAAAGTGATGTGCTTGTGACTCTGAAGCCTGGAGGTAAAATGGAAGTGGAAACTCAAAGAAGCTCAAAGGCTGCATTTATTTATTTATTTATTTACTTATCTATCTATTTATTTATTTATTTATGTGGTAATGCTCCCAGGTCTCTGAGCGTGTTTCACAGCCTGTGTGACATTTTGAGAATGAAAAAGGATAAAAAAGCAAGATAGACTACATTTTTTAACGTAGGCTCTGACAGAGTCGGCAGTTTACGTTACACAAATCAGAATGATGAAAGTTAAGGTTCATTATATATATATATATATATATATATATACATACTTTCATCATATATATACTATATATATATATATATATATATATATATATATATATATATATATATATATATATATATATATATAAATATATATATATATATATATATATATATATATATATATGATGAAATATATATATATATATATATATATATATATATATATATATATATATATATATATATATATATATATGTGTGTGTGTGTAAAAGCTGACTTGCAAAGGAAAGAGTCTCAATAAAGATGCACATAACATGATTGCGTTTATACAAAATAAATAATTACTAGAGCTCAGACTCAACCATACATCAATGTGGCAGTGTAGCGTAGCATTGCAGCTAGTGTAGGTGACGAGATGTATTGCTAGGGGTAAAAATAATATCAATCATAACATTTAATTGAGTGGTAACCCATGTTTAATAGGTCATGGTGACATATTGTGACCTGTAACTATGTGTATGATTTCAATTTGCATTACAGATGATGTGAAGCTGTTGTATTCTGTCCTGGAATTCAAATGAGTTCTCATAAATGATTAACATGGTTCAGGTTCTGCTTTTTACATAATTATCATATTATCATAATGGCATGAAGAGTGTGGCCCATTAAAGCAATGAAATGATCACACGGCCTCATTCGTCACCCACATATGACTTTTCAACAGTTGAAATATTTTAACACCAAGTGGTTTCTGTTATTACAACGGTATGCGACTCAAGGCTCAAGAAATTTGGTTAAATATGCAATAGAGATTCAAATGTATGAATTATTTTGGAATTACGTTTTAGCACGTGTGTCAGGAGTGAGAAGTCTGTAGGATCTCGCGTGCTGCTGTAGTTTGGAAACTGCCAGCAGCTGTTGTCTGAAAGCCAGTGTTTTGATTGGACAGTGTTTTGATTGGACAGTGTTTTGATTGGACAGTCGGAGAGAGGCTGACGGCCTCTGACCACCATGCTTGATTACTGGGGACAACTGTTTTTAATTGATCATTTTTTATATTTAGAAAATGCTTCTCTCTACTCTGCTTTTGAGCAATTCAGCAACCAGGGAAGAAGGAATTCAAATAACTAATTTTCTCTAAATATACAAATAGTCTAAGCGTTCTACAGTCATGGCCACAAAAAACCAAATGTCAGTACAGAGTTCCTTAAACAACAACAAAAACAAACAATCCACAAACAATTCCACATGAGCCAAAATGTCCAGTGACCACGACCATGTCTAATGACCAGTCCAGTGACCATGACCAGTCCAATGACCAGTCCGGTGACCAGTTCATTGGCTGGACCGGACCAAGGCTAGCCATTCAGATAGAAGTCAGAAACCAGTGCAACAGCTAGCAACAGCTGAAATCAGGATGCACACAAGAGATTCCTTTACTTTAAGATTCTTTTACTTTAATCCAGATCCTCAGCTCGGAATAGCAGATATAACCAAAAAAAACAAGGCACCAAGAAAACAACAACAAACAAGTAACGCAGAGTGAGGACAGAACAAACACGCTAACACTAAGACCACAGAAGCGCCTAGCAAGCTGAGGCTGCAGCCGGAGCTAACGCATGAGAGCACACAAAAGACACCAGAGAGCAAAACAAGAAGATCTTATATACACATGCTGGGGACACGGAGCGGATTATCATTAGGGGTGAAGGAGGGGGATGAATAATTCACATGGCAAGCAGGTGGAGAAAGAAAATAAAACCACACCAAGAGGCACATGGATAAGGACACAGACAAGATGGGCAGAAGCCACAGAGCGTAAAGACAAACTGCAGAGACCCTGACCACAAGACAGACTGCAGAGACCAGTCAGACCAGCCAGACAAGCATTTCATGTACTAATTAGTTTAGAATGTACATCTACAAAGAGATAATATCAGTTAATCTTTATTAATGTTTTGTTTATGTCTAGAAAGTATGTGTTTAAAGAGCAAAACCAATGTCGAGTGCAGAGAGAGAATCCCCGCCTAACACTTCACTTATGGCAGAGACCCAAAATTACCATGACAATCAAATGCAATAATTAAACCTCCTAGAAGGCATGAAATGGTTTACAGATCAATTTACCACTATGACTCTGTCTTCCTGTTCTGTGCACTGTTGTTCATTAACACTGTTGTTCATTAAACTAATGTGGAATTTAGAATAAATCACTTGCCTTATTTATCCCATTTAATTGAAAATTTGTTCACAGAGGGGGGAAAAAAAGTGTAGTTGCTCTGGTATCTACCTGCATCGAACCATGTTCCCCTGTCTTTCCCTAACAGCATGATGGAGGAACTCTCTGAACCCGTGCGATTGTCCTACAGACACATGTGCTTGACCTAGAACGCTCAAACTCTAGAGTGAAGAATAGTCCATGTAAAATCTATAGTCCTAAGAATCTATACACTACATACACACTCGTATTTAAAGGGTGAGTCATAAGAAAAACACTCAGCAAAAGGGTCTCAGGCTGCAAAAGGGTCTCAGGCTGCAAAAGGGTCTCAGGTTGATTGAAGGTCAGGTAGGTGATGCATTTGCAGCTAGGCGTTGTATTTCTTGAAATAGTTCTCTGTGGACAGTGTGACTAAAACGAAAAGTTTTAGCTCATATTTGGTGGAAGGAAAACACCATAGCAACAATTAAAACAAAAAAAACAACCTAAAACCAGGTAGAGGAGGTCAGTCTTGCTGGTGATTGGTCAGCTTTGCTAGCTGAACACGAGCGGTTTGAAATCACGGAGGAAACCAATGAGTCCCAGTGAATGTGTGCCAGGAGATTGTCAGACCTACAGGAGAGTGTCAGAGTCCTTGGTTTTTAACCCCCTTGGTATTTTACCCCATGGCTTTTAACCCCCTTGGTATTATACCCCTTGTTTTTTTTACCTCCTGTTTTCGCCCACTTTAAACCATGATGATCTTCTAATGAACAAAGTTATTAAAGTCATCTAATCTGACACAAAGTGAAATTGTTAGTGACTGACACAGACTCATTGAAATTCATGATGATGCTCTACATGACTGTTGTCCCAGACAGTGGAACAAACCTGATGTTTTCCTCATTTAGGATGTGCTGTTCAAAGGAAGGATAGGGGGGGACTCTCATTATTCAAGGGTCACTTTTCATCCATCCTTGTGTGACTGACAGGTGACCTTTCGTGATGTCACTCCTCCATAGACTGCCTCATTCGTTCTGTTTATTTGGGAGCGAGGAGACGTGGGAGGTGGGGTCCTCCGTCCTTTGCGAGGTGTTGGTTGTCAATGCACAAGGTTGGGCTGATAAAGTGTGTGATTGCAAATTGAATCCATGCATGTTCTGTTCAGCTTGAATTATGTATGGCTCTTATTAGATTTGGTTGTTGAGGTAATAATGCGATCGCTATGCTTCCTCTCTCTCTCTCTCTCTCTCTCTCTCTCTTCCTCTCTCCTTCTCTGCATATGTTATTATGTTTACACCATCCGCCTGCTCTTTCAGCATTTCGAAACACGCATGCTCATTCACTCAGTGAATTTACATGCGTCAGACGAAAGCAGTGACGACAATTTATTTTTTTTCTGTGATCCGCAGATAATGTGCTAAACGTTCCAAAGCTAATACACTTCTAACTTTTATAATGTGTTTCCAGGAACATAAGTATAGACAAACGTGGTGACCAGTTCATCCTTGTCCATCCTCACTGGATAGCTGTACACGTGTAGCTCATCACAGGGGTAGTTTAGTTCCAGAGTTGATGATGATGATGATGATTATGACAATGATGATGATGATGAATGATGGGAGCAAGCGTCACTAAAGTGATTGAAAAAAATTCATTGTAGAGGTCTTCTGACAGATAAACATCACATTTTTTCTTGGTGATCATAGTTTTTTTAGTGGTCATTATAGTGAGTATAGAACTATATGAAGAAGTAGATCAGATTTGATTCCTGATATGATTCCATAAAACCATTTTTAATTTCAGATCAGTCATGGACTTTGCTAAAAATGAACTGAACTGCATTTAACTGGACTGTTTTTGAAACTAGTTTTTGAACTGTTGGCCTTGACCCTGATCGGACTACTGGTGACAATTTGGATTTCTGCATTGATTAATAAACTGCGTATTTTAAGGTCTGGAATGTCACAGAATCAAATAAATGAATACACCAAATAAAACTAAGGCCAAGTTAAAGAAGTATTTATTTCAGGATTAAAAAAAAACCTAAAGGGCTTTTTTTCTGATCTTCTCTGTTTCACTGAGTGGAGAGTGGATGGGTGTAGGGGTGTAGGAGCAGAGAGATGGAGGGGCGGAGGGGTGTAGGGGTGGAGGAGCGGAGAAGTGGATGGGTGGAGGGGTGCACGGGTGGAGGGGTGGAGGAGTGTTCCACCAGTGATCAGGTTCTGTGGGTATACTGTGAGTAGTATACAGCGTCATTATTAGTTTCCATTCAGTAATGTTCGTTCAGTGTTTGCACAGTGTTTGCACATGATTACTTGTCCAGTAGGGTTTCATTCCTGTAATTCATTTCCTGTCTTTGGGAAGGTCTTTGGGGAAGGACTGATTTATGAGTGGCTTTATTTCTCTACAGAAGCAAACCTGCCCAGCTTGCCTCTCATAGATCAAGCATGGCTAGGAGCTCAGTAGAATTGCTCTATTTTTCAACACGGTTTCCTAGTCTCACCATTAATCTATATAATCCTGCTCATTCTGAGGAGGACTGTACAACCTGTAGAGCATCCAATAAAATAAATATTGGCTTGTGTTTGACTTGTGTTATTTTTTCCAGAAGGCATGCCTGCCCGAGGAACCTGGGATGCTACTGCTAACGCTATACGTGGCATCAAAACAGGAAATCAACAGTACCTGAGAGACACAGGAAGGAATAATAAACGTTGCACCGTTCCTCAGAGTCATGTCTGACATTTAGCAAAACACCTACCAATCTATTTCACTCATCGCTGTACCTATTGCTTAGCCGCGATCCCACCTTTAAGGCTTGCAGGCCGATTCATTTCATCGTTTCTGTTTCGTGCTAATGGCATTCAGTCTTAGCGCAGCTGTCCGGCGCCTTTTAAGATTTTCCTGGTGTGTATCGATGCTGCATGTATTGACTAGAGGGAGACACTGGCTTCCCGAGACCACTCACCAGGTATGTTTTCACAACAGGGGCTGATTCCAAGTCCGAAGCTGCGCTGCTGCTGTGAGTGTATGGTTACTAATATTGACGTGCGACCTGCCTTATTGTGAAAAGTGTATTTTTAAATGTCGACGCGAGCTGGCTTGTCCGGAATCCTCCTAAATATCCCGATTAAACACTCTGCTTACGGTTAACGAGGGTTCTGGGAAACTGGCCCAGTGCCACTTCTCCGGCATTGAATAAAAACCAATTGAGTGAGCAAGAGGTTACTCTTCACTGAACTACAGGGCTGACAGATCCTCTACTGAAACTCAAAATAATTGCCTTCATGACAAACTTTGACAAAGTGATTGAAATTTGCATAAAGTCTCCATCTGTTCCTTTCAGATCCAGGAGCTGGAAAACTAGATTCTAGGAGACCAGAATCTAAAAGTCTAATTGAATGAATACATAACCTCCTCAACTGTATGAAATCTGCACTACCATAATGTACAATGGGCAGATTCTCCTGGAGAAGGTAGTGTGGCCCCAGCCTCTCACAGCTAAACTTCACAGGCTTGGGGAAAAAAATTCACAACAAAGAAATGATCCGTCTGAACCTGAAATGAGCCATCTGAACCTCAAATGCTGTCAAATTGCGTGTAGATGTCCTTCAACCATCTTATTGACCCTCATGAGGAGAAACGAGAATTTTTTACTTCAGCTTAAAGGGTGTGTGTGTGAATGGGGCGGGGGAGGGGGTGTAATGAAAGATTACAAATGTCAGGAAAGCAGAATGAACTAAAGGCTGCTTCCTTTGTCCTGCAAAACACACCACAGTGAGTCATTTTAGATGAACGCTGCTAAATGTGCAAAACGCTAAATGCTCAATCAACAGTTCCCATTGGCCTTGATCATGAAAATGCATTTGCAACATTAAATTTTATGAAATGTTACAAAGATCCAGACAGAAGTCGAAGAGCCCCAGGTAGCAATCACTTCCGCCCTGCTGCCTTCTCTACGATTGGGCTAAGTGATGTGAAATGTGTATACTGGTGTACTGCACTAAACAGTGAGCTTTGGGCTAAAATGCAAAGACCTGTCGCAATGAAGCTGAAGAAAACGAAACTGCTTTTTATCATTAATATAGTATGATGTATCTGTATGATGTATCTTGTGAGCTCTCACCAAAGTCATGGCACTGAATCTAAACAGATGTTACGGCACATTCATAGCACATTCATAACACATTCATAACACATTCATAGTACATTCGTAGCCTGCAGTGTAGACTTAGTTACATGGCAGCATAACTTTCCTCGCCCTGTAAATGGCTCATTGGTAGTCATAGAACAGCTGTTATGCAGGGAAATTCAATCGCAGCGTAAATGTCTACTGTCGCACTCCACAAAGCGTTTGGTGCAGCATATTTTAAGAGGATTACCTAAAAGCGTAAAGGATTCCTTCAACATGTTTATCCTTCCGCCATTGCTCTGAGAGGACGCTCTTCATTAACATTTCTTAAATGGTGCAGAGTTTACTGTAAGCATATTGGGATTTCATGTTTGCAGTGAACGTTTGCAAACTAGCTTGTGCCTGATTACTAATAGTAAAACTCAAGCATGGAAAAACCTGCCCTGTAAATTCAGAAAATACAACAGGGTGTATTGTCAGTGTGTACTAATGCATGATGCTTCACCTGCCCTTGTCTGAGAGCATCATGAAGGAGTTTTGAAAGTGTTTACACTGAGTTTAATCCCACCCTTCGTGTTATACCATGCCCCTGCTAGTCTACTTTCCGTTGAAGGGGATCGATTACCAGTTCAGGCCTTTGGATTCTGATTCCTACAGAAACAAAGGGCTTAGTATGCAGAATGGCCAGTGGGACATTATTAAGAGCAGAACGGACCTTTTAAGTAGTTTCAGGCCATATTTGCTAAACAGAAAAAGGATGTATTGTACAAATCAACTAAAATGCCCCCCATTTTCCTTTTAAGACCAATAGGGCTCCTCAGGAAGACTTCTGAGACTACACAACTGCAAAACTGCAGTTGTATTTGATTCTAAGTACATGTATATTCAGCCAGTATAAGGTAAGCCATTATATTTGAAGTTTATTAGAGCAATCTAAATGTGTCAGTTATTTTCAGTGTTCAGTGTTTGTTGTTGTATGTTTCTTTTCTCCGTGTGCTATGGTTTCCACCATCCCAGTGCCTGTTGTGGTCTGGTCAGTTTATTCATGAAACAAGCTGACACTTTGTTTAATGTTTATAAACAAAGACAGCTCGTCCAATGATTGTCATTTAAACAAAGTGCAGACCAGTGTTGTGATTTCAGCCATGGACTCAGTGTTCGAGTTCCAAAAGTGAACTCCATGTAAATGTGCACAGGATTGGTTTGTGCATAGGCAGGGAAAGACAGATAGAGAGAAGGATAGAGGGGTAGAGAGGGATAGAGAGGGATCTTGTCAATGCATTAAAATCAGAAAGCTACAACCACCATGTTACGGGTGGAGCAAAAACAAAATGGGGATTTAATAACACAAATGGTGCTCCAACACAAAAACCGTGATGGTAAAATAATATCAAACAATAACCAGTGACAAGCTGGTACAAGAATGCAGCATATATGGAGACACACAGATGACCCTCAGGTGGACAACTGAATAACGAGCACCACCCACCCGAGGGGCGTAGACAGGAAAAACACAGGACAACACAATCGCTGCCGCATGCTGGCGGAGGCAGCGGGTGGAGGCATCCATGCACACACACACACACCTCCATCCAGGAAGGACAGCTTCCAGTTCTTAAAGGGACAAAGTCCTTTATGAAATCTGCTTTAAACTATACATTCCAAAATATGTAAAAACTTTTGATCATGGACTTGGTGAAATTGGTTTCATGAAAATACCCAACGGTCGTGCAGTATCATTCAATTTTTCGCTGTAGTATTTCCAATTATGAGAACATTATCTTGGAAAACAGCTGCATCGGTGTGTTTACAGCTGAAAAATTGTTTACATTTGCATATTTTTGCAAAAACAAAATGAAAAGAAAAAACAAAACAATCAATCACCAGACCTAATGACTCCTATTATGGATCCATGACCATAGAGACGCTTCCTTCAGCTTCCTTCACATGTAAACCCATCTGCATGGGGATGAGGGGATGGGGGATGAGTCATCACACCGTACCGCTTTTCTCTGCTGTGGAGCAGGCCTATTTTTCAGCTCCCCAGAGCTACAGAGCATGACGCCACGCCAGTCCCGTGATGCTCACGTTCCTCTGAGCTTGGACCGTGGAGTTTAGTGATTCAGTTCTGGGGAAATTTTGGACACGTTTGTGGTTTTGTCATGTTTACTAATTTCCTTGTTAAATGTCAGAGGCGGCTTGGGTAAAGGAGTGGGTAATGATAATTGCTCACACCTGTGTGTGCTTAACAGCACGCTATTTATATACCAACCTTTCTGTGAGTAGGTGGCTGGAGTATGAAAGGACAACCACACACACACCCACCCACACACACACACACACACACACACACTCCCACACACTTGGATTCATAACTGTGATTTAAGTTGGCCTTCTTCAAAATCCATTCAATATTATAAGTGGGAACTAAAAAGCATTGAAAAAACAAGTGGAAAATGGCATCTTGAAAGCTTCTCAAAATGTTAAAACTGTATCACAGATACTCAACCCTCCATCTCCTCAGAGGGGCTTTGCAACATATTGACATGAAAAGTTTGACCTCAGGAAAAAGTATTTCAGGGGCAACTCATTTCTACTCAAATAAAAACTCTCTTATTCAAAAGGCTCTTTTGCTCAAAGGAGGAGACTTTAGAAAGACTTGCACACAGAAGAGGGAGGAAGGGAACACACTTCAGTGATGGGAACACACTTCAGTGATGGGAACACGCTTCAGAAAAGGGAGCATGCTTCAGTGATGGGAACACGCTTCAGAAAAGGGAACACGCTTCAGTAAAGGGAACATGCTTCAGTAAAGGGAACATGCTTCAGTGATGGGAACACGCTTCAGTAAAGAGAACATGCTTCAGTAAAGGGAGCATGCTTCAGTGATGGGAACATGCTTTAGTAAAGGGAACACGCTTCAGTAAAGGGAGCATGCTTCAGTGATGGGAACACGCTTCAGAAAAGGGAACACGCTTCAGTAAAGGGAACATGCTTCAGTAAAGGGAACATGCTTCAGTGATGGGAACACGCTTCAGTAAAGAGAACATGCTTCAGTAAAGGGAGCATGCTTCAGTGATGGGAACATGCTTCAGTAAAGGGAGCATGCTTCAGTGATGGGAACATGCTTCAGTAAAGGGAGCATGCTTCAGTGATGGGAACATGCTTCAGTAAAGGGAGCATGCTTCAGTGATGGGAACACGCTTCAGTAAAGGGAGCATGCTTCAGTGATGGGAACATGCTTCAGTAAAGGGAGCATGCTTCAGTGATGGGAACACGCTTCAGTAAAGGGAGCATGCTTCAGTGATGGGAACATGCTTCAGTAAAGGGAGCATGCTTCAGTGATGGGAACATGCTTCAGTAAAGGGAGCATGCTTCAATGATGGGAACACGCTTCAGTGATGGGAACACGCTTCAGTGATGCCAATGAATAAACAGCAAGATATGCAAACAATTCAACAATGAAGGCAACAACATTTTGAACATTAAATCTAACTGAAGAACATAAGCACAGAGGAGCATGGCATTATGGGAGTCCATTTCACTGAAACTGCAATATGTTACTTGAAACAATGGGGGGAAAAAATTACGGTTGCATACAAGCCAATCCCTGCAGAGCTCTTAGCAGATTATGAACATGCAATAAAGTAAACTAATCAAATACAATTAGGTGTAGCAGTGCATTCCAACTACACTGCTGTAACCAATCCTTTGTGCTGTAGACCCGATGTATACTCTAAGACTGGTGTGGACAGCTTGTTTTGTAATGCTAAACTCAATTCGTCAGTCATGTCTTTATGTTAACTCCTGTGCTTTTTCTATATGTATACAAGTGACATACACATGATTAGCCAGAGAACGTAAACAACCTTCGAGTCATTACTGGTAATTTAGGCATGTAAGGTTTTAAGACATTACAGTTCCCGTGAATCCTGTGCACGGATATCTTCAAACACCGCATGGATCCGACTGTGGTGATACAGAACAGAGAGACGTGAGTGCTGTCATCACAGCTCATGTTCCAGAGAGCTGGACTTGTAAAATAAATGCAATAAATAAAATAAATAATAGTATGTTTTGGAATCATTCTGAAATGTGTTTATATCTTTGATTCAGTATTTAGAGAACTTTCTGATAAATAAATAAAGTTTCCTTGTTTTCCAAGATTTTCATGTACAGTTATCATGCTACAGCTTGCATAAGATGTCGGCTTCTCAGTTGCAGTCATGCAGATGACCTTCAGGGGGCGATGTTGAGTGTAATAGCACAAACTCCAGCCAGTAGAGTGGTTACCAGGGAGAGGCTTCTTCTCATCCTTGGCTCATAATGCGCTAGATGGCTTCAGTGGTCCCTTATGCACTATTTTTACATACAAATTCAGAGCTGCATGCGCTTCCAGTCACCATCTCTAGGGTCACAAGCACAGTTTACACTCTCTGATTGAGGAGAGAGACACACAGTTGTGTCACACATGACAAAAATTGGGGTTATGAGGTACTGCTTCCCAATCTGTAAAAGCTTGTTCTCTCATTCTCTGACCCCCAAACACTCTACACACACACACACACACACACACACACACACACACACACACACACACACACACCAAACACACACACACACACACACACACACAAACACACACACACATACACACACACACCCCTGCGTATTGCACACCTGCTCCTGTTCCCTTGTCATTACCATCTCATAGTTAATCAAAAACACTGATTGTTTTATAGGAATATCAGGCCCTTAAATCTAAGGCTGTGAATGAATCATTTATTCAGGTACAATACAGGTGTAATTATGGCTTTTCTCAAAAAGGTTACCTTAATAATGCAATCTGTATATTATCAGTATATAACACTTTGCCTTCACACAAACCCACGCGCGCGCGCACACTCACAGACTACACACACAATTTTCCCTGTTTTTTTGGTTCTGCCATTAGCTTCTGTCAGTCCTGTGATCATGCCATCTACCCTGTGATCTAGACACACACACACACACACACACACAGTTTTAAGGCATGGTGGCTTGTAGACTGTGATGCTTCAGTTTGTATTTTATTCTCTCAGAGTTCCTGAGGCTGCACATGGCAGCAGAAGCTTCATCTATCTCTGCTTTGATGTTCAAACACACACCATCTAAACATTCATTTGTACAACAGAAATTACATCCACATAGTTTTTTTTTTTTTTATCATGACAAGACTAAACACACCTATGCTATGGAGAAACTGCTATTGGCTATGTTGTTTCACTTTGCCTACATGATACATGTGGTATCAGAAATAAAATCCCTTTTTAATTCTTACAATTAAACTCTAAATAATGCTACACACTAAGAATATTACAGAGCATGAAGATGTACAAACCACTGCAAAGCAGAGAATTGACGTCCAATAAAATTGTTATTTAAATGAAACTCAAATTAAATGATAACTTGCAAAATGCATTTCTCACAAAATAATTAGATGTTTAATTACTACTAGTAATGAGTGACATGTCTATTAAATATAAATGAAAGAAGAGATTAGGTGTAGTATTTCCACTCAGAATATGGTCATTGATGAATCCCTTGCACATTGTGGAGTCCTGTTTAATTAATTCTTCAGCAAAATTGAATAAATCGTCCGTCTAGTCACTGTGGCATTTGAAGAACCAGCATGTGTTGATTAAAAACATTACATTAAAATTAAGCAGGCTGTAACAGAGATGTAACATAGCAGCCTTCGAATTTTCCAGGTCATTTTCTGAAAATGACTGACTTGACATGTTGTCATGGGTGCCTCAGGGTCTGGGTTAAGCCTTCATGGTTCGAATGGTTCCAGTGAAGATCTCACCTTCCAGACATCAAGCTGTTACTCTGAACAAGAGGATTCAGCGCAGACGTACTCGGGACTTGTCTGCCATTGTCTTCCATAGGCTCTCTGTGGTGTTTCGTGTCTTCAAAACATACTTGTTTCAGTGAGATCAGACTTGACCCATTTCGCATGCGTTGACCTGAACCCAGATGTTCTTGGGCCTCAACGTGCCTCCTAGAGATCACAGTGACTCTTGGTTATATGTGAAGATGAGACCTGTAAGCCAGTTTGCCATCCCCATCATTGCTTATTAAGCACAGGAAGACACTTGACCCTCCTGCGGCTGGCTTATTCTCTGGGCTTGTACAAGCGGCCCAAATAATGTCTCTCTGACAAACATCCACAAAGACACCTTGGGGAAATCGACATTTCACAGTGCAGCCTATTTTCAGCTACAGCATCCGAGCTAGAAGCGTTTACAATAGTGGATAAGAGCAGATTGTTAACGATAATGCAGACAGGGATTTAGCCTCTGACGTCTGGGCGAATACCATCTCTCAGATCATTTGCAACAGGAAGTTTCTACAGGCAAAAGTGCTTTCAATCTTCAAGTACAAATTGTTTCTACCATTTGTTTTGGGGCTTGGACACATTGTTTCCTCATAATGACATTCATTTAACTACCTTAGATTGAACTGTAGCCATGTTTAGTTTACATGAGCCATTCTATACTTGGGTTCAGAATGAATAAGGTTCTCTATTTCAGCCTATCTGAGGAGGCGTGGAAGGGTTTTTCACACCAGGAGGTCTTGACCACAACGGTCTGTTGTGACACAAAAGAGACACAAACGCCCTCCAAGTAAAACCTAAAAGTACGTCCATATTCCCCCGTAGTGCGAGAAACACACTAGCTTCAGTCTGATGTCATCCATGCAGATTCTCTCATCTGCTTCAAACATCAGTGAGTCTCTCTGACACGCGTGTCCATCTGCTTCTGTTGCCTCCTGCATTAATGTGTATGTTAATATGTGATACTTATGTATGCATGAGTTTGGGAATCCATAAAGCACAAATGACTTGTGAAGGATTCTACATATGTGCCCGTTCAGGCTTACCACTCCAGTGGTGTTTGTTCAGATTAATCAGGTCTCTTGGTACACACGTAAGGTGCAGTGATATTAGATATTTTGGTGCTGCTTTAATTAATTCCTCTTGTGTTAATACCACGGATTATGAGGTAATGTGTTTCTAAATGTCACACTGAAGTAAATCACCTGAGATTACCCTGTACTGAAGGACAAAAACACCTCAACACGTCGCTACAACGGTCTGGTTTTTACGCGCCTCTGGTCAGTCACAAGAACGTTTGGAGTGTGTACGTGCGTCAGATCTCTCCGGTGGTTTACACACTGTTTTGCTCCCAGACATAAACCCCCATCCCAGGTGTAGCTGCTCCTACTCGTACCTGTTCAAAGATGGGATAGCGCAGATAATGCAGGAAGCTGTCAGGAAATGTCATCACGTAATGAATCTGGCATCACTGGCGCCCCTGAACACTCTAATCTCGGGGTGTGAGCCTGGTACAAACAGCCCTGTAATCCTGGCTGTGAGAGACGTATCCAGGGATGTGCTGTTGCATCTTTCATAGGGGCATGAGCGTCCGGAGGGGCGGAGTTTTATGAATTCACTGCAGGAATGTGCGGGAGGTGTAGGCTGTGGCGTAATCACACTTGCACTGCAATCAGAGAGTGGAAGGCAGACACAGAGAACACATGCCTGTTCATTAGCGTGTTTAGCTTGCTGAAATATAAACGGACACTGGAGGATGAGATGAGAGCAAAGCAGAAGACAACAGATGAGTGCAGACAGGAGAGAGGGAGGAGACAGAACACAGGGAAAGTGGGTGGCGGCTACTCCTGGCCACACCTCCTATTCAGCTTCACTCTAGGTGGTGCCTTCAAAAGTAAACTGGAGACCTACTACTTTACATTTTTCTAATTCTGCATTGTGTACTCATCTCTATGTGTACTGAAAGCATCTTATAGCATCTCTCTGTCTGTTAGCTTGATCTGTCAGGTCTGCGTTTGATAATGCTATTGTACTAGCAGAAGGTCTATTCTGCTCAAGGGGACGGCATAGTATTGCAGGTCACTGGACGAGCGTCTCTGCTGTGAATGGGAATGTGTCAGGCATGTCTGCCCTGACTGCGTGCTACAGAACTGGAAACGTCCGTCTATTCAACAGCGCATTGTGAACTTTGAGAGCACTTGAATCAATTTGAATGGGTTTTGCCATGAACCATTACAATGATTTTAGATCCTCAGAAGCATCTAAATAAATGAATGAGTTACCACGAAAAAGAAAGAGAAGAAACAAGAGATGAGAGAAACAGGCAGAAAGGTAGCAGAGGAAATGACACGTGGACCCGGGGCTGATGGGACACGAGGCTGATGGGACCCAGGGCTGATGGGATCTGTGACATTTAATCCTTCATCTTTCTTTCCTGGCATGCGTGTGTCATTAAAGAGAGTGGCCTCCCTCTTGTCTTCGTATAGGGTCTCCTCTATGCTTAGTGAGGACAGGGAACTGGGAGACGTAGTGGGGGACTGGGAGACGCAGTGGGGGACTGAGAGACGCAGTGGGGGACTGGGTTTGCCTTTTGTTCCACCTGCTTTTGTGCCCTGAGCTGTATTTGATGTAGCAGGTCTCAGAGAGTTTTTATTAGCTTAAAGACATGTAATGTCTGAGCACTCACAAGTAGCCAGACATCAGCCAGACGTCAGCCTGTGACAGTTCTGGGTCAGTTATGCCTGACCCCACCAGCCCGCAGTGCAGAGGTCACAGCTACGCGCAGCAGCAGAGGGGATGGAGAGCATGCAGGACAAGGGTGTGCAGGGTACAAGGGGTGCAGGATACAGGAGTGTGTAGGGTACAGGGGTATACAGGGTACAGGGGTGCAGGGTACAGGGATGCAGGGTACAGGGATATACAGGGTACAGGGGTGCAGGGTACAGGGGTGTTTAGGGTACAGGGGTGCAGGGAACAGGGATGCAGGGTACAGGGGTATACAGGGTACAGGGGTGCAGGGTACAGGGGTGTTTAGGGTACAGGGGTGCAGGGTACAGGGGTGTTTAGGGTACAGGGGTATACAGGGTACAGGGGTGCAGGGAACAGGGATGCAGGGTACAGGGGTATACAGGGTACAGGGGTGCAGGGTACAGGGGTATACAGGGTACAGCAGTGTACAGTGTACAGGGGTATACAGGGGTGCAGGGTACAGGGTTTTTAGAGTACAGGGGTGCAGGGTACAGGGGTGTGCAGGGGCCAAACTGTAGGGCTACCCAGGGCTCAGTGACCCTCTGCAGCCACAGCTACAGCAACACAAAGAGAAGGGCGGTGTCTAAATCCCACTCCTGGTTTGGAGGCCCACTGCAACAGTTTCATATCGCTCCTGTATCATACTGTTACCTTCTGAAATAATTGTTGTGTTTTTGCTAATAGTTCTGAGCACAGAAAGGCTTGTTATTCCTGGCCTGTGGAGACCGTATCTTCTTTCTTTCTTTTTTCTGGAATTTCAGGAAATTGTGGTTGGTTACATGATGACTTGAGCATTATTATATTTATTTAACCTCTCTATCAAATACTAAAAACTATTTACCAATTGAGCACACTGAAAATATCTGCAAAACTGTACTAATCAGGCACTTAAAATACACAATACAAACTCACTGTAGATAAAAAACATACACCAATACATGTACATGTACAGGAACACAAACAACCATAAATTATCAAGCGATAGAGAGTGATGACATAACAAGCTGATTCTACTGTTACTAACCCCGCCCCTGACCCCGCCCCTGACCCCGCCTCTGACCTATCTCCATCTCCATCCCTGCCTGCTGGTGCTGCCTGCCTCTGTGCTGGAGGAGTCAGCAGGGCCCCGCGGTGCTGACGGTGGTGTAGGTGAACTTGGACACAGACGCACCCGTGGCCATGACATCATCCTCGGCCTCCCGGAAGCGGCGACGGTGGCGTGGTCTGCAGCAGCAGGAGAAGGTCGTCAGCGCCGCCTTACGGAAGCGCTTGTTCATGAAGCAGTAGATGACGGGGTTGACGCAGGCCGAGGTGTATGACAGCAGGTGGATGAAGGAGATGGGGGCTCCGGAGAGGGCGCGATGGGCGGAGGGCGGGTGGAACGCCTTCCACGTGTTGGCGGAGTAGAGAGGCATCCAACAGATGAAGAACATGGTCACGATGACGATCAGCATGCGGATCACGCGCTTCTTCGCCATCAGCGTGGTCTCAGACGTGGTGCTGCGCAGACGCTCCACCTTAGCGGAGCTGGTGAGGGTGAGGGTGGACATCTCCATGGAGCTGGGCCTCTTCGACACCTGTATATAGCAACCGTCTCCGTCGTCGCTGCCGGCCGACAGTGTGGCACTGGCACCGTTCTTCGCGCCTGGACAGATACCAACGCGAAGGCCTTAAATAGGCAAACCAGTTATAGCCAGAAACGCCACAGCAGGAACAGCTACAGTGCGACATGTCAAAAACGTAAGCGTCACTGATCATTCCATCGTTTTCTGTACCAGTAAAACGTAAAGTTAAAATCTTGGATAAAACTTGAGGAGACAGTAATTCAATGCTGTGAGTCAAATAACAAACTCCTCAAGAAAAACAAACTCCTCAAGAGTCGCAATTGGTATTTTTACATTCAAGAGTCCAATCCATTTGCAAGAAATATTACCAGCAAATATGTCAAAGGAAATTACATTCTGGGAATCCATCTAATTGGCAGTAGCGTATTATTAAAACCAGCAGGGACGCTGGCCATGATTGGGTCATTTTAAGAGCTGGACAGGTGAGTCAAGAGGAAATGAAGGCACATTTATAACACTAATGGAGCTCCTCCTATTTCCAGCAGCTGAGTGGACCTCAGTACAAGACACAATCTCTAAAGCTACTAAAATTAGATGCTCCCCAAGATGCTCGCAACCATCCAGAACTGAAAACAGAACAAGGTTACGTAAAAAAATTTCATTTATGGTAGATCATTTGTAGAAATCCTATGTCATGTTTCTTTACGTATGAAGTTAAATAACTTACAATGTTTCAGGTGACGTTTTGCAGGAAGTTGGCTGTTCACAAACTAAGGATTAGCTCACTGAAGCCCCTCCCACATGTTCTTCACAGGTTTACATAGTACTCATTAAAACACCCATAAATGAATTTGATCAGGAGTGACGGGCCTCACCACAGTGGTCCTTCCTCTGGTCCGTCTCAAACTGCATTCCACGGTACAGCTCTCGGGATATAAGTCCATAAGCGATGATCATCACCACGCCGGGGATGAAGAACAGGACAAAAAGTAACAGGAGGCACCTGAGCAGAGAGGAGCAAACAGGACCAGTGCTTCCCACGGAGATCTCGCAATCTGCTCCCTGTTTGTACTGTGTAGACAAATGCTCTTTCTTTAATCTTGGGTTTACCCAGAATGACAAACACGTTAATGTTAATGAAGTGTTTTGTCCATGGCCTCTCTCACCCTCAAAGATAACGTGAGAGTCATTACCAGTGTGCTAAAGTGGTAAAATACTGCCTTGGAGAATTATTCAGCTTTTACGTTAATCTGCATGCGCTGATTTTGGAAAATGTCAACAGCACACTCTTGATGCTGAATTGCAGACTGGAGGGTTTCCTAGTACAATGCATCTGATTTAGTAGATCAATGAGATGATAAATAGAACGGACATTAAAAACTACGTTTTGTAATCATTTAGGGTGGGATTTGCAAGTTTGCATATTTTTATCAGCATTTTAATTATGTAGAGTCATTGACAGTATTGGGATATACCAACATTTTCTACCTAATCATAAAACAGTGAATAAAAAAGTGAATAAATCACTAAAAACAATACACTTGTGTCCACAATACGCCTAAACAAATTCAGATTTTGACTGAATAGCACCAAATCCTGTCAGTGTTTTTGGCACTTTCTGTCCTACGTGGCCAGGCTAGATCACAACACCCCCACCGTGTCTGAGGAGAGACAAACGGTTCAGGCACAAGCCGCTTTCATCTCTGACAACACAAAGAAATGCGATGACGTGATTATCCAGGGTTTACTGCCTTCAGCCCCTGCACGAAGGGCCCCTACGCAATCAGACGTGCTCCTCTGCTCCGCAATTATAGTCCAGACATCACTGTGAAACTCAAGGCAATTCGTCTTTATTCCCATCAGACACACACAATTAATTTTCAATAAAAAGTTAAAGCAGCGACTCACCAGGCTTGATTCACCTGTTCTTTGGGCCAGTCATGGCGACACATGTGCGCTGTGAGGTTGTTGGGTTTGGTGTAGCTGATGAGCGTGGAGAAGACTGGGTACGGAGTCATGATGAGGAATGACAGGACCCAGGTCAGGGCGATCACCCTGTACGCGTGGGAACGGGTCTGCCAAGCGCGAGACTTCAGAGGGTTGCAGATGGCATTGTACCTCTCAATCGCTACTGCCATGAGACTTAGGGTGGAGATGCTGACGGAGATTCCTGGGGTGTAGAAAGGCAGATTTCAAACACGAGACGACTCTTTAATTTGGTTGGATAAGAGCACTTAGAAGTTTGAACACAGTTCAACAAACAGAGCACCTGCTCTCTCTATGAGTACTTTGCTAAGCTGCGGTGATCAATAGGATCACTTTGCAGCACACACGGCACCATCAGATACGGGGGGAGAGAGGCTAACAGAGAGCCTCTGCCTTTTCACCCAGATCACTTAAAGCTTCCGTGTGCTCATCACCTGCCACTATCTCTCTCTCTCTCTCTCTCTCTCTCTCTCTCTCCCTCTCTCCCCCCCTCTCTCTCATTTTATTCACACAAAGCTCTCAGTACTTTGAAATGCTGTTAAGACTCTACTCAGAATTACTGCACGTGTTCCCCAGTTTCATTGGTCTGACCTCACTATTTGCATGAGAGCTCCTACTCACACACCCTGTCTTTACTTTCACAACCCCCCCCCCCTCCCACACACACACACGATCACAAACACACACACACACACACACACACTGGGCAAACAAACTCAATTTAAGCCGCATACCACCCCCACCCCCATTCTAATAATACCAAAGTGCCTCTGGAAATGTAACAGAAAAAACAAACCATTATAAAATGGTTTCTTAATAAGACATTTTCTCTTTACTGGGAATTTTCTGTGCTGAATTCCAGCTGAGAGGTGATCTGCCCCTTAGCATGATTAGGGTTTCTTACCTCCTTGATTTGTACATATTATAACTATAATTATAACTCTAGATGATCTGGGTTTCTTACCTCCTTGATTTGTACATATTATAACTATAATTATAACTCTAGATGATCTGGGTTTCTTACCTCCTTGATTTGTACATATTATAACTATAATTATAACTCTAGATGACCTGCTAGACGAGCTTTTGTTTCCACCTACATTTAGGAATAGTAATCAATTAACACACCCAGATTAACTGATGAATGTGCAAATACACACACACACACACACACACACACACACACACACACATACGTCTACTTTTTGGGACCTAAAAATGAGGATTTCCAAAATGCAAGAGATGACTGAGAACGGCAGCGACCAGCAAACATAAGAGTTTGTTGTTCATGTGACTTGATACTCAGATTCACATCCCAAAGATTCTAGACTTGATTCAGATTTGTACAGAGTGACTGATGAACATCTCCGAGACACTCTCACAGCAAGAACACGCCCACACACGTCTTATTTTTCACTCCCAAGCCTATAAATAGGTATTACACCTTACCTATTTAAACCAAGCTTGCTCTCAGCACTCAAATCGTGGAACAGGCTAATAAACCCGAATAAGTGTCTAGAATAAGCTGCTTGCCTTACCCATGAGGTAAGCCACGATCTTGCACATGGCGGCTCCGAAGATGAAGTCGCCCAGGAGATTGGGGATGAGTGTGAAGGGCATGCAGAACACCGCCATCATCAGGTCGCTCACCGCCAGCGACAGCAGGAAGGAGTTGGTCACCGTCCGCATGCGCTTGTTCACCACCAAGACGACGATGATCAACAGGTTGCCAAAGATGCTGAGCAGGAAGATGAGAGAGTAGAGCAGGATCCGTACCGAATCCATCTCTGCAAAAGACACGCGGGAGGTGAGGTGAACACGTGGACGCCTGCAGCTTGCATCGTACAGGTGAAGTGTGGCGGAAGGATGAGATGATGTGGAAGAGTGTAATGGGAAAAGCACAGTCTGAACTGCAAAGCAGAACACGCACAAGCTTATGTGGGAGATCCACTGAATTACGTTCTTATACCAGGAAACGAATAAAGATTCGTTAGCAGAATCTCCCTAAGCCAGAATGCTGGTAGTGTGGAGGATCAGCTTCAGGTTCCCTTTCAGGCCTCGACTGGCATTGATCTGTTTTGTTTGAAACACTCTGATGGTCCTTCACGCAGGGTTTGCTGAGGAGTTCAAACTTAACAATCAATAAGGGCAGCTAAGAGCTGGCACTTCCGAGCACAGACCGGGCGCTAGTCCTGTAGACAGGGAGCTAGTGCTGCAGACCGGGCGCTAGTCCTGCAGACCAGGCACTAGTCCTGTAGACCAGGCGCTAGTCCTGCAGACCAGGCGCTAGTCATGTAGACCGGTCGCTAGTGCTGCAGACCAGGCGCTAGTCCTGCAGACAGGGAGCTAGTGCTGTAAACTGGGTGCTAGTCCTCTAGACAGGGAGCTAGTGCTGCAGACTGGGCGCTAGTCCTGCAGACCAGGCGCTAGTCCTGCAGACCAGGCGCTAGTGCTGCAGACCAGGCGCTAGTCCTGCAGACCGGGCGCTAGTCCTGCAGACCAGGCGCTAGTCCTGCAGACCAGGCGCTAGTGCTGCAGACCGGGCGCTAGTCCTGCAGACCGGGCGCTAGTGCTGCAGACCGGGCGCTAGTGCTGCAGACCGGGCGCTAGTGCTGCAGACCGGGCGCTAGTGCTGCAGACCGGGCGCTAGTGCTGCAGACCAGGCGCTAGTGCTGCAGACCAGGCGCTAGTCCTGCAGACCGGGCGCTAGTGCTGCAGACCAGGCGCTAGTCCTGCAGACCGGGCGCTAGTGCTGCAGACCGGGCGCTAGTGCTGCAGACCGGGCGCTAGTGCTGCAGACCAGGCGCTAGTGCTGCAGACCAGGCGCTAGTCCTGCAAACATCCATTGGCTGCCAGCTCATTTCCTTAAGGCAGACTGAGCCAGAAAGAAGCGCTTGCATCATTAACGTCTGAGTCACGATGGGCTGGGGCTGATGCATCTGAACACACTGTGCCAATCTCTGTACCTATGAATCAATCTCTGTACCTATGAATCACATTTCTGTACCTATGAATCAGATTTCTGCTCAGGCCTTGGCAGCCCAGTGATTTTGACGTAGGAGTCACCCAAAAGAAACAATGAGTTAGAAGCTTTGGCATTTGAAAGAATTGAAAAATTATTGAAAGCCATGTGATTACTGTCCTCATTAATTTATAGTGTTGAATAATGAATATAAAATATAGATTAGAATAAATAACTAAATACAGCCACACAGCAGTTATATGGATGGATTTACTGCTCAACTCCCAGTCCAAGCTACAATCAGATAATGAGATTAAATGACGTTACATTTTTTTGTTGGAACCAAAACCCATTAAAAAAAAAAAGCTTTTAGTGAGGCCTATTTATAAATATCACAAATTAATTTTGATTTTATGTTCTGCTTTCTGGGAGGTCGAGAAGATTAACTAAGTTCACCTTTAGTAATTATTACGTGCTGGAGAATAAAAATGCATGAATGGAAGGTATGGAACTGATGCTGCCTCTACTCTGCCAATATTATTTCACTTTTTAGGATCTTATTTGCAGCATATGAAGGACTGCTTGATTAGTGCTTGTGCACCATTGCGAATGGCTTAATCATTCATTTCCTCTCCAGCAGTTAATCGCACTGTAATTAGCTCTGATTTATAAGGATGCAGGGCCACAAATTAGTCACTGAGCAGTGTGCTGGCGTTTGGAAGACAACACCAAACTTGCACCAGAGAGCAAAGCTTATATTTTAGTAGTGTATACACATATGAAGGGTTTCTGAAGTGCATACAGATTGGTGACATATAAAACATGCATAATAATTGCAGGGATTAAATTATATGACGACACAAATTGCAAAAGGGCTGAGTTTGGGCTTTTGAAAAAGTCTCGCGCATTGGTCAAGGTGACAAGGATGAACACCCTCATTCATGTGTTAAAACAGTGCCACTTACATGATATTGTCTGCCCTGTAGAAGTTAACAGGAAAAATATAGAGATTTTTTTCTATTCAATACAAAATATATGGTCTTTCTACAAACACTTGGACAGTCTGTGGTATAAATGAATGGTATAAATGATAACTGTATAAATGTACTTACTAGAATATCTCCCTCCCTCTCTCTCTCTCTCTCTCTCTCTCTCTCTCTCTCTCACACACACACACACACACACACACACACACACACACACACACAAACACATGAAATGCTAAATGCCTTCTGTTCTGGACTGCAGCTGTATGTAATCAATGTTAGGCGGCACAAGCAGGAGGATTATGGGATCTTAGGAAACGTATCCTGTTAGTGGCTCTCTGAGGTCTGGTGATCAATCTAGACCACCTTTAACTGGGTCACATGGTTCTGACTGCTTTAACATTCACTGTGGCCTCTGTCTCAGTACTAGATTCATCAGAATTCCCCAAAGCATCATAACACAAAGAATCGTTAAACAGTAACACGAGTGTCACACGGAACACGCTTCCCCTCATTTAGGAAGATCAACGATTCTTCTGGGAAATGGGGTCCAGATTGTTAAACGGTCATGCTGTCCTGTGGTGTACCAGCCACCGCAGAGATATCTGCAACGACACTTCACACCACTCTTCTCAAATATACACACAAGCCTTTAAAAATACTGTTTGAATTTAAAAATTGTTGAATATCTCGCACAAAAAGACTGGTCTCATTGTAATTTTGGTTGTTTCAGGTCTATGAATTTCGCCCAGTTTTGAGGCCCCCTGTGGCGATGACAGCAGTGGTGTCCCAATATCTGCACTGAGAACTCCAGCTCACATCCTCTGTGCAGCCTGGCACGCTGCCAGTCCTGCTGGAAACATGCAGGCATTTCAGACCAAGATGTGACAAAAGCACAGATGTGGGGAAAGACCAAAGGAGACGTTGCACCCGCCCCATCCCCCCCCCCCACACACACACACACACACCCCGCCACCACCCCACTACCACCAAGTGAAATTCATAGCAAAATGTATGCAGTTAAACAATACAAATTCATATTGTGTTGGCTTTGTACTCAAAAAAGTGCATTTGTAATGATACACCATGGGGATTAGGCGCAGTATGTCCTTGGTACATGGTGTGGTACGTGGATCTATGCTCATCAGCCCAGTCATTAGCTACACCTACCGTACAGCTTCTATGCTCATCAGCCCAGTCATTAGCTACACCTACCGTACAGCTTCTATGCTCATCAGCCCAGTCATTAGCTACACCTACCGTACAGCTTCTGTGCTCATCAGCCCAGTCATTAGCTACACCTACCGTACAGCTTCTATGCTCATCAGCCCAGTCATTAGCTACACCTACCGTACAGCTTCTATGCTCATCAGCCCAGTCATTAGCTACACCTACCGTACAGCTTCTATGCTCATCAGCCCAGTCATCACCTACCGTACAGCTTCTATGCTCATCAGCCCAGTCATTAGCTACACCTACCGTACAGCTTCTATGCTCATCAGCCCAGTCATTAGCTACACCTACCGTACAGCTTCTATGCTCATCAGCCCAGTCATTAGCTACACCTAGTCAGCTTCTATGCTCATCAGCCCAGTCATTAGCTACACCTACCGTACAGCTTCTATGCTCATCAGCCCAGTCATTAGCTACACCTACCGTACAGCTTCTATGCTCATCAGCCCAGTCATTAGCTACACCTACCGTACAGCTTCTATGCTCATCAGCCCAGTCATTAGCTACACCTACCGTACAGCTTCTGTGCTCATCAGCCCAGTCATTAGCTACACCTACCGTACAGCTTCTGTGCTCATCACAGCTTCTATGCTCATCAGCCCAGTCATTAGCTACACCTACCGTACAGCTTCTATGCTCATCAGCCCAGTCATTAGCTACACCTACCGTACAGCTTCTATGCTCATCAGCCCAGTCATTAGCTACACCTACCGTACAGCTTCTATGCTCATCAGCCCAGTCATTAGCTACACCTACCGTACAGCTTCTGTGCTCATCAGCCCAGTCATTAGCTACACCTACCGTACAGCTTCTGTTATTGAATTAATGCACAATCACAGCCTGTGGCCCATCTGTCCATGCTGGACGATGTTCACCACAGCTCAAGGTCGTCTTACAGAGCACTGCACATCTGAGGGCAGCTCAGGAAATGGGCCGTGTGGCAGCCCAGTCATACCCTGGCCAGATGCTGCATTATTATTTCAAACACGAGAGAGAGAGCAGAGTCCAGAGTTGATTCTAGATGTGGCACTTGCATTCGAAGTCCGTGATCATTGTTTCGCAGCACGAGGACCAAAGACGCCAGTGCAGGATGCCGGTGCAGTACGCCAGTGCAGGACACCAGTGCAGGACAACAGTGCAGGACGCCAGTGCAGGACAACAGTGCAGGACAACAGTGCAGGACGCCAGTGCAGGACAACAGTGCAGGACAACAGTGCAGGACGCCAGTGCAGGATGCCAGTGCAGTACGCCAGTGCAGGACGCCAGTGCAGGACAACAGTGCAGGACGCCAGTGCAGGACGCCAGTGCAGGACGCCAGTGCAGGACAACAGAGCAGGACGCCAGTGCTGTCACACAGACATGAGGCTGAAAAAATCCAAATCGACCTGTCAGAGTCATAAACATTAGATGTAAAAGTGGAACTCAACCTTCCAAAGGTGGGAACTCTACACAAGAGGCTTGTGTAGTTCACCCCATACAATAATACTCATTTGAATGAAAGGAACTCAGTCTGACATTCTGCCCTTTGACCTCTTGTTTTTGTTGTGTTTTTTTTCCCCACTGTGTTTAATCAAGCCCAATCAGACTTACTCTTCAGATATTTCCCCTGGACACATTTAGTTTTGTAATTACCTAATTTTCCTCCACTTACAATTTTATAATTAATGAATTACTGCAATAACAGTATTAGTAAAAATAAATATAGCATAAATATTAGTATACAGTAAATTGTTTTCTAGGGATAGATATTGCAAACTAAGTATACTAAACTAAACTATGTTAATAACATAAGTGATAAATATGGTATACTACTATAAGTGATAATTCATTTACTCTGTAATATTATTAATTAATATAATTGATTTGAGACACATTACAGTGTATTGCTTTCAAAAAACAGAATGATCTTTTATTCTGAAACTTTATCTTTCTTATTCTGCTGGTAACTAAGATGTGGCTGTTTAATCAGTGCACCTTTCTCAAAATGGGTGGATTTATGATTTACCACATGATTTACCTCACTTCATTGTAATAAAACATTTTGAAGTAATATGTAAACACTGTCAAAGTTTCAAAATGTTCACTCCTCTAGTCCATACAGTGCATATATGGAATCTATGTTGTAAACACTGTATTGAAATCACTATTTCTGATGTCACAAAAGAACAAACCTATTTGCATATCTCTGCCTATTGAACCTATGGCAGTTTTAGCCCATCCAGTCACACTGTAGTTCTCAACTGTGTTTCAGTGCATTAGTGCTTTTTAAAAAGCACAGTACAGGGCAGCCAATCAGAACACAGCTCATCTATCTTCATTAGTCTTAAAGGCAAAGTACCAGACAGAACCTGTTCGATTCTAAGGGATAAAAATAAAGTATGACTATTTTTGGAGCATGAATCCACTCAAGCGTTGTAAGTAAACATCAAGGAAAAATATTAAATGGAAGACAAATGTAGAGTATTTGCCTTTTAAGAACACAAGGATGTTTGTTCAAGGATAAGGTTCAATTCTCACCAATAAAGATTAGTGAATATGCATGTTTTAGGTTGAAATATTTAGGGGCCACGTTGCCTAAGTGACTTCAGGAGAAATTAAAAATTCTTGCTTAAATTCTAAATCTATGACTAAGTGACAGTTAGAATTAGATTTCAAATTGCAAATTACAATTTAGGGAGATACTTTTTCACATGGAAGTAACAACATATGAGCTATCTTTATAGTCGTGTTATCAGGACAGATTCCCCTCGTTTGTAACACTGTGAAAAAATGCCAATATTTCAAGTCTAGATTGCTGCGCTAATTCACAGAATTACATGGCGGTCAAATAATCTATATAGGCTTAACATCCAATGTGGTAATCAGTTATCAATAGGCCAAAAGAAGAGTGATAAGTCTGATGTCTGATAAGTCTAATTTCTACAGAAAGCAGTGTCAACAAACACCTGCCTCCAATTAAGCAATCACATATTTCATTAAAATCTAAAAAACATGACAAGCAAACAAACACACACATGCCAGTAAAGATGTAAACACTGACTTTACTGCGTGTGAAACGGCCGTATCTGAGAAGCAGACCTGGCTCGTGCCAACAATGGATTTGGCTTTCATTTTTTTAAACAATCTAGGCTAAAAAACAGGATTTTCTAGAGGTTAGGGAGGTTTTTGCTTTGGTGCAGTGACTCAAACACTGGCAGCATCTAGCTGAGTTTACCACACACAGTCTTTATATACATACAAACATATATATATATATATGTATGTTTGTATGTATATAAAGACTGTGTGGTAAACTCAGCTAGATGCTGCCAGTGTTTGAGTATATATACTATATATATATATAAATATACTGTATTTTATATATATATATATATATATATATATATATATATATATATATATATATATATTCAGTTATTCAGCTTCCTTTTCTCTCTGTGACTTACTGAATGGTGCACGGTTTGCTTACTCTGACCACTATTACTGATCTGCTCCATTTGCTGATTGCTTGGGTGATGGGATAATGATCGTGGCCTAATGTCTCTGACTGGTCCCATGTTGAAGTCTGGGTGTTCCAGTTTACCCAGACTGGGGCTGAATGGTAAGTGTACTGGGCGGCTGTAGCTCTGAGCCCCAGACAGGCGACTGTGCCCCGTAGGCGGTGCTGGAACTCCACAGAGCCTGTTCACATCCAGACACACATCCAGTCTGGCTGACCCGGTGGCGTAGATAATGACACGAGTGGTGTGTGCACAGAGACTTTGTTGTGTGAAATGTCTGGGTTAGGAAATTAGTCATTATGTCACCCCGGCATAGAATTCCCGTCAATGATATTCAGTCACTGAATAAGCATCAAGGGCTCCACTGGAATTTGGATCTGAACTTTTGGACTTTGTGATCTAAACCGCAATCAGTCGGCGTGTCAAGGAGCGTACTGTATGTAGACTATAAGGCTTGTGTGTTTGTGTAATGTGAATAGAAAACGTTAGAGAATTCGGGTTTCGGGTCCACAGGAGAGAAAATCCCCCTGCATACACTTCCAGATATCAAGTCCCCTCGAGATTAGAAATCAATAGTGTGTATACCCCTTACTCAAGGCAACATCGCAAACCAAACACACACATCCAGACTCTCAAGACCCAGGCAAAGAATCAAGATGACAAACACAGGCACGGTTATTGTTGATATGCATATTCAGGAGCCCATAAACAAAACCTGTTAGAAAATTATGAAATCTGGAATTGCCATTGTGGGGTTTGACAGTGTCTCGGTATAAACAGAACAACCAGTAAAGCAATCTGATATGCTGCATTAACCTGACATGGTTACTACGAAGCTTTGTGTACGAGTGCATATGTTTGTGTATGAGTTTTTCATGTAAATCTTGAGGATTGCTGTACTGGTGTTTAGCTATGCGCTAGCACGGTAATCACAGTGAACTATGGCATCAAACACAATTACCCCTAAGAGCTTTACACTGTCACTCAAAACATTAGCAAGCCAGTGCGCTTACAGGCCATTCCTTTGGAAAAAACCAAAGTAATACCCTGCTAATGGCGCCATTTGGATCATGCACATATGTTACTCTGCTAAAAACAAGCGCAAGGCACATTTAGCCATTACAGCCATAAACAGACGTTTAGGCACACTGAGTGCTGTGATAATGGGATTCCTTAGTTTGCGTTTCAGTGTGTGTGTGTGTGTGTGTGTGTGTGTGTTTGTGTATGTGTGAGAGAGAAAGAGAGAGAGAGAGAGAGAGAGAGAGAGAGATAAATGCCTGTAGCACCTCCCAGCCCCGTTTGCTCTCACACTCAAGCAAATTCTTTCCTCCAAAGCAACTTACAACAGAGGCAGAAAAATGCACATGTACATGTACACATGTGCAACATGGGGCCTCGGTCAGCAGGATCAGCTGATACACACACGCCGGCGTGTTTGTGTACTTGTCACTTCCTACACGCAAAGGACGATGGGAGATCAAACCGTCCTGCCAAACACTACCACGCCCCAGTCTGGGTCCTGCACATGCCTTGTCTACACCTGTCCTCAACCACATTAGGACCCGCCAGAGTCTAAAATGCACTGACTGACCCAGCCGATGTTTAGCAAGACTCTGGGATCCTGGTTGGGCCTCCAAGCGACACGGGGTGTCTCGTCCAGCCTGCAGCTGAAGTGTTCATGCATGTGCCTGGCTGACCACCGCAGTGTGACGGGGTTCCCTGGGGTGCCCGGGTCTGTCCCGCCACGCTTCCACACACTACTCCTGGATGTCTCCCATGCTGTTCACGCCTCTGCTCTCTGTCCCTGTGGCTTGCAGGTCAGATTCGAGTCCTCCTCCGTGTCGACCTTCCTGTTCTCTCCGCAGCACCGTGGCGTGGGAGGAGTTAGCGAACTCCGCCGTGTTCCTGCTGCTTTGGGAGCGCAGGCCTCAGTGGGAGCAAGCTGTGGAACTCGCATGCCATCTCCTCTCCTCGTCTCCTCACCTGCCCCTCTGGAGCTCCTCATGGCTCTGGGCTAGTTCCTCCGTATCTCCTCTGTCTCACCTCCGTCTCTCCACCGTCTCTCCTCCTGCTCCCGCCACACAGCACACTCTCGCTTCGTGCCTTCGTGTTGAGCACATGTAACTTTCTTTCTCTCACTTCTCCGCCTTTCAGCCCAGCCTCCGGTAACATTTACGTTCCAGTGATAATGCCACTGATGTCACAAGCGAGAGGTACAAAATGTTCTTGTTCGTAGAGGGCTCGTCACATTAGAACATATAGGAGCACAATTCAATAATAGTCTCAGTTTAAAATGGCACTGGGAGATCTCACGGAGATGTCTAGTGTCTCTGGAACATCTGTGATGGCTGCAGTGCACATGTGTTCTCTTTCCACATCAGACTTCTGATGCTGGCTCCACACGGACTTTAAAAGGTACACAAAGATTATTTGCTGCAGATTTAACCACCATTGGGCTGATATACATCTGTCTACTAGCACATTATATCCAGACCATTTAATCATCAAACCTAACTCTATTCATGTCCTCTCAAACCACTTCTCCCCCTACGCTACCCCACTTATATTTGTCAGTGTGCTTCTGTACCGAGTGTAAATATTCTCTGAGCCATCTGTGCACACTCTGACCTGTTGTCAGGTTTGAGAAGTTGCAGTGATTCATGCTGCTGTATCTTTCTGTGTCAGGGTTGGCTCCAGGTCCGCTCCTCCTGCCACCTCTAGAGGGAGAGTGCGAGCTAATTTATAATTAACTCCTGTTAATTCGGGCAATCAGCAATGATGACCTGCAGCCGTTTGCCTTGCTACTTAAGGTAGGTGGCTGCAGGCTCTCATTGCTGAGTTGTCTGTTGGTCTTTCCACTTACCACCAGCCTTCGGTAACGTGTTGCGTTTACTGGTGCTCCGTCACCAGTCTCTCCTATTCTCCTCTTAGGGAACGTGTTGCGCTATATGGTGCTTTGCTACCATTTTCCTCTTTTGTTATTCGAGTCTTCTACTCCTACGCCCTTACCTGGCCCTTCTCAAGTTTTCTTTGCCTATTGTTATTCCTATCGTTTATTATTTTTGGTTACCTTTATGAGCCCTGGGTCATTTAAGGCATTTAGACACGTTGAGCTTTCTCCGTGTGATTTTGGTTCCCATTATATCTCATACATACACGCCAGTTATTTCCGCGTGCTTATTCTTTGTTTTATTATTTTCTTTTGTATTGTTTCCCGTCTTAGTTACGGAGGTCTCAGTTCACTGCTTTGCGTTGCGGCACTTACGTCCGCTATTCCAAAAACCCTCGCGAGTAGTCCTCCCCGGACTACCCGCGTTACATTCTGTGTTGGGGCAAATACAGTTATAATTGTTCTTGCTGAGGCCATCTCTTTCCTCCTTGTTCACCATTAACAACTAAGGGAGAAACATTGTCCTTTACCACAGTGTCCACGCTTCTCTTCCATCTACGCCCAAACGTAGCTCATTCTCTGCTGTCTGTGTCAGAAAAAAGGTTTACAGTAAACAACAGTAAACATGATGTGTTGAAAGTTACGGTCCATTCTTCCAGACACCACCACAGTGATGTGATGCAGTGTAGCTTATCTCCTTCCTCTTCATAAATCACCAGCACCTGTTTATCGCTGAAGAAGCAAGCCGGTCCTCCCTGACACACCACCATTAACATCTGACTTCTGGAACAGGACATCAGGTACACTGTTAGCTCATGTCAGCGCAGGCCTTTCTGATGGCATGCCAGACATAAATCTACCTGAGCAATGGCCTCCAGAGCTGGACAATCACTGCTCTGTTTGGGGACAACTGCACTGACCTCCAGACAATTCAACCAATAAAACAGCCTCTTACGCATAAGAGACTTTATGGGCAGCTCCTTGCAAGACCCAGCATATACCAGGTGGGGCAAAACGATAAGCATGACACTTGATGACAACGGCAGTGCAGACTGTCACCTATAGAACATAATAATAATAATAATAATAATAATAATAATAAAAGAGAATAAGTATGTAAATGTGAATGACAAAATTGACTAAATAGTATAAGTAAAAGTCGGCCATTTCTCCAGGACCTCACAAAACTGCATTCCAGATAAAGCAAGTGATAATAAGAACACACACGTATATATATATATATATATATATATATATATATATATATATATATATATATATATATATATAATATTTAACATATATTTAACAACACATATATTAATATATTTAACAATGTGCTTTTATTCAGCATTTTCCCTCATTACCCCCCTCCCTCCCCTTAAGATGAATTGCTGGCTATGTCACCATTACCTCCTCCCTGCTCTGACATCACTTGCTTTATCTGGAATGCAGTTCTATGAGGTCCTGAAGAAACAGCCAACTCCTGAACTTCATAAACATCATTAACATCATTATCACCCCCAGACTCACCGGGACGGTGTGCACACTCTTAAGCCCTGTTGCAGTTGTGGCCAATAGGCACTGATGGAGCTCCTTGGAGTGAAAACTCAAGCAAAATCAATACGTGTTCACTCAGACACCCCAGTGTAAATCCCATCAATGAAAACCATTCCAGCCACCCACATTTCCCACACCAGTGCCAACTACCATGCCTACAGTGGGAAGCTTCATCAATTTATCATTAAAGTGAAACAAACATATGCCCCTGAAGTCCGAATCACGCTGCCTTGTATCAAGGGTTCAGGCTGGTGGTGATGGTGTAATGGTGTGGGGCATATTTTCTTGGCACACTTTGGGCCCCTTAATACCAACTGAGCATTGTTTAAACATTGTTTTTGTGGTTTTATTATATTGGCGTTTTGTAAATCACTTAGTTTGTACCAAGCATATCACTTAACATTCAATCCCATAAAGGTTTAGTCTTGGTATTATAAAGAAGTATAACCCTTATATTTATTAATCCCTATATTATAAATATAGAACTTATGAAGATGCAGTCTAATTTGTGAACCATCTGCTCTTAGCAACCCTTCAATGATTCCCCAGTTCTGCAACTAACATCCTTCATCTCAGCTACTTTCTTAAAATTTACTTTGTGAACTGTTTATAACCATTCTTTCTACAGTGGAGTGAAAGCAAAGCTCTGTGATGTTCAAGTGAAGGCTCTCTCTCCTCTCTCTCTCTCCTCTCTCTCTCCTCTCTCTCTCTCTCCTCTCTCTCTCAAGATGCTTAAGTGAGTTTGTACTTCAAGCTCCGCCCTGTACCTGCCCACCCATCACTGGCGCTAGTCTTGCTTCTCCGCTATGTTGAGTCGTTTCTGTTGTGTCATTACGGCCCCCTTGCACTGTGCTTGTTGATGTATCTGCCTGTGTTTTAAACCCTGACCACTGCTATCTGTGGCGTGCTTGCTTGCCTGTGTTTTGAACCGTGCTGTCTTTGCTGAACATTCTTATATTAGCCCAAATAAATGAATTTTGCCCGTGTGCCTATTGCCTCTGGATCCCAATACTTACACCAGATTTGTGGCACTGTGTCCTCTGAGCTTATACCCTTCAATGATCATGCTGTTTCATTAGACCTTCATCAATTTACCGTTTTAAAGGAAATAATTTTTTGGTATGTCAACAACTGCATATTTGTCAACCACTGCATATCTGACAAATATAATTACATGAAATATTATAAATAAAGGTTGTTACAGAGAATTGGTGTATGCACCAAACAGACATCATATAATGTGAAAACGGTCACTGCTGTTTGAAGACACCTCTGGCTGACAACAGATTTAGCCTCTGAAAATGATTGTGTCATTCTGCTGATCCTCAGCACTCCGTCTTCTTCCTCCCTATTATCACCATCCTCATCATCAAGAAACGTGAGCCTTCGAGGTAGAATCAGTACAGCAGAATCATTACAGCTGCAATGATAACAGCACAACGGTTAGGGAGGAACTAAAGACTCTTGGGATCTGAGCAGCAGACTCTAACAGCAACTGCAGGTTGAGACAAACCTCTTCAGGCTTTATCATTAGATGTTCATTTTGGAACCTATTTTCATAAAATCACACAAAGACAGAGAGAAGAGAGTGGCAACGAGGGGCTGGATGGTATCCTCAATTTTCAGTGTAGTTGCATCATCAGGGATCAATCCTGAACATTAGACCAAATATGCAGAGCTACATTTTTGGACAGAGATTAAGCCCTGTATCCTAAAGGATTTAAGAACTGACAGTCCCTTTTGGCTATGGAAAGTAATCCAAGAATATGCTTAATCTGCACTCAAAGCAGTGCATTGTACCATTTTTGTCAACGCATACAGCGATCCGTAACTGATATTGATGTATTGTTTACCAAAAGGTAAGAGCACGTCTGCAGAGAAAACGCGATATTCAGTCACAAGCAGAAGGAAACTAAGCGAGTCCAACGAGAGAGTCCTTCCTACATATTGATTACATCCTGAGATGTCTTCGGGTCTCCAGCAAATGATTTATTTATATTTGTGTTTTAAAAACGCAGTATACTGGCCTGTCTTCAGGTCACGGTCTCAGTCGGTTTCGCTCCATGTGTTTTACACACATCGCCCATACATGATCACCTGTCACCTAACTTAGATATGTAGAGATCTTAAAACACAAATTAGAGTGGAATAACATGCTTTGACAGGACACGTACAGGACACTTACTGTTATAAGCGTGATACGTAGCCTACACTAATGTTTGACTTGTAAATGGTTCTAAGGTGTGTGTGTGTGTGGGGGGGGGGGGTCTTTCGGGAAACATTTTTAAGCAATGATGGAGTGCGATCTGTTCGAGAAAAATGTTTGTCAGTTATAAAAAAAGTGTTTGTTATACGAGTATTTGATATTTGAGTATATTTGTCGCTGAATTTTTTTGAAAAAGAGTTTTTAAAAAGTGGTAAAAACTACAATCCAATAGATGTTTTGGCTGGTGCCCAGTTGCTAACAGCTGAAGCAATGTCGTTCGAGGGAATTCACAGTCTATACAAGTTTATTCCAAAGAATGGTGCATCTTTTGTCCTGACTAATCGCCCCTCCGGCATTTTACTGTAGTAAGACTCAGCTTGTGGTGTTTATGTAATTTCTGTTGGGATACAGTAGATATCTTACCTTTTGGACGTGAGGATGTCGCTTTAGGAATCAATAGCTCATCTCCACAGGTGCCGTTGGTGACAAATTCAAGGCTCAGGTTTGCTGTCCCGTTCAAAAGCGTGCTGTTCAGAGTTCGCAGACACTCCAAGATTTCGCTCAGCGTTTGTAAATCCATGACGGAGCCTAATAAAATTTTCAATTGGTTGTATTCTTCGAAAACAATACCAGTATGTTTCTGTACAATGCCTGAAGAAATGCGATTTTTTATTTGTTCAGTGGAACAGCATTCAGCAGCAAAGACCTACTGTATTTTCAGCTGATTTGAAAACAGTTTGGATTTGTTGTTTGAAATGTGTCTAACTTCCTCGCTATTATGTTGATTATTTTATCCCTTTCGTTGCTGACGGATTTCTAACAATGAACAGTGATATGACTCTGAAAGCCCGGTGTATCGTAGGGAAGCGAGTGAGACAACTTCTTGGCATCAACTCGCGCCCTGCCGGTTTTGGAGATAAAGGAGGAGCGCGGAGAGAACTTATGTGAGGTTTCGCACAAAGGGAGGGGGTTGGTGTCAGGGTTAGCGCACATGCTACAAGGAGAGGGGAGGCAAAAGAAGATACGACGAGAGAATGCTTTGAGGTTGTAGTGTGAAGACATCCCAGCTCTCGGCGAAGCCCAAAACGTACGACTACGAGTCTGGAGCGAAACACTGACGCCTTCTAGTGGCAACAAACTACACGCGCGCAGTGAACCCAACGAGTAAGACTCCAAATGAAGAACAGATAGCTGGAAAAAGCGAATAAACAAAACGACCCGAAAACATTATTTACCGGGATGTCCTCAAGTAGGAATAGGCTTTGACTATTGAATATGTTTAACTTTGAATATGTTTGACTTTGAATATGTTTAACGTTTTAATGTCGCTCTTGTGAAAACCCGCCGCCTGTTACAGAGATGTTTAGCCCACAGACGAGGGCGGTTCGGCGAGTTTGTGTCACGCAGCGGCGTGCTCGCGCAGGTTTGCGATTAAATGACGTTTGAAAGTTGAGAATTGTGAATGTCAGTAATTATTAGTTTAGTAAGCTAAGTGTCTTAACAATCGAATAATTGTTTTTGGCAAGACGTGTTTTTCAAATAGCTTGCCATTGCAAAACTGCTTCAGCTGAGCAATCCATAGTATAGAGCTATTTTTTTACTGAAATGTGGTATATCTCAGTATTTACCAGAAATAAACCTTTTTTAAATATTTACTTTCTTCCTGGTTTTCCGTGTCAGGGCCGTGAAACCGAGTGCAGTGTTCGTGATGTTTTAGGCTACCATGTTTAACTGTTGTTCGGTTTAAAGATGGTCCTTCAAGGTTGCTGCAGCACATTCAGTCTTCTGCTCAATAATTAAAGAGTATTGAAAATACAGACTGCTGAGGCGTGTTATTGCTTTTGCGTGTGTGTGTGTGTGTGTGTGTGTGTGTGTGCGTGTATTCTTACAGCACTTAGAATAAGAATTCGTGGATGGGGGATCACTGTAACCTCACTTTTACAGTAAACAAACAAATAAACAAATAGTGTCGGTGCTGTCTATTCAGCCTCAGTTCTGTCCATTTAGTGCATGTGCATTATGTTAGGTTGTAAATAGCATTCAGACAGAGAGCATGTTGGTATTGCTCCAGACGGTGATGTCAGCACAATCATGACTGCAGGTGGATGCGTACAAAGCATGCAGTTCACATTCCTCCATTATAAGTGATGGTGTAAACGAAGAAAATTCTGACACTGAAATCAGCCTGGGATTTGGGTGATGTGAGCTCAGATCACTGTAGCGCCAGCCTGCGGCATGGTGGTGGGTGGGGGGTGGGTGGTGGTGGGGGTGGGTGGTGGTGGGGTGGTGGAGATGGTGGTGGGGTGGTGGAGGAGGTGTTCTTTGGTATGGGGAGGCACACTAGAACTAAGCATCCACAAATGGTCTCCTAGTTTAGTCAGGACAGTGAATCAGCAACAGTTAACAACAACAACAGGAAATAACCAATAATGGGAAACAGCTTACAAGAATGATCTAGAGCAACTTTTATTAAGAGCAAGCAACGTTAAATATTGAATGACAAAATAAGACGACCTTCTTTAAATGTGCGCGCATCAAGTCAATGAGCAAAAGCATGAGGAATGAGCCATCTGTAAATATAACATCCTCTTTTAAAAATGCAACTATGTTGAAAAGCCATCTTTCATTAAAAAAATGAAGACAATACTAAAAAGCACAAAGAACTGTAACCAACAGGCGGAGAACACTCTCAGTCATATCGCATTGGATTCCAACATTAGTTTCAAACAGCAGTGATCTTTCCCCCCACTGCCACCTTTGGTCAAAATGTTCAGAAAAAAGTTTATATTTGCTGTAGTTCATTGGGTTGATTATGGTTATACATAGCAACACCGTGAACAGGCTTCAAGCCACAAGATGTGGTTAAATAACTCAGCCTTTAGCTCAACCTTTGGTCTGTCAAAGTCCGTTTCACACCAAGGCATGACTAGATAACACCTGTGCAGAGAGAGGAGAGCAGCTCCTTACAGCTGGGCCATCAAGACGACAAACAGGTAAGTGGCACCTACCTGTCCTGTGCAGTACCTGAGAGGCTTCACCTCAGTGCTGGACCCATGCAGAAGGCCCTCAGGCTTGTCCAGCACATCTGAGGTATTAAATATGAACAAATTATGACTTGAGGACACATACTGCCAATGCACAACTCCACAAAGTAAAACGTATAGTACCTTCAAGTATGTGTCTGGATTGGTGTCTCTATAAAATGTACCAGTGAAAACATAGGTACACATATACAATCTCCTCTATTGTTTCATTACAGTAAACCTTGGCTTTCATGTGTTTTACAGTTATCAGCAAAGGTTTAGCCTACGGGTGGCAGAGCTCATACGCTAATGGTTAATGAGGTATTTTCTAGGTCTTATCAGTAATGCCTACAGCACACGGTGTTTAGATGAATTGTTGGTTGGTGCTTCTTTGCATAAAATGTTCAAAATATGCTCTACAGTGTATGAACAGTTTAGCAGTTTGCCAAAAAAAGGCTAAGCTATTGATTTATCCCCCTCCGGTGTTAGCCTTCCTCTCTCGTCATGCTCGGCACAGATTATTACTGATATTGTTGATTTTATTATCAAGGCAAAGTGCACATATTCCCGCAAGGAGCGCACTTTGTCAGAGCTCACCCTGTTTAACAATTAACGATCAAAGAGCCAGATCATATTCTGAGAATGTCAGCATATTAGCATATTTTTTCCTTTTCTTATTCTTCCTCTTCATCTTATTATTATTATGTTTTTCAGTCTGGTACATTTTATATTAACATTTATGAATATATGAGTTATGTTTTTATGGCTGAAGATAATTGCTATGATTATGTTATTAATCTCAAATTACCTCCAGTAATCTTGCACCATCCAAACACATGAGTTGAGTGATCTAAGAAATGTAAAAAAAGAAATGTCTACACCTAACGTCTATATTGTAATCCATTATCACTGATTACCACAATTTTATTTTAAAATGGACTTCTTTTTTTTTTTAAAGAAACCGCACTTGAAAGTCTGGCCAATGGAAGCATGTCTAACATGTCTTACTGTCGCTGCCAGTATTTACACTCTTAGATGAAACTGGAGATAAGACGGGCTTTGAGCACGCCTCACTGATGAACCCTGAGCATCGCCATTGACCATTATACAACAGCATGTGCTGTAAAGTAATTTGGCTGGTATAACATGATGGGTGTGAGCGCCTGTGATGATCAAATATATAAGACACATGTGATGATAAGAACGGTTCTGCACAGGTTTGCCTTGGTATGCTGGAGAATCATTCTGGAGTTTACTGTTAGGTGTGGTTACTTTAAAGACTACACAAATGTGCTTTCCCATTAGGAAGGATGGATGTGCCAAAACCTCGAGTGATAGCTCTCGCCAAGCGAGAGGGTCAGAGCTTTGGCTTCTTCCTGAGGATCGAGCAGGGGGAGGAGGGCCATCTGATCCGGGCCTTGGAAATGGGCAGCCCTGCTGAGTTAGCTGGACTCAAGGATGGAGACCGCATCATCAGAGTCAATGGAACGTTCGTGGACAACCTGGAACACATCCAGGTTCTAGAATCTGAAACTATAAACCATGCTTTTAAGCTTGGACACTTCCACATTAAAGTTGCAATGGATTCTTTATAGATTATATAATGTGGGGTAATGACTCTTATCAGACAATTGTCAGAGAGTTTAGAAGTGCACGCTTGCTTTATTTCCCCTGTGTCAGGTTGCAGATCTGGTGAAGAGGAGTGGCATGACTGTCACATTTCACGTCCTCGGGGAGGAAGTGTACAAACTGGCCAAAGGCAAAGGACTGAACCTGGCGGATCCCCAGTCCCGCCCCACTGCGGCCCAGCCCACCACGAACGGGGTGGCTGCCCCACCACCTAAACTCAAGCTCTGCTTTCTGCAGAAGTCCACCAGTGGCTTTGGTTTCAGTGCCAAATCCACCAAAGGTGAGATTACGCATTTTATGCCGTTAAATGGGCCTATGGATGTGCAATTTATAGGCCGCGGGACGAAATGTGTCTTGGTGTTCCCAGGTGAAGCGGGAGTGTTCATGGTGGATGTGGTCGCGGGTGGTGTTGCTGACAAGGCCGGGGTCAAAGCAGGTGATCGCCTGGTGGAGATCAATGGAAAAAACGTGGAGAGTGCTACACATGATCAAATTGTAGTAAAAGTAAGCAACATTCGAACACTATAAACACAATAAAAGTATAAAGACTCACCCATCATCTGGACACCAAGACACCTGGCACTTACAGTCTTACAGGTTTCTTTTAGAATGACGGTAATATGGAGCTTGTATCTGTCTACTTAGGTCAAAGCTGCAGAAAGAGGTTTGATGTTCTTATTGGTGGATGCAGCCACAGATAAATATTACAAGAACAAACGTATCACACTGGGGACGGAACTAGCCACAGTGAAGCTCCTCCCACATACCCCCCGCATTGTGGAGATGACAAAGGGATCCAACGGTTATGGCTACTTCCTTATGGATGACCCTAAAATTCCAGGTATACTGTAGGTTATACTGTAGCTTTCCAGGTGTGGGCAGCTCGGAGCAGGGCCTCCACACGCTGCCACTGTTCTCCACTTCACCAGCTCTTGCAGCATTCAGGGTGAGATGCTGTTAGCCTGTCCACATTCCCCCTCATGAGCAACTCATCTTCTCACATACAGCGCACGGCCTCACACAAATGCAGGAACACCTCTACAGACGTAAAAAGACCAGCACGTCTACTTGTATAAGTAACCAAGAGGTTTTTGCATCTTGTACAGCATGAGAAAGCAGCATAGCAACCAGTTGTAGCTTTGACTCCTACAGCAATGTTCTTTTGCAACACACAACCATATTCGTCATGTGCACTCCACAATAACATCATCAGATCCTGCAAAGCTGCAGCGTGCCCTCTCCTGTCACTCTGACAGAAAGCTTTATTTAGCAGACATGCCTTCCAGGGTTACACTGCACAGAGCCCATCTGTTGCCATTCCCAATTCAGCTATGGCACTGACACACAAAGAAGTCCAGCAACGCTGATTTAATCATACCAGTGCAACACCCACTACCATGCCATGACTAATATCCAGGAAAAAACACTGTGATTTAAAATTACCTTAAATTAAATATACATTTTTATATGAGAATTCCCAGGTTACATGATGATCTACAACATGCTCAGACTTGCAAAAAGTCTTAACTGTACATTTAAGGGGACCATGGCCTTCTATAGGGCGCTTAACACTTTGGAAAATAGATAATTACTCCCTACAGATTTATTTACAAATGCATATTTTACCACAGTTTAAAACTGGCAGTGGAAAAGACCAAACACCATACACACATGGAGATGAGTGTCACTGACGTCCTTGACAGAAGTCTGGTATAACAATGCGATCAGCACCAGTATTCCCAATGCAATCTTCTCTCAACAAAACACCCAGCTGCATATTCTATATTGTACACCACACAAGCAATACAACGCTTGTCCATCCAAGTCCGTACAAAACATCTATGCATGGCTATATTCCAGCGCACTTCCGTCCTGCAGGTCATTTCATTGGAGAAATAGACCGCGGCAGTCCAGCAGAGAGAGCTGGCCTGAGGGAGAAGGACCGGGTGGTGGCCGTGGACGGTGAGGAGGTAGACCACGCCACGCACGAACAGGTGGTAGACAAAATACGCCGGCTTGGAAACCGATGCTGCCTTCTGGTGGTGGACGCAGAAACAGACAAACTGTACAAGATGGTGAGTTGGATTTCAAATACGCGCAGAACTGCCGAAGCAGAAATGACGCTACTGACGCCGTGCTGTCCCATCGCAGGGCGGCGCGTCTCCTCTGCTCTACTGGGAGGAAACGAGGGCTTGCGTGCCGGAGATGATCCAGGCGGAGCCTCGCCCTCGGCCCGTTCCCGCAGCGCCTGCTGCCCCTGCGGAGGAAGACTACAAACCCAAACTGTGTCGGATGGAGAAGACTGGGGCTGGATACGGCTTCCACCTCAACGGAATCCAAGGAGTTCAGGGGCAATACATCAAACAGGTAGGGGGTTATGGAAAGGCACAGCGATTGGAATTCCCATTCCCATATTTGGATTTAAAGTCTAGGAGCTTAAGAGCACCGCGTGCTAGCTTTTGTGGCAAGACCACGCTATATCAAGTCCATATAAACGAAAGCTAATAAGCAGCTAATACAGATATACAGAAATAAACCATGGCCGGTTCAACAATCTCTGAATATCCACTACGTGTCAGGTGGTTAAAGGAGGAGCAGCAGATCGGGCCGGCTTGGCGGAGGACGACATCGTGGTGGAGGTCAACGGGCTGAATGTGGAGAAATGCATGCACGAGGAGGTGGTGGGGATGATCCGCAGCAGCGGCGACACGCTGGTCCTCCTGGTGGCGGAGAAGGAGGCGTACGATTACCTGAAAGCCAAAGGAATCGCCATCACCCAGTGCCTGCTGACCCCGAGCCAGACGGCCGCTGAGGTCACACTAGAGCCTCGACCTCGCGCGAGGGTGAGTGCCAATCAAACACACTCGCCGTGGCCGAGGAGCAGCAGTTACATGTCTGAAACATTGCTTCTTTCAACAATCTTCTTCCGTTACTTTAGACCCCTTCTTCGTCCTCTTCATCCTCATCCTCCTCGGCGGCAGGCAGCGTAGATGAGAGGCTTTGAGAAGACAGCCGAGAGTCTCTCCTCACACTGGACTACTCAAGACATCTTTTATTACATTATCAGTTTTGCACGATCATGGTAAAACGCTTTTACTTTAAGCAGTAAACAGTCGCTGTGCTGAAACCGTTCTGACCGGAGCACAGTGGTAAACTCCGTCCCATGACAGAGCAGCATCGCATACTGATCAAAAGAAAAGTAGCAGGCATAATTAAAAAGTTATTTATTGGAGCGTGTGAAGGCCTCCCCCCTCGGTGGAGGACATCCCTCACACATTTAGACTGAACATTCAACTTAAACAAGATGCACTTATCCACGCAGCATCCCTGAAACAAAGAATCGGGGTACAGCCATCGATTCTTCCTTGACGACAGCGGCCAGGCGTGATGACGAAGAGCTGTTTTATGATTCTGTAAACTAAATCAATATCTTTCATAGGAGCACTAGCTTTTTTGCACAATAATGCTCTTGGTAATTGATTTTACTCTGTACCCTTTAATATTTAACATTTTTTTTTCTGTTCGACTGACAGTGTCATTCAAATTTCAGTGTCAATGTAGGTGTGGGCTCAGGTCTGATGGACCAGTGGTACAGCAGAGATGCACCCCTGTGCAATCTGGGTAATCGAAACCAGATTTAAAGACCAAATAAACTGACCAGTAAAAACAAACCTGCTTGCTAAGCCTTTCTGTACGCTCCCTGCGAGCTAGAGATTGTGTGTACTGCATCTAAACTTCCACATGAGCAAATCAGATTCACACAGTGGGCTTTTGGTGTTGGCTTGTGTGTGGATTTCTAAGTCCAAACGGCGCAGATATAAAAGTCGCTGTAAAGATCGATACGGGCTGCCAGCACCGCAGTGGTCCAACGGAGACGAAGAAGAAACACAAATCCCTCAGTCCCAACAGAAATAAAGGTCACTTAGAAAGGAGTGGAAGGAGAGAGCAGGTTGAGAGGAGAAGGTTGGAGCTCCACCTCGATGGGGCCAGGGCGCTCGGCGGCTCACAGAGCCATGTGCTTCTCGGGCGCCTGCTTGTGTGCCAGGTAGAGGAAGAGGATGCTGGAAAGAGCACTGACGAGGAAGATCACGTCGAACCAGCGATGGTAGAAGTTGAACTGCAGCTCGCCCAGGACCTCCGTGACGATGGTGCGGTACTCCAGGGGCATACTCATACGCATAAGCAGGACGGACGAGACGAAGTACATGCCCTGCAGAGACAGACGGAGCACGGACACCGTGAACCCCTCCACACGCAACACACAGCCCACGACGCAACGGTAACTGTGGTCGTCTGCGGGTCTCTTACCATGATCTGGGCCAGCACCAGAACTATGACATTGGAGGACTTGCTGCTGGAGATGGCATAGAAGAACTGGAGAAGAGAGATCCATGTTAGGTCCCAGGGTTAATTTGAAACCCACTCTTTGGGTTTCAAATTAAACTCTGCACTGGTGTGAAAATGAGATCTCTCACACTGACTTATCACTTAATGGACATTCAGAGACAGTGTTATCAGAGCCCAAAATAAGAGTCCAATAAGAGAGATACTTTACCTTAGTGAGAGTAATTAAAAGCCCTCGTATAGACGTGACAATGATGATTCCCACCAGGATAAAAGATATATGCTGAGACCAGAACTTCACCTGTGGAGAAGTGAAGTTTGAGAAATTACCTGACTGAGCCAGAGCATCTGACGGCTGATCTCAGATCAGAGGCGGAGAAGCGACCCCTCCCCCTGCCCTGGCTCCCAGGGTGAGCAGCTCAATCATTGGCTGGTCGTGGAGAAACATTAACCGATCACGGGGGTGACTAATTCATAACCAGAGCAGAGAGAGGCCACCAACACAGACTGTCACCATCTGCAACATGCAAACACATATGCTTGCGCGTGCGTGTGTCTGTGTGTGTGTGAGAGAGAGAGAGAGAGAGAGAGAGAGAGACAGACAGACTCAGGGAAGGGGCTCACATCAAACTGAATTCCCAGATAGTTGACAGTGATCTCAATCCCCCTTGTCACCGGGTCGGTCTTTCCCACACGGTCAAACACTATGTTGATTGTAGCCTAAGCAGAAGAAGAGAGGCAGGTTCACAGGTCCTCTGTCAGGAACACACATCAACATCCAGCGTAATACGGGCACACCGCTGAGCAGACGTGGCCAGAACACTCCCTCTGAACTTCAGTCACAAGTCCTGCTCACACAGCATGCTAAGACACGTTTGCTAAGAAGCTCAACCCTCAGTTAATGGCAGTGTGCCTGACAGTTAATCAGTGTGTGTGTGTGTGTGTGTGTGTGTGTGTGTGTGTGTGTGCGCTCCATGGTTTGAGTTTGACTGGGAAACAAATTTATGCTTACCATGAATATTTTCCACACACAGTAAATGGAGAAGAAGTACCCCAAAAAGTTGAAGTACTTCCCCTGGAAAGTCTTTGAGTACTCTATCCGCTCCTGCTGACGAGATGATCAGGATTACTGAAAAATTATTATTAGTATTTTTTTTAAATTCAGGAAATGTCCTGTCTAATTGTTTAAAATGACCTCGATTGACACTGGTTGATAACACAGAAGCTTAAAAACTGTCTGAGTGTGAATGAGATAAAAAAAGAGATGGAGAGAGGTTGCAGGGGTGTGTGCAGGTGGGGTGTGCACACGGCACCTTCGTAGCCTGCAGGTCCACCGTCTCCAGGAAGAGCTGCCTGCTGAGTTCCTCCAGCGCGTCCACTTCCTGTTGGATCAGGGACAGGTCTGGACGTCCACCATTAAGGAGCCTCATATCATTTGGTTTTATACCTCCTACTTGATGAATGTGAATGTCAATCTACTGTGGATTCTGACACAGACTTAACAATTCAAACCTACGGTTCAACTAATTCAAATAGTCTAGTTAAAACTGTATCTAGTTTAACATGAAAACATAGCATTTTAAGCATTTTAAACTGTAAAAGAATTATCTTTGGCAAACTCTCACCCCTCAGAAAATTACAAACACAGAATATAGCATGCAGAATATTAGACAGAATATAGAAATGTTTGATGCACGCGGTATTGTTGGAGCCCTACGGCTACTGTGCTTAAAACAGCTCCTCTGCACCCAACGCAAAGCCCAGATCGATCAGCACATGTCAGTGAAACGCAGCCTGTTACGCGATACGCACCCCCGCATGATTAAGATATCTGAGTAAATCCAAGATGACCCGTTTCACCTAGCGAATCTAAACCCAGTGAGGCCGCCTGTGATGTGAGGATACTCTCGCTGGATGAAGGGGAGGACGTGACGCTCTTGATCATGCCCCAGAAGCCCGTCTGCTTGCTCTGGTCCTCGCCACGCTGGTACATCTGCCTCCTCGTCATGGCAACCCTACACAGGGAAGAGCACTGGGTCGATATCCAGGCAGGCCTACGTAGGCTAATGCAGCACCGCTATTAGTTAGAAAAAAAAAACTAGTCTGGACTCTCAGTCTGGACTGAGAACAGGAGACCAGCCCAGCGTGTTTAAGTTTCAGAGCGTGCGATGACCCCTGGACGACCTCTCTCTCTCTCTCTCGACGTCCATTAAGGGCTTCCCTCGCGTCTCACCTCTTCTTCTTACTGACGATCATGTCCATGGTCTGAAGGAGGCGCCTCTCCAGGGCAAGGATGTCGCTGTCGGTCACGTTCCTGTTGGGGAAGAATCACGACGTCCTGACAACAGCAGGTGAGTCCACGCTGCAGCGAACTGCTCGCGCCTCTACAGCCTGAGAGCACCTACCTCAGGAAATAGGACATGTACGTGTAAGGGCAGTTGACAGCACCGAACCCGGACAGCAAAGCCATCAGCGTCACGCCGATGACCCCCACGCGGCTTATGAGCTGCTCTATAGAGAGAATGCCTGGGGGGGGGCAGGAGAGGGTTACAGTTACAGTGCAGTGTTTAAAAGGCACACTTCAGCACTGCACATCACGCCACCCGCCAGGGCTTACCGTGTTTCGGACTCAGTATGGGAAAAGGGTCTCCCAGCTTCCAGAAGAAATACATGAAGGTGAACCAAACCACGCACGCGAAGAGCAACCTCTGTCTGTGCACTAGGAGACACAAGAAGGTGAAGGCCATCGTCAGTGAAGAACCTTGTCATCACCAATCACGCAAAATCACACGCAAAGAAGAAGAAAGAAAAAAAGTCTCAGGTTTTACATAACTGAGGATCTACTTACATAAGCGTATATTACTGACCACAAAGTAGCCAATGTAGAAAGGCACCACAAAGATTAGAACCAGCAGTATGACATACAAGTTCAGTTTCCAATGAAAGTATCTGGATCTGTAAAAGGAAATTAAACATGACTTTGAAGAACAGACGTGAAAGGACCCAAACGTATGAGCTTTCCACGTGGCGGAGACACTTACGTGGTGCTCAGCGCTCCGAGGATCTCAAAAATGATGAGCTCAAACATGGTGCAGGAAAACGCGAACGTGACCGAGAAGACCACCTGCACCACGTACTGACGCACCTGGGGAAGACATGCTCATCAGGGTCAGCCCTTTCTGCTGACACGACATAAAGCATCTCAGCACGCCACTGCTCTAACGGCCATGTAGCAGGACGCTACCGACACACAGAAGTGGGAAATCTGCGCACACTGAAAATCTGTACACAGGTGGGAAGATTTAGCTTTCCTCTTCTTTTTCTGCAATTTCAGCAAATGCCTGTCATTATACTGGATTGTTTGTAACTAGTTCACAAGCATCCAAAAAAATGAATAAATAAAAATCTAAAAATGATTAATGAACAGGCAGGTTGTTGACGTGGACAACATTCTGTTTACGTTTTCACGTGCGTGTTCCTTTGAAGCATAATCTGTCAGCACATATAATCTGGTGTTGCTGACTATTGCTTGTGAACTCTCAGAGCTGCCCTCAGTTCTGGGCTTGTTGTTGTGCCGAGGGTCGTTTCTTTAGGGTACGTAAAAAGGAAACTGGCTGATTGCATGTGCCCATATTGCTCATTTCGGGATTAAGTTTATCCATTCGGGATTAAGTATTGGGCCACGAGCTATTAGACAGTTGTTGTGGTAAATCCGTATAAAACTGGTGTAAAGTTATAAAGGACTGTTGTGCGTAACAGTTTACCTCATAATCTTTAAACAGCTGCCGCATAAAGAAAAGCCAGCCAAATCCAAAAAACAGCACCTGAAACAGAAGAGCGGTAGCTAGTCAGATTAGCTACGTAGCAACCACATTTGCGTGTGTTTACAGCGTAAATGTACGTCTCCGAATGGCACGTCCCCAACCAGACGGACTTCAGATAACTTGAGTCGGTATTAGTGGCAAAATCCACATATGCTAGCAGGTAGAAATTAGGCATGAGAGTAATCTATCGTAAACACTGACCTGTGAGGTGAACATAATCACTGAATCTACGAAGAAAGACATAGTGACTGATCACGCGTTTCAAATTATTCCATATAACTAATACTACCCTATCTTGTTATGAATTTTCTATTAGTAGCGAAATCGAAAAATCATTGTTAGCCACATTGTCAGTTTCGTATTGGCTGTGGTCCTATTTTCAAACAAAATGTACTTCATTCCGTCGACCGGTGATGACAACTTCCTGTACATAGCTACAGCGCTGCCCACGTTTACTCATGTGTGAACAGTTTGTGTCTCTAGATACACCACTAGATGGCAATATCTCATCAGTCTTGTGCCCAATGTAAGCGCTCACACTACATCTGTTTGAGCCATGCTTAATAACAACAGCAATGATATAAGCAATAATATTTACAACTAAATCAGTATTTGTTAAACGTCTCAAAAAACGTGATTTGTGAATTGTTTTATTTGAACATTTATTCAGTTAAAATGAAAAGGGCACGATTTTTTTATGATTGAACCTATGTCTTTGCTGTGATGAGAGTCTGGGCACAGAGTCGTATGCGGTACAGTGCATACCTGGACTGTGGTAGTCCAGAGGCCAACCAGATGACAGTTGCGTAAGTCTGCAACAGACATCATGAAGAATTCCAAGATTTAGCACTGTATGTTTCATATCAGACCACATACATGTCGGCTCCTGCCCCGCTGAGTCACAGCTAATCCAAAGGAACCCTGCACCCAACAGCAATGGTGTGGATGGTCCAGGAAGTGAACGCACACTGCAACGAACAAGAAGGAAGTCCAAGAAAGCAGCTACGGAGTCCCCATGGGCCCAGTGACGTGCTGATGATACAAGAGGGACACTGAAGTGATGCAAACCTGTCCTGTTGATTGTCCAGTTCACCTCTGAGCTCTTCTGGTCATGAGGTCTGTCAACTCCAGTCGCAGAGCAGGACTGAAGAAGCAGGAGGCTCCATCAACAAACTGTAATCAGTCACAGTCAAGCCGTCGAAATGCGGGGGTAGCATCTTTATTATTATTATTATTAACTATGAAGCCTACTTTTGTAACTTTTGTTACATTTTCAAAACTGATACTGTTTTTCATTGCTGAACATTTGTTCAGAGGGCAAGACTCCTGGTATTTTATAACTTTTTAACTGTTAGTCTTCATATTTTTTATGATTACGCTTTGAATCAAATGCAGATAAGGGAATAAGGGTAAGGTTGTTAAGAGGTCATGGAGGGAAGGAAGGTTGTGAGGAAAAGTGCTGCACAGAGAAGCCACGAAGCCACGCCCACCCCAACAGTATGGTGAACAGACAAGCCACGCCCACCCCAACAGTGTGGTGAACAGACAAGCCATGCCCACCCCAACAGTGTGGCGAACAGAGAAGCCACGCCCACCCCAACAGTGTGTTGAACAGACAAGCCACGCCCCTGTGTGGTGAACAGAGAAGCCACGCCCACCCCAACAGTGTGGCGAACAGACAAGCCACACCCACCCCAACAGTGTGGTGAACAGAGAAGCCACGCCCACCCCAACAGAGTGAGTGTAATGAGAGGACATAGTCATCCAGCCAGAAGCTGCTGACTGGATATTGGAGATCTGATGCACCAAACAGGCTATGCGTCATAGCCCCCTGTAACGATGACCCACGAAACTGCACTGGCAACCCAGAAGAGACACCCTCAGCAGAGGGGGAGCAGGTGGTAGAGTCATCCTATCAGCAATGACAGGACAGAAATATCAGGAAATGAGCACTGATCACAACGGGTACAAAGGGGGCGGTGAGATAAGTTATTTCTATCTCTGTTCTCAGAGTGAGGTTGCTTGGCACCAAATGAAAGGTGATAAAATTATAGAAGGATACTTTAGCAAGCCTGCACTACTTCATTAGCAGTGGCTACCGGTAGAAGACAGCGTTACTTTTCACAGAAGGTCTACAGCAGTAGATGTGCCCACCAGCTTCACGCAGATGATGGAGTGGATGTGTGCCAAAGCCTGACGTAGCTGCTGGTGTCGGCGCCACTGTTTACCTGGTGGTGCACAAATTGGGTTAAGTTGGGGGCCTGGCTGGGAATGACAGAAAAAAAGGAATTTAGGGACAAAACTGTGTCTTACTGTAAGATAATGACTATGCTAAGGAAGAGTTCTATATTAAGAACCCCCTAACTTGGGAAGTCTATTTGAGGATAGCACAGAACATGTCCTAAATTCATATAATGTCCAAAATGGCTGCAAAGACATCTGCTGGATGAGATTTACAGAATGGCACAGTACTTTTGGGTCTGCACCCACCTGCTGTAGAGAAGTGTGTGAAGAGACACTGACCTGTCTGATTGGCCCTGGACACGTACAGAATGTCACATAGATTTGTACGATTCATTAGAATGAACTTGGGCCGCCCAGTCTGTATTGTGTACTGCTGGAACTCTAAAAGCTTTTCTTAAGCTTCGTGCTTTTCCGATCGCCACCGCTTTAAAAAGTGGAGCGTTTGAGTTAATGTAACATTTCTGTCAGATCGAACAAGTCCGGCCATTCTGTCCTGACATCTCTCCACAGTGAGGCATTCCCACCTGCACGGCCGTCATTGACTGAAGGGGGTTTTTGCTGTCTGCACCATTCTGTGTAAACTCATTTTAGAGTTGGAAGGGGAAATTCCAGGAGATACAATTTCAGAAATCCTCAAATCCTTTGGCATCCACAGCCATGCCATGTGCAAAGGTACTTGGATCATATTTCCCCCTCCCCGTTTTGATGAGTGATGTGAACATTATCTGAAGCACTTGACCCTTGTATGTATGATTTTATACACTGTGGTGTTGTCATATGAATGGCTGATGGGATAAATACATAAATTAGCAGGTGTACAGGTGTTCTTAATAAAGTTTCATGTGAAATTCATACATTTTCATCTTTGACAGCAGCCTACTGGCTTCTCCTTGACTAAGAAGCTCCATCATTAGTACAGAGTGAGAAATACGATTAGCTTCACTGATGGTAGTCTACATAGTGCAAGCAAGCAGCTAAAGTTACAGTAGCTATCTTTATTATTACCCAGTTGTCAACAGAACAAACACGGTGTGACGGCGTGGCGGCGTGGCGGCATGACGGCGTGACAGTGTGGTGGCGTGACGGTGTGGTGGCGTGATGGCATGACGGTGTGGTGGCGTGATGGTGTGGTAGCGTGACGGTGTGGTGGCGTGATGGTGTGATGGTGTGGTGGTGTAGTTGCGTGGCGGTGTGATGGTGTGGCGGCGTGGCGGCGTGGCGGCGTGACAGCGTGACGGCATGGATCACCAGCTACATTGAGACCAAGCACAGAGGGAAGGGTTAGCAATGCCTAAATCCACTACCTGGTGATGGGAAGCGAGAGACGTGCTGGTACTCGGGGTGGTGGAGTGCAGAGAAGGAGAAGGTGTGGAGGGGACTGCGACAGAATCCCCCCCACCAGGCGCTGCGCAGGTGGAACTCGGTGCTCATCATAGCATCTATCATAACATCAGCAGGAACGCAGGACCTCTCCTCTGGGCTGTAACCCTCTCAGTTTATCAGGTATCACGAGGCTCAGGGTTGGTGTGTTTCAAGGGCTCAATCTCCCAAAAGGACCTGGTACAGCAGACATGAGGAGACAGATATGGAAAGAAAGAAAAAGTCATAGGTGAGCTGGGAATTTAAAGATAAGAGACCTGCTGGAAGACCTAGAAGAGGGCCCATGCTACATACAACCCTTACTGATATGTGTGTGTGTGTGTGTGTGTGTGCGTGTTTATTACAAGTGTGCCTAACCCCGTCTCATCTTGCTTTTTGTTGCTTTGTTGTTTTTCGGAGCCTTTGTCCAACACAGCACCCCAGGTGGTCCAAAATAGCAGAACATGTGGTGAAATACTTATTCTGCCATCTGGCTAGCAGCACTGAAACCTGGAAGAAGGATCAGACAACAGGCTTTAGAAAAACGATCAACCATTGCTTGCATGGAAGCGTTGCCTCCAGAGACAGAGGTCAGTGACTGTCCAGGGAGCTGTGCAGCCAAGACAGACCCCCCAGCTTCCCTGCATGGTGTCCTGGGTCAGGCACGCACCAAGCAAGAGGTCGCATATTGTCGTACGTTGTTTGAAGGGTAGGCCTCCAACAGTGGCCGGCGATGGGCCACCAGCACCTATGCTCTAAGCCCTCCTAGCACACCTCCACCTCTCCAGACCCTCCTAGCACACCTCCACCTCTCCAAAACCTTCTAGCACACCTCCACCTCTCCAGACCCTCCTAGCCCACCTCCACCTCTCCAGACCCTCCTAGAAACACCTCCACCTCTCCAGACACCCTTCAGTGTGCTCTACTGCAGATCACGGTGCCATCTGCAGTCATCACAGTCCACGGAGATTCCCGCTCGATCTCATCCGTCAGCCTGTCAATCACCGTTGGAAACAAGATAGGGCTCCATCGTTCGTTCCACACACCTTTTCAGACTCCGCGCCTATCAGACCATTTTACCTCCGCATCTACCTTGCGCCATTCTTACCGTTCTGCTACTGCTATTACTTTCTCTAGATCTAAAGCAACTCCTTCTGCTTCCGATACACTTCTCCATCAGAATCTCCCAGAACAAACACTGCATCCATAATGCTCTTGCTTGGCAGCAAACCACAGTGCTGTCAGTCGCAGCTGCCCGTCTTATCTACCACACCACGCTTCCTGACTCCCTGTCTCCCTGTTTCTCATGCTTCTCATTCATCAGCCCCTCAGAGAGCTCCGTCCACCTGCTCCACACATGGTCACTGATCAGCACGCTCCCATCCTTCATCATGCTATCCTACAGCACATCCTGCCCAGCTCTGAGCCTCGGGTTAGCCAATCACAGCGAGTCATTTCCTCCTCCCTTATAGCATCCAAACCTCTCATATAACTCTCACCTTTGCCTTCGCCACCTCCCTCTTGGACTCACCTCTCCCTCTACCCCTGTCTGCTTTCCTCATCTCTCTGGCTATCCCTGCTGGCCAATGGTGGCATGGTAACACAGGCCTTGACCAATGGGAATGATCTACATGTTTGAATTGGCAGGTACTGTTGTCCCTCACGTAGCCCTCCCCATGTTTCTGTGCTGGGGTACAGAGGGCACACGGGGTGGTGGGTTCACTGTGGCGTTACAGACTTGTGGGTGTTTTATGTTTGCAAGTTCTGACTGACAGTTTTACATTAAAAATGAAATACGAAGCCAAGCGACACAACACTCTAGTTGAGTCGTTACGCCGCTCGAGTGCTGACAAAGAGTTTGCAAACTTTATTATCGTTCCAGGAAAATGACTAAAAAGACGTTGAAGTGGAAGTTGCATTTTATATTTGCACTGAAAGAAACGTATAAGGAACGTGATCCTGGTCTGTTATGTCAGCGATTTGTTTTTCCAAAGAAGGGCGTGACAGAAGGTTTGAGAAGCACTGGGCTAAAATCACTTATCCTTACTGACGGCTCTTGACGCTGCTTGGTCTCATGTGGTATCTGTTCCCAGTGGCTCACGGGAGTCGGAGGTCTTGTGCTCACGGTACAGCAGCAACCAATGAAATGCAGAGAAACTAATGGGACTTGGGACCAACTCTGGGCATTCACAAAACAGCAGACTGTGGTGTGATTCACAAGTGATGGAACACAGAGCAGCACATAAATCATCTCCCTGATGATGATGATGATGGTGATGATGATGATAAACTAGTGCTCATGGGAGGCGGAGACCTGGGGACATGCAGGTGTGAAGACAACGTGGCCATGCAGTTTTAAAAAGTGTTTACTTACAATAACATGTGGTTACAATAACATTCCTATCAGCTCAAACCAGTCTGGCCATTGTTCACTGATCTCTCTCATCAACAAGGCATTTCCTCCCCTACAGCCATCACATACTGGTGGTGGTGGTGGTGGTGGTGGCGTTCTCATTTGCACCATTCTGTGTGATCTCATTCTAGAAGCAGTTCAGGGTGAAGGAGACAACATTCAGATCAGCATGTTTGGCACCAGTAACCACGCTCAATTTCACTCTGATCACATCTCCCCTGTTCTGCTCAAAAGGTTTTAGTATGAAGTCTATCCTCAGACCTGGTGACACACACCTATTCCTGCTGATGCTTTATTGCTTTAATGATTTAATGTTAGTCCACGCTGTAACATAAAAAATATGTAAAAAATATATTCTCTGTATCAGGGTCTTCACTTTGAAAATTATTATGTTATTATGGATCTTTATAGGGCGGCATGGTGGTGTGGTGGTTAGCACTGTCGCCTCACAGCAAGGCGGTCTGGGTTCGATTCTCGGTCTGGGCTGCTCTGTGTGGAGTTTGCATGTTCTCCCTGTGCCTGCGTGGGTTTTCTCCAGGTACTCGGTTTCCTCCCACAGTCCAAAGACATGCATCCTAGGTTGATTGGTTACTCTAGATTGCCCGTAGGTGTGAGTGTGTGTGTGCGTGTTGGCCATGTGGTGGACTGGCGAACTGCCCATGGTGTACCCTGCCTTCGCCCGGAGATGCTGGGATTGGCTCCAGCCCCCCCATGACCCCGACTAGCGGGAATAAGCGGTACGGATAATGAATGAATGGATCTTTATAACTATAAGCCATGAGTCTTTATAACTATAAGCCATGATTCTTTATAACTATAAGCCATGAGTCTTTATATACACCTTTTTCCAAAATCAATTCATATAACATCATTGTGCAAGCGAAGATGTACAGTCACTGGAGACGTGATCACTGGACACATTATCACTGGACACGTGATCACTGGACACATGATCACTGGACACGTTATCACTGGACACGTTATCACTGGACACATTATCACTGGACACGTGATCACTGGACACGTGATCACTGGACACTGGGGTTACTGTGCCTACAGTGTAAACCTGCTAGGACAACAGGCTACTCGTTTTAGTGCATCACTCAACACAGTATTGGTCACCAGCAGTAAACATTTGGTGCGACTGGCGATATGGCATTAGAGTGAAACATAAGTTTTTTTATTTAAATAGACTACAGTTATTATTTATGAGACATATACATATGTATATGTCTTATTTATGAGACATATACATCTTCTCATGTCCTCTTTACCTGTTCACGCTCACTCTTGACCTTGTCTTTGAAAAGCTTGCTCCGGCAGAAACATGTGCTCTCAGAGTCAGTGGCCTGCCCCCTGCTGGTGGCTTCCTGATGAGACGCAAGGGCTGTCGACCTCGGGCACAAGTCCCTGTATGTCATGCAGATGTGTGATGTTGAAAGACGCAACATTAAAGCTGCATATTTATGAAGTCTACAATCATATTTATGAAGTCTACAACCATTTGCTTAGAACTGAGAAATGTGTGTGTGTGTGTGTGTGTGTGTGTGTGTGTGTGTGTGTGTGTGTGTGCGTGTTTTTGTGTGTGTGCATGTCTGTGAGTGTGTGTGTGTGTGAATGTGTGTGTGTGTATGTGTGTGTGCATGTGTGTGTGTATGTGTGTGTGTGTGTGTGTGAGAGAGAGAGAGAGAGAGAGGTATGGCTAGGTTTGGGGAGGTCTCCTGGGGCAGGGGTGTTGTATTAATATGCTGGAACTTTCACTGAAGTGCGAACAGATGACAGAACCTATCTGAAACAGTCAGAGCGCTCCCCTCATGAGGTGTCTAAAACCAGACGCAGATGACTTTACCTAGCCTTCTGTGAGTCATTGCTTTATTTAGGTGAAACTTCGGGGTAGTAAACATTCTGTCTTTAGCTTTTACTGTTATGAATATCACGCTTTCTTTTTCTGCTGTGCAGACCCAGACGAAAAAGACCCGTGGGATTTCCAACCCTACGCTGTCATGATTGCATCTTGCACAGTGTTATATAACATCTAAAAGGTGTAAATGGTCACAGTTGTTTGGGACACTTGAAATACGCTGTGAGAGGACAATTGGAGCTGTGGAAGAGATTTGAGTTTAGAAAAAAAGAGGAGGCTTCTGTGAACTGCTGTGTGTGTATGAGTGTGTGTGTGTGTGTATGTGTATGCAAAGCACCACAAAATTCAACTAAACACTTACTGCTTAACATTCAAAACAGTTAAATTTGTGTGAAAGAAAGAAAGAAGGTTTCTGATGTGATATGGTAAGAGAGTGAGATCTATCATTCTACACTTGCCCACTGACTTTGTCAGAAAACATTTATACTTTTATATTTTTAACTGATTAAATGTTTTTGCTTTAATAGATGAGAAGGATCGCTGAAAGTTGACATTGTTGAACCCATTGTTTGCTTAAGCAAAGTTTCTAACTTAATTAATTAATTGGTTAATATGAACTAATGAGGCCTTGTTTGAGATTTTCCTGCAGAATATTTGGGTCTGTCTCTACACACCCGAGAAACCAGTCTGACACATGGTTAAGGTTAAAGTTACCCTGATAAGGTTGGTACTTTGTTTGTGTGTGTGTGTGTGTGTGTGTGTATCAGCAGTGCTAGAGAGCTACACTGAGTCTGTGCAGGTATGTCATATGTCAATGTGTGTGTGTGTGTGTGTAGGGGAAGAAAGAGCAGTCACAAACACAATGCTCTTGTGTGTAAGCTAAATCACGACTCTCCGAATAATGATGTCTGCTGAAAGGCCCCTCCACTACAGCATCATTTCAAATTAGGATCTTTACATATCTTGTGCACAAGTCGTGATGAACTGCTTTGGCACAGTTTGTTTTTTATTTAATAAAATAACATACCACAAGGACATCCAAAGTGAAATGATAAGATTATACAGTATATCATTGTAGTGAAGTCTATCTATTTGGCCCAAAGCCAACTGCAGGTCTTCACTTACCAACATGCAATAACACTTGTGCAATAATACTTTGACTAAATGACCATTAAATACCTGCTGCTTCAAAGCCTAATGAAGTTACTAGCCAATATATAGTGGGGTTTGCCATGATGGAAGAAACATCTGTGGGATATTTAAGGCAGCACTACTAATCACTCAGATATTTCATTTAGGTATAATGGAGAATGGAATTAAATGTACCTTAAGGTCTTTCTTGACCTCCTTAAATTGACCTCTTTACAAAAACTGACCTGTTTACAGTGGGCCAAAGGCATAGATGGTAGACCTTCAGAGAGAGAGAGAGAGAGAGAGAGACATACAGAAAGAAGGGGAGGTTTGAGAGAGACAGAGAGAGAGAGACAGAAAGAAAGGGGGGTGAGTGGAGAGAGAGAAAGAGAGAGAGAAACAGACGGAGTCTGTCTAATGTCCATTGATTTTCTGTTATTGTCTTTAAATTTGGTTAATGCTGACATTTTACTCATTATTCCTCATTATTATTATAATAAAAAAGAATTACAATTGTATTAATCTGTATACACTGTATAGCTTTGGCAACATATACATTTTACACTGTCATGCCAATAAAGTACATTTGATTTGATTTGAAAAAGAAAGACCCCGCTTACGGTAGCCAATCAGAGAGCAGCACTGCCATTCTAGCACTCTGTCATCCTCAGAAGGTAAGTGGGCTTCCCTTCTCCTGAGAGACCACCATTTGCGACCTTGAGGAGTCTAAAAGGTTTTTACACATTCTTATTTTGGACTTTCAGGTTTTAACAGTAGTGCCGTATTAACACCTTCAGTGTGCACTGGAGACCAACTAGCAATGCGACTGAAGTGTGCACAGCTCAGTTTGGTCTTCATTAAAACAGTGTAGAATCATTGGGAACCAGGTCAGGTTAAGCGGCTGTAGAGGAGAGAGCAACAGTGGTGTGTGGACACTGGTGTATTCGTGTGGGCTGTAATTTGATTGGTGTTTGCCAGAGGGAGCTACAGCTATGTTAAGAACGCCTCTCTCTCTTGCAGGCATGGAATCAGGTGGCTGGTGTAATTGTTGCTGCGCCTACCACCCTACCATAGAGCCTGTGGCCGTTCACACACCTTCTCCTGTAGAGCGCTGGGCATCATGGGGCTTTCCACCAGTGTTCAGTCCTCTCCGCTCACACCTTTCATACTGCATTCCTATATGTTTGCTTCATAGCTTCCTTAGATTTCTTTATCCTTCTTTCTCTTTTTCTCTATTAATTTGTGTGTGTGTGTGTGTGTGTGTGTGTACCTGTAACCTGTCTCACCTGAAACAGAGCTGGATTAAAGACATTAAAGGTTCTGCAGTCTGGTGCTCATATTGATCCTGTCACTGCACTCTGATCATTTCTCCATGCGAGAACTATAAGGCAGCTCAGTGCAATCTGTCCACCCACAAATCTATACCACTCACGCCGTTTGAGAGGAGACACTCACGACGCCACATCAACATTTACAATGGAAACCGTCGGACCAGAACTCCCAATTTAAGGCTATGATTGCATCTTCACCTCGTTTAAACCTTTTAGATCAAACCTTTGAGTTTAATGCCATCTTTAATACCATCTGCAGCTGAATTTTACAAGGTGTTATTTTTCATTGCTTATCCGTCACCAGTGATATTTGACCTGCAGCAACTTTGCTCGGGTTTCTATGATGTTACTCTCTTGACAAACCTGTTGTCATGGGCTGTTACACTTTTGACCCCCACCTGATTTATGTGCAGGATACTGTCTCATTTTGATCTCAATACCAGCACAGTAAGACTAACCCAGATTACCTTAATTATTGCACAGAGTGCAGGAGTTTCCCAGATGACTTCAGTCTTGGGTTGATGTTCATTTTGTGACTCTTTTCTAAGAGTAACAGAAGAGGGCCTTCAGCATAGGTCTCTGGATGATTTGAAAGAAAATGACAACCGTATAATTCAATTCCCCAGGTGGCATTGTCACACACTGGCTCAGGTTAAATTCTCTGCTTCTTATTCTGTATGTATCTGTAACGTGCGAGGTTGGGGGGGCAGAGACAGTGAGAGAGAGATAAAGAGAGAGAGAGAGAAAGACAGACAGAGGGAAGAGTTTACAAGGCCAGTCGTATTTCTTAATTATTAATATTTTAATAATGAAGCAGCATCAGCAGGCCGAGGAAGAGCAAAGCAGTTTGGTCCCATAACATTAGCAGATCAGCTCCATAACATTAGCAGATCGGCTCAGCTCCATAATGTTAGCAGATCATCTCCGTAATGTTATCAGCTCAGCTCCATAACATTAGCAGATCATCTCCATAATGTTAGCAGCACAGCTCATAACATTAGCATCTCAGTCCCATAACGTTAGCAGCTCAGTCCCATAACATTAGCAGCTCAGTCCCGTAACGTTAGCTCATTTGCCAGGGTAGCAATGTGATCGAACTTATAACTTATGGTCCTCTGAAATGGCACAACTACATGAAATGGTAAAACATAATACAATAATAATATTAATAAAACATTATATGTTTTACATTTCTAAATAAATATTCTTTTAAAGGCAACATTCTGCATTCTAGCCTCACAGCCGAAGTCACATTTCAGATCCTGATAGAAAACAGAAGCAAAATCATGTCACTGTCCAAACAGCTACAGACAACACTGCACTTGTCTGAATATACATGGGTGGATTATCGGGAACGTTGGCCAAACTCCGGGAGGATTAGTACGAATGGTCATCTGACTCCCCATGGATTATCTAATCAAGGATGTGAGGTATTTGGTATGGGTGGGGGTGGATTTGGCAGAACTGAGTTCGAGTCCATTACACATTTTCCAGAGAGTTTTAGAAGAGGTTTAGAGAGGTTCATAAAGGTTTCAGAGATGGTGTCCACAAAGAGCACTAAAGTCCTTTTCTTGGGCCCAGGAGCCATGGTCCATTTCTGTGGTCCATTTCAGCTACACTGTTTTTTTTTTTTTGCACTGATAGCAGACTTTGTACGACAGCATGGATACATTTTAAATTAGGATCCAATCTACTGCTGTTCTTCCAAGAGATTATCAGGTCAAAAAAGGTATGCTGAGAACTCTGTTACTTTTAGAGGTGAAGGTCTTCTCATTTTAACCTCTCCTAGTTTCCTCTCTTTGAGGGGCTCACGTGGTCTCCTAACGCCAGGAGTTGGGTGACTTTCCCATGGTACGGCCCTTCAGCTGACTGGACAAAAGAGCATGAAATGAAAGGGTTAACGTTATGGATAGACTGATTCCTGCAAATCCCAGCTGTGGATCCAGCTGTAAAATAGCTCCTCATTCAGTGCTTTGTCTCAGAAGAAGCGGTTCTGGGATTTTTAAAACTCTGTAAGCATAAAATGCCGTTGTATATATCAAAACACATCCATAAATAAAGGTGCTACATATAATTATTATCCATTATCTATTTTCACATTCATTTCCCTGGTAACTCGTCACTCCATTCTCTCTCTCCCCTCCGCTTCCTGTGATGGCCTCTTCTCCAGGCTCTGATGAGAGAGAAACATCTTCTGATTACAGGAAGGTAAAAATATCAGCTGTCTGCCTATACCACTCACACACTTTTTTCCGTTCTCTCTGTCCTACAAGGAGCATATTCATCAGACTAGACGCGCACACACACACAAAATCCTTCTTCTCCACTGTCATCAATCTAAAGTGGCTCTCCCTTTGGTATTTTCACCCTCTCCAACAACCAAGCTGACCTTCATCTCGAGGGGGGGGGGGCAGCTTCCACAAAACTCTCCTCTTCCTTCAGGTTTTGTCATTCCTCTTCTGATTACATTTCCAAGCAGTGGAAAAATGCACGGTCAAACTGGAGCACTGGAAGTGTATGGATGCTTTACATCAGGAGCTTCTATGTCTGCATGAGCAGAACGTGGACAGATGAGCGACCTGACGTGACGGATCGGTTTCTCCCAAAGCCTCTTTTGGAATCATATGTGTGGCCATGCGCGAGTAGATAAGTTAGGCTTGCTTTTCTAAATGTACAGAAAGAGCTTTTCAACATTTTATGGGTGTATGACTGTGATAGAACTCTGCGAGTCTAAAAAGAAATATTATCTTCAAGACACACAAAGTGTGTTTGCTAAACGGTATAGTGTTACTGAGTATTTCTTCTATGTCCAGATGACCTTGCGATCTGGGCTTGAAAGAAAGGCTTGTGTCTAGTTGACTGCTTACAGTGTGTGCTGTGAACTTGTTCTGCTCAGAGGGGTATCCTTCTCCAATAACAGTGAAGCTATCTGAACCACCGAGGGCTTGTCCGATAGAAACCGCAGACAAGCCGTCATTAGGGTCAAATCGATAGCACAGCCAGTGCTGGGAGTATGTTGCCCATATCATAAAGATCCGCTCCACACAGAAGTGCCCAGCCTTAAAGAATGTGTCTTGGTGTTGGAGCAGTGGCACGTGGAGAGGAGGGGGGTAAATGTGGACTCCTGAGAATAGCCATGCACTCTGCTGACTGGGGCAGATGATGGTGGGGCAGCTAATGGGGGGCAGGAGCGAAGGTTGGTGGTGGGTGGGGGGTGGGTCGGGGGGGTTCGTATCACATTATCTCTCCCATAATGCAGCATTTCTCATCCATCCCCTTATTACCCCACACTGCTCCCTGACAGTGACAGGAGGAGACCCTGAGGGAAGAAGGTACAGTATGCACACATGCACACACACATATACACACACACACACATTCTCCATAGTTCTAGTCATAGTGCTCATCTACTATAGGGAGATGTTGAGAGAAATGAGTCATGAGGAAAATAAAACGTGAGTCAGGGAGTGTGAGGGTGTTGAGTGGCCCTAGTATTCCAGTGATTTACTATAAATCAATAGGAGACATTTTAAACCCCAGAAGCACTCGATATATGGCTTTCATTTTGAATGGACAGACGGCATTAGAGTCTCCATCAGTCAGTCTGACTCTGCACCCTGTGTCACTTTCCCAGCTCTCACTCCAGAACTTTCCTTTAGCTGCCTGTCTGGAGATCCAGCCCAGCATCCAGGGGCATTAGGGCCTGGTGTAGTACTGGGGACTGGGGGTGGTGTTGGACTGGGGGGTGGGGTTGGACTGGGGGCTGGGGTTGAACTGGGGGTTAGACTGGGGGTGGTGTTGGACTGGGGGTGGTTTTGGAGAAGGGGTGGGGTTAGACTGAGATGGTGTTGACTGCGGGCTGGGGTTGGACTGGGGGTGGGGTTGGACTGGGGGTGGGGTTGGACTGGGGGCTGGGGTTGGACTGGGGGTGGTGTTGGACTGGGGGTGGTGTTGGACTGGGGTGGTGTTGGACTGGGGGCTGGGGTTGGACTGGGGGTGGTGTTATCCTTCAACACCACATTTCTCTAATGTTTTTTTTTCTGTCTGCCTCTTCCTGTCTTGCTGTCAGTAATAGAGCTGAACTTTCCTACCATTATTGTACCGTCATTGGTGGAGGGAAAAAACAGCAGAAAATCAGGGCAGCGCTCGGTCTGCTGTCACGGTGAGCTTTGGGCAATGCACAGTGACACACAGGAACTCATGTAAGTCACAACCTTCAGTCTAGCAGCCGAGTCCCTTCGACAAAAAAGGAAAAGAAAAATGTGACTACGGTTTCAGTTTAACCACATACACACACACACATAGACAAACATACACACACGCTTGCCCAGCTGAGATAACATAGGTCGACATGATTTTCCCATAGACTGAATGGGCCACAGGGGTCAGATGACAGAATGTGTTCCTCATCTTTGCATCTGGAAGGTGATGTCAGTCAGTATCTCCCATTTTCCACTGTTTCGTGTTTATGTGCACAATTTGCATAGAATTGTCAATCTCTCTGCAGTATTTTAAACATTTACTGTGACATCAGTTGTTTCAGCCGAGTCCTCTGCAGTGATGGTGTAACAGACGTTGTGGTATAGGGCCCTTATGTAGCAACAAGGTTACTGAATCCATGAACACATGAGAAGAGAAGACTGAGAAAAGGCAGGAATCTCATTCCCACAAATAACACGCTTCCATTTGCATTTGTTTTTCAAAATATGGAATCAAATGATTCATCTCTCTCACAGAACACAGACGTCCTGCGGGTGATCGGGGGGAGATGAAGCTCACACTGATCTGGGACACTTGTGTCCAGACGCAAAAGCTGCTTCAATTACTTTTACAGGTACCTTCACCAGCTGGTAATGCTTCATGTGATGAATGCAGGTATAAGCTGCAAAATGATTAAGTACAGTATTAAGTATTTCTAATGGTACTGATAGTAGTGCGTGTTTGTGCTTGCCTGACCCTTTTTGTTTACATGTACAAGAAGGTTTGGGGGAACTTTCTGATTTATATTATTTATTTATATATATTTGGTTATATATATATTTGATTTATATGATATATAAATAATATATATTTGTAATATATATATGTATGTAAGTGTAATATATATATTTACATTATTATATATTTACCCTGACATTTCTGTGTTGCAAATCCAAGCGTTTTCCTTTGCAATGTTCCGCATGGCAATCTGGCCTGTTTAAGCAGCCCTGGGCTTGGCAGCATGAGTGTTTGTGCATTTGGAATGGAACAAGCTGTTTCCTTTTTTTTAATTCTTATCTGAATTTCATTCCAGTGCATTTCTGCTGCCACACTCTAAACGAAGACCTTTGCTAAACCTTGAAAGTGTACTGTGCTATACTACTGCAGACTTCACACATCCCTTACCCCTCTCCTCTCACTCATCTACCTCTTCAGGCCCCATAAGCATCAGATATTCAATGAGGTTACGTGCGCATGTATAACCGTGAGTTGAACTGATGTGTCCTGACTCTGATGCCTTTATAAAAATATAGCATAAATATAGAAAATAACATAGGTGAGCGTTTTCAAGTGAATCTTTTTAAAAGTGAATTCTTTCGAACAATTTACATTTTGAAGTGAATTCTTTTAAAAGTGAATCCTTCATAAAGGAATTTTTTTTTGTGCTCTCAGATTCAGCTCATTTTTCCCCTTTCATAAATGACCTCATTTAAATGCCATCTATTTAGAACAATGTTTCATACACATCTAACCTGACTTAAGAAATGTGTGATAACAGACAGGAATTCCATCTATTTATTCCACCTGGTTTGACTAAAACCCACATCAAATGCATCATTATAATTTCTGACTGTTTGTTGATTGGAAGACACACGGCATTTTCATTTCTTCATGAGCAGTGCTGTGAAGTCGTGGGTATTTAATAGCCTGATGTTTCTGGTTTTGTGCTTTAGTATATTCATTATACTTCCTTGCACAGCTGGTTTTCCTCCACTACATGTGCTGCTCGTAGAATTTCCTCTTTACTTTGCCAGGATTTCCAATAAGCCCTGTTTATGGTCTCTTAATTTGTAAATGAATGAAAAAGGCATTTCAGGCCTTTCAGTATTGTCACAGTTTAGAGGGTTCTGCAAATCACCCCAGCGTGCTGGTGCTGTTGTCTTTATCCATTGAAAGATTTTCCTGTTAAGGAAAATTTGTATGGTGCATTTCAGTTTTCACCGTTGAAACATTTCTGAATGATATGTTTCTGATATATATGTGTATACCAGATGAGTTTACTGATTAAGTTAATTCCTGTAAAATGGACAGAGGTGATGCTATTTAAAGTGAGGGAACGTGTTCATTTCAGTCTGGAGTGAAGAGAACTAATACTGCATATTCATCACACTTTCTGGTTGCGTGACAGACAAACAGCATCGACTGACAGACTGTACCCTGAAAATGTTTTAGTGACATCCTTCCTGTTTGCATGCAGTGTAGACTGAGGTTATTAAATCCGTTGCAAATGCATTGCCCTTATTGGTACTTTTCTCTCATAACTGGTAACAAGGTGTTGCCATGTGAAACTGCATCAACGGATTGTTTTTGGGGTTTTTTGTGAGTTCCATACCTTTCCCCATCCTTAACCTCACCTCCCTGCCCCCCCCCCCCCCCCCCTTCTCACTGGACCCTCTCTCAGGGAAGGGTTTCTGTGGGCCAGCCCTGGGCACGCTATGCCCAGTACAGCCATTAGACTTGGTTAAATGTTACCTCAAGGAGCAGCAGTCCATTATGACCCTGCAGGAGATGAGCACCTTGCTGGAAACAGTGACGGGTGCAGGGCCTAAGCACTGCTCTCCTGACCAGCACATGTAGACGAGCAGCAAACCCCCTTCTGCAGTGCTGTCCACAGGGAGATCCTTTTCTGGAAGTCAGTGGAGTAGATGAAGGATGAGAATGAACCAGCCTCCCGACACCCCGCCGTGCTCATGCACCCTGGATTACGTCCAGTGTAGCGTGGATGAGTTGGACCATCGGATATGTATCTCATTCCCTTGATTCTTGTTGTCTGCTTAAACTGATTCATTTCCTTACAATACCCAGTAGTATCCATATACATTTTGTACAACATTAGAATGGTAACATGGAGAGATGAAACATAAAACAGATTAACAAGAAAGAATTATTAGCAGGCAAGCGCCACAATGAGATTAGCAGTATGTCATTAGGGCTGAGAACAGTTTGCACACTAATGAGACAGAGAGAGCACACAAGAGATTTCTGTGTTTTCTTTATATAAGATCTAATCTGATGCCAGTATTTAATTAAACAATGAATGAATCATTTTAGCAGTTAAAACTGCCACCCATGGTACTTAAAATACTTTAAATAGTGAAAAGAATGGCAGACAGATATTTGCATTACATAGTAGCAGTGATAGTTGCAGTAATAGTAGTAACAGCAGAACGAGTAGTAATAATAATAGTACTACTAGTAGTAGTAGTAGTAATAATAATAGTAATAATAGTCATGAAGGGCAAAAGTCAATGTTTGTTATATGAGATAATATGGTAAATAAAAATATGGTAAATATAAACTTTTAACTTTTAAATAATAATAATTTAAGATTGTTTGTGCGTGTGTGTGTGTATGTGTCCATGTGTGTGTGTGTGTGTGTGTACTTGGAAATTGAAACACTGTCAGACAGTGTTTTTATATACACCAATCATGGAAAGCAATGTCATTGATGACTTTCCTTTCCCAGCACAAAATCAAGGATTTAAAGGTTTTCAATCAAAATGAACTTTATTACAAAGAATGAATCTAAGCCATGAAGGAGGTTGGTCTATATAACAAAGCCTGACAGCTGAAGATGATGGTGTGTGATTTTAAATGCCCTAACAGGATCCTATAAAGGCAGGGCATCTGTGTCTTCTCTCATTGGCTTGCTACAATTTTCATAATGCACTGTTTTCCCTGACTGGCTTGCTCTAATCCCGCTAACTCTTTTTTATCTATATTTGTGTGCCTTTATCCCTTTGGATAACTCATTTTAGCCTTGGAGGACTCCAACTATCTAGAGGCAGCTGGTTGGCTAACTAAAGTGAGGAGAATGCAGTTACATGAGATAGGACTCATCTATCAGGTCAGACTAACCTCTGATATGTCTCCATCTTCCTCTCTCATCAGCACTAACAGATATGCACTGTGAGTGCAGCATGGCGTGATACTGTCTGCTTCTATTACTCAGCTGTGCTGGTCTCTTCCTATAATGTCTTCTCCTCATCTCTTCCAGATAGCGACGGGTACAGTTTGGTACACTCGTGGTGCCCAAGGCCACTTGCCCTGAAACACAGCACAGCCCAATGCAACCTCCCGAGCCACATCTTAAAACATAGGAAAGACTGCATATAAGTATTGAATATAAAAGTAATATATTATATATTATATGTACATTACTTTATACCTTCTGTATATCACCATATCACCAGTCTTTTTGTTTATGTACCAGTCCTGTAGTCACGTATATTGTTTCAAGATACCTAAATTGTTTAAAGCAAAAAGCAGAAATAGTCACCCAAAAGATGACAATGACACTTTTTACATTAAAAGCATTAATATCAAAATCTGTTAAGCTTTTGTTCATGTAGGATTTGATTTGTTTCCAGGTTATGGTGATGCGTGTATTTGAACTACTGCTTCTAACGGTTCTTCTTTCCTGCCACTTTTCACAAACCTGATGTCCCCACAGACTATGACCCTAACTGTTTGGTGTCAAGTCTATTCATATGAGTCTGTGCGTCTTTCAGTCTCCTTGTGAGATTTTGCACCATGTAGAGAGACTCATTAGTGGTGAGAGGAGAACATTCAACTGCTTAACGTTCAGCCCTGTCCCTCAGCTGCAACAACAGCTCAGTCAGTGAGGTCATTCAGCTCCTGAAGACAAAGGAATCTGAGGACAGTCCTTTAACCACTGTAGCTGTTGCTAGGACAGCTTGTATGGTCCCTGGACCATGGGTTCAGTCCACATCCTTTTATGAACCTTCATGTAGATCCAGTTGTCTGGTTTTGGTGGGTTGCCAGGCATCCCCTGGTCTTTGTCAGGTAAGATGAATTCCTTCATTCAACCATATAAAGAATGATGCGTTTGGCTGCTCAGTTTCAGCTGCGTGTTTCAACTCTGCTTGTTCCATCTACAAACCTACATGATGCTCTGGTCATGTGCTCTGGTCATGTGCTCTGGTCATGTGATCTGATCATGTGCTCTGGTCATGTGCTCTGGTCATGTGATCTGATCATGTGCTCTGGTCATGTGCTGGGAATCGGTCTGTGTTGCCAAGCCGGATTCCATCAGGCTTCCAATGTGTGCTATGATTTCCTGAGCAACTTATGCTCATCAGGAGAAGTAATGTGGTAATGTGGTAATGTGATAATGGTAATGTGATTATCCAATTCAGTCTGCTGTCTGGGCACATTCTTTTGCCTGTGTGGATTTGGTTGTCCAACTTTTACCAGTTCCATCAGTTATGAGTTGTGTTCGCAGGGGAATGTGTGGTTGATGCCCTGTTATTTCGTTAGACAGCTAATCATGCTGTTTAGAAAATAGCTCCTGGGACTACAGTGTCTCCTGGGACTACTCCTTCGGACCAATGAATGTGTTCTTGTCCTGCACCGTATCTTCTGTTGATTTCTGGTCTGTTTTTGGACAGAATATTCTGTAATAGCAGTATAAGTGTTCTCCAGTATGTCTTTTGTTAAGTCTGTGTCTGGGTTTCTCTGCCAGGACTTTGGCACTTTGAATCTTTCCCCTGGAATAAAATCTTTAATGTTAATGCAGATCCTCTCTCACCACAGAAACCCATGTACGCACAGAATGTTTCCTCTTTTACATACTACGTTAATTTCCCACTGTTGAGGTAACTATATTTACTGTAATTATGGTCTACTAACAACGTCCAGGTTCTAGGTTATTTTGTTCTTGTTTCGTTGATAGGCAAACATTGTTTGGTTTATGTGGTTGCTGGAAAGATGAGAACTGATATTGACTAGATTCTGACAATATGCCAATTGAGGAATACACTGCTTTCATTTTCACTGTCTGCTCCAGAAACCTCCATATTTCCTCTTTTTGTCACGTACATACTACTCATGTCACTCCACAATAAACACTGCTCAGAATTCAGAATTCAGAATTCCTGTCCAGGCACCTGAGGATCAGACGTGGACACATCCAGACATTAGTTAGAAACATCTTCCAAGCACTTCACACCTTCCTGTCACGCGAAGCTCCGCCCCCTCCTACCTGTCATGTCTTTGCTTTGTATCTCCACGTGTTCATGTTTGTCTTTTTTCCTGCGTTCCCCTGCCACGCCTCTGTCAGTCTGTTCCCACGCCCCTCGTCATTATTAGCGCCTGTGCCTAGTTTAGTCCCTGATTTAAACCCTATGTTCAGTCTTCCCAGTTGTCGGTTATTGTCTCTGAATACTCTCGCGCTCAGTCCGCTTAGCTTCCCTTATCCCGGTTTGTTCTTTGTTTCGTGTCATTTTACTGTATGTGTATATCCGCTGCCTCTGAATTCCCTGTTTTAGTTGCTTTGGTTGTCCATGTATTAGTTTAATGCTTCCTGTTTATTCGTTGTTTTCATGTTCTCCCTGTTTCCCAGTTGTAGCGATAGTATTGTGGATAGTATTATTATTTGATTCCTTGTGCATCTGTGATTAGTTGCCCCTTTATCCGTAAACGCGGTTTACCCGTGTTCCGTGTGTTAATCCCGTTCATTTGCTCCCGTCCGCGTTATACTCATTGTTAGTTATATTTGTAGTTGCCGTCTTTGTCATTTGTAGTAAGTAGGTGTTTCTGTTCTATGTCTTGTCTTGCCTATTTGTCGTGTCTACGTTTGTTAGCCACATAGTCGCGTGAGTTTCTCTTTGAGTTTCTCCCGGTTTCCTTCCCGTTTAGTTACTTGTCTTATTTCTTTAATAAACCGCTTAAGTTCCTGCATTTGCGTCACGCCTGGCCAGTCAGAACGTTACACTTCCTCCCTTCCTCCGTAGTTTTGTTAGTTGTGTTGCCTGTTTCTCTCATCTTCACACTTTAATTTCCCTCTCAGTTTCATGCAGTTGTTATCAGCTGTTTTATCTTCTACCACTGTGTCTCTCGTACTATGGGGTCTCTTTTTCTTACAGCAGATCTCCTTATTTCTCATAGACTTTCTATGACACACATCAAGGTTTTCCTGTTGATAAAGACAGGTTTTCTTTGCACCGTAAAATAAAGAAACCCAATTAAAACCTTTAGTGGAATAGAATCTATTGAACTGCTCACAGGTTCTATAACATTAGGTATTTTAACCACCTGTGCTTTTTTTTTAACAATTGGTCACACCATTTCATGTTAGTAGTGTCAACCACATTCTCAGGCTATGAAACTATTTGTCCCAGTGCTTTTCACCTCTGCCTACAGAGCCTACTGTACAATTCCATCTGCCCACGTTTGTCTCATAACAACATCAACTCCTCACACTTGGGTTGTCCACGCCGCCCCACTCCTCCGTATGTCGCCCTCCTGGCTGGCTCTCCAATTCTTTTTCATCTTTCATGTGGATTTGAGTATAAGCAAAAAAACAAACCATGTATGTAATAAAGGAGGTGAGTTTCAAGAGCCATTACTGGATGGTGGTGTGTGATGTTCAGTGCCTTACAGGATCCTCTAAAGGTGGGGCTGCATTGTAATTCCTGATTGTCTTGCTCTCATTTTCCTAGTTCAATTGACCATAATTCTTTATACTTTGCACTATGTATCCCACATCTGTTTGGATAACCTTGGAAAACTCCAATAATTTAGTTTACCAGAGCCAGGTGGCCAGATAGTTGCTGTAATGTGAACAGGATATAGCAGATAACGTGTTATCAGACATGTCTTCGCTTATCAGCATAGACATATAAAGATATGTGAGTTCAGTACAGCCTGAAATGGACTAAATCTATCACTACACACACATAAGTGTGTAATATAAAATTAGAAAATGTATTCTGATTATTATTCCACAGTATACATATTTGCTATGATCAGCTGTCTGTGTGCTGTATGCTGAGTTTATATTCAAGTTGTTCTCTGTTAACGTTGTGATCTTTAGTGCTCTGAGTTGAGCTGGATTACCCATTTTAGGTTTAGTTCGCTCCACTGGACTCATGAGAAGTGGCCTGGGTAACATGTGATCTGCCTAGTTCCACTGACCAATTGAGAGAGCACAGACATAGGAATCCTGGCCTAACCTTACTGTAGAAATCATTCAGGATGATGGATCGTGAAGCAGCTTTTCATATCCACAGCCATAAGGTGACAGGTTCAGATCCCTTCAAAGGCACTTCACCTCAAAATGAAACAACCTCAGGCTCTGCCTATTACAGAGCCGCCAACTCTCTCTAACTCACTCAATCTCTTGGCTTCTCTTTCTCTCTCTCTCCCTTTCTCTATCCCACTCTGCCTCTCCCCCTCTCCCCCCTCTGACGCAGTATATAGTAGTATTGCTTGGTTGTTAAGATAAGATAAGATAATCCTTTAATAATCCCGCAACGGGGAAATTTGCAATGTTACAGCAGCAGAGAGGAAGGGACAGAGAAACATGTCAGGAAGTATAAAAAACAATATATAAAATAAAATTTAAAACAAAATCTATATATACAAAGGTTTACAAAATATATAATGATTCTGTTGTGGAGACATCTATTGTGGTTTATGGTTACATTAAATTTCAAATGGTCTTTGCTTGTTACTGACTTCCAGTGAGTCTGTCTGAACAGTTGAGCTGTCTGAAATGTTCAGCAGTGCAGAAGCTAAATAACACAATTTCAAGCACACCTGTATAGTGCGTGTATTATATAAGCCATGCTTACCTGCTCTTGAAAATTACCATATTTCAGAATACCTTGTTAGTTTTAAAAAGTACAGATTTTACCCTTTCCCTCATTTTTTGTTTAATTATTCCTTTAATGGTTGAAATTCGAGACTAAGACCTTTCTCACTCCATTAGAAAGCAGTCATATTATTAATTCGTGTGCATCTGCCACTGAACATGTAACAGATGCAGTACAATCTCCATCACAGTGTCTGTGATTAGTGAACACAAACCTTCTCACCAGAGGATGATGAGTTTAATGGCTGCAGTACGAGTGTCTGTGATTAGTGAATACAAACCTTCTCACCAGAGGCTGGTGGGTTTAATGGCTGCAGCATGTATGTCTGCTGCCAATAGAACCATCCCCACTATCTGTGTAATTACACTCCTGAGTACTGCAGGAGAATGCTGGATATTTACAGAGATCTTTGGAATTGCTGTCCTACTTTGATTACTGTAAAAACCATTCCCCAGTCCCTTTAATCACATCCTTTCTTGGCAAGGTGAGCAGCGTCACATTATTTCCTTTAATGATGTTATCAGTCTGGTGAACGAGCAAATAGTGGTTACAGAAAGATACAAAATAAGATCACAGGCTTTCAAGCAGCCTGGTAGATTGCTGTCTGAGACCCAGAAATCGCTACCGACTGCTTTTATAAAAATACTGAATATATATATTCAGCAATAATGTGCCAAAAGCAGTAGAACCAGAGAATGTGTGGGTCAGGGCAGAGACACACACCCAGTGTGCAGAAAGAAAGAAGGTGTGTAGACATTTAACTATACCTGTAAAGACAACTGTAGTGCTGTAAAGACTCTAGTGCTGTTCAATGTAAAGGCTCCTGTTGGGAGCTTGGTATCAAAAGATTGACCTACAGCTTGGCGAGACACCATGTTTTTTTTTTTCTAACAGGATAAAATTTTTGAAACCTAGAAATATGTGCTGAAAATATTTTTCAATTCTATACTTTCACCACAGTTACTGTGACGTATCAAACTCAACGTCCTGATGCACAAGATCCAAAACAACAAGACCTTTCGTGTCACGTCTTTGCGTTGCGGTGCTGAAACTCAAACGAACGTGTGGGGAGGAGCATGGGACACCCAAGTGTTGCTGTACCATCCCAGCCACACCAAGTCCAACTCAGGAAGCTCTCCGCTCATGTTCTGCACCACTGATTGTGTCTCCACTGGGACCGCTCACTGGGACTGCTCACTGGCTTTCCAGTCTGAGCATCTCTCATGTTGGACCAACACATTCACACACACGCATACACACACACACACGTACGCGCACACAAACACATGAACACTGGTGTCCGTCACAGCCTCTGTCGCCATGGAAACAACCTAGTTCCTGCCGGTTAAGGGCTGCCTCTTCTATCAGCGGAGGACTGAACCAAGTCAACGTACTCTGAAAAGGAGGGGAGTGTATTCAAATGGTTCTCACCAGCTCCCCTGTTTAATAGTGTACAGGGAGGACGTGGGCGCTCTGTACCGCGCAGGCCGCAGCGCATGAATTAGTGATTTACTCCGATTAGATATTCCCATCTGAAACTGCCGCCGTGCCTGGTGTAGATCTGCTGCTGGCCATCACCATCCGAGCTCACACACACAGCCTGGAGGACAGAAACCTGCCGTGCCACACCGCCTTTCCTGAGCTACAGAAGAAGAAGCCTTGTTTTCGAACTGACGTTTAATAACAGAGGACCACACTAGTCGAATGGTCCTGGCGACGCTGACGAACACGTCTTTCCAAGGACGTTAACAGTGAATACTTGATTTGGCAGGGCTGATTTGGTAATGAACGCATTAACCTGAACTGTGCTGATAAGTAAATGAGGCAGGTCTGACCCACTGGGCATTAGAGAGTATTGTGCCATCATGGATTCGTTGCGTGTCACCGTGGTTATGCAAATCTAATACGATGAGACATTTTGCCTCACACATTCAGATCCGAGCTGCACCATGCTGTATCTCTAATAACAATCCAAGCTGTCTAGATGGCTTCAATTTCCTGCCATTTGTATGTGTGCATGTACAGTAGGCTGGATTATGTGATCATTACACCATTAGGAATATTGCTTAATTTGAAATGTATCTGATCTTGCTGACTCGTTGCTTTTGCTTATTGCAGACTGTTATTGGTATAATGGTAATAATTCATCCATGTCTATTAATTGATTCTAGCTATTTCTTTAATACTATTACTAGTAATGAACCTCACAAACAACCCCTCTATGGCACTGACATGGCTGTAAGCAACTCCTAAAAAGGGAAACTGAAACACCATACCATCTGATACTGCTGGTACCAGTTAAGGGTGTCCAGTTTACCAGATCATGTATGATTGTAAGCTGAAATTCTGTTACAAAATGAACCACGAATCTTGCCATTGATACACAGTGCAGTGGTCCTACACAGTGCAGACTAGCATGTCTTTACAGAGTGTTGGTCCTACACAGTGCAGACTAGCATGTCTTTACAGAGTGTTGGTCCTACACAGTGCAGACTAGCATGTCTTTAGAGAGTGTTGGTCCTACACAGTGCAGACTAGCATGTCTTTAGACTTTCTTTAGAAAGTGTTTTAAGAGTGAAGCTTGTAACCAAGACAGGGGGATGACTAAAGCAGGCCATGTCGACATGGAAACAGAAGAACCCTGTTTGGGCCTGAATACACTAAACCATCGGTTCTGGGATGCAGCAGTTAGTCAATGGTCCTGAAAGAAACAACTCAGCTATTACAAATGTTTGTCCTCTATCCCATTTAGTTTAGGCTAGTTTTTTAGCCAGTGGAGTAAGAAGCACACAATTCCTTCACACATATGAAACTTGTGAATGAATGTGAGTTGTATTTATTCAACACAGCCCAATTAAACATTTCTGTGAAACTCTGCATTGTAAATAAAATCATTAATGAAACCATGACTTGCATTGTATATATAGAAGCAACAAAAACGTATTTAAGTGTCACAGAAGTAAAAGTCATAATCTCCGAAAACAATAAATGATTATGAACGTGTGTTTTGTTTTTATAAATAAATAGCCAGTTCAACCCCTTCTCCATGTTTTCCTGTGGATTATGTGCAGCTCAGAACCTCTTTCCAAGCCTTTTGTGGTGTATGACAGCAGTCATGTGTTGCAGTCAAAGGTAAACACACAATTACAGGGAAGCTGAAGCTCGTCATATGTGCCATTTGTCCTCTAAAAGCCCCCGTGGCTGTTTGTGGGAGTGCGGCAGGGAGGGGCGGGTGCGTCTCCGGTTCATACTGGCTGTATCTCATTGCTCCACCCCAGGTGCCAGGAGGAGACTGTCAGCAGCCCAGCAGGGGACTGGGGAGTCTGGGTAAGTCCAACTGGATCTCCCAGCACACGCCGGAGTACTGGGGCGAGGCGGCACACGGCTCCACCAACTAGATTTGCTTAATTTGCCTGAGCTTTAGAGGCCACAGTGTTGAGCGCAGAGATATGTGAGGTGTCGAGTCCGACACCAAGTCACCATTATCACTTCTCAGACCCGAAAATAACCCACATGTCCTTCCTGATGCAATTAAGCGTGAGTGTGTGCTGATGACCATGCCTGGGAGGGCAGAGGGGGTGGTTATAGGATGGTGGATGGACTTATGTGTTTGGGGTGAAAACACAGCACATGTCATGGTGCTTCACATGGTAACAGAAATACACAGAGAATGTTTCGGGACTGACAAATCTAGACGATGGCGCTGGTTGGGGAATGATCTCTCTTCAGTGTGTCTGTGAATGCCAAGGTACAGCCAAAATGCAGCTAAAGGGTTAAAAACGTCGTTGCGGTTTGGATGAAAGGTGCTTTGAAACAGGCTGATGCATATAAGATTTAATCAGAGCACTCTAATCAGAGAAACAGGTGGGTCCAAAAGGCTGAGGCGTCTCTGGGTGGCACGAGAGTCACAGAATCGCTTTGTCCCTATGGTAACTGTCACACTGACTTGGAGCTTTAAGTGCCCTAATTATCATACTTGAGCAACAACAAACAGGGATAATTCAGAGCACTGGCCAGATGTTGGAGGAATGTTTCTACTGAATTTCTCATTTGCCTTCTCACTGCAAGTCATGACATTCTGAAATAGCAGTGGAGGGCATCAGAGACTACACATCCATCTGAGAATGATGACAGTGAAGGTGATGAGAGTAGTGTGTGGGGGGGTTTCTGCTCATTACGATCCGTTATATGTTCACTGAGGTTCGGTCTTCGTGGGGTGATGCACGGACAGGCGTGTGAAATGGAGCTTGGTTGGAAAGGGGGTGATGAGGTCCTGAAATTTATCTCTCAGCGACTCCTCACGTGGCGGCGGAGGAAGATGACAGAGAGAGACAGAAGATGTAAGATAGAGAGGAAGAGGAAGAGGAAGAGGGAGTGTGGTTGCAGGCAGACAGGGGACTCAGAGGAAGGAGATAATGAAAATATAATGATTTGGAACCAAGAGACTTCTGGAGAGGATGAGAGAGAGAGAGAGGGAGTTAGAGAGAGAGAGAGAGAGAGAGCAAGGGAAAACACAGTCACTGTAACAAAACCCTGACAGTAAGTCAGACTGAGCAAATGACAGCGAAAATCGACAGGACTCATAATTGGCGGTGTGCCTGCAGCAGTGGGTAACATGAGACACGGGAATCCGATGTCTGCTCTTTACGTACAGCTCCTCACACCACAGCAATGCTGATGTGGACCAGGAGAGACTGTCAGGCCCTGGGAATTACAGTCTTGAGATACAGACTATCCGTAACTTCACCTAAGAGAAGGAGGGCTGACAGAATGAAAACGAAAAAAAGACTAAAAAGACACAGAGCGAGAACTAAACAGGTTAATAAGACACCGACTGAAAGCTCTGCAGGTTATGATTTCTAATTAATAGTAGCAGTCTGGGCTGGAAGCGCCTGCAGCTTTGATGTGAACAAGTTGGGGCACTATAGCACCTCCTAGATATCAGCTGCAGCACATTCAGCTGGTTATGGGCTGGAACCCACTGGAGGATCTGCACTAACTTTGTTCTGCTGCTGAACTGAAATCCCACGCATGGGCCGTGAGCACTGAAAGACTGATTACTGAAGGGCTTGTTATGGGGGAAGAATCGGTCCAAACACATTTAACGTTCGTTCTCCTCAAAGCTTGCAGGGGCAGAGAGATGAACAGAGCACTCAGTGTAGGATAGATAAAGAGAATTTTTGAGGTGCACAGATGCTCGCGCACACACATGCATGCACACAATATGCACACATGTGGTATACATGGAGATGGGGGTAAGCAGCTGAGTCTTTGATAACCCGGCCTACGTGTACAATTACACTCACCGTACTAGAAGACTTTTGCTTTGAAGTAATCTTATTTAACCAGGTTGTGTAGCCAGGGCCAGTTATTTGTTTAACTGTAAACCAGAGACTTATTGTAGGAACACACAAAATTAAGTGTATAGAAACATTTCCTGTAATTTTATGAGAACGCTCCAGACTCATTTGACAGTGCTTAATGGCACAATTTTAACAGGCAAAAACTATATGATGCATTTGATATCGTTCTAATCAAAGAAAGAACACCGCAGGTTCTGTAATATGACACGTTTGATTTAAATATAAAGAAATATATATATATATATATAAAGAAATAAATTAACACATGTGGACGAGGTCGCAGAAAGCAGGTCCTGGATAACGCAAAGAAAACGAAGACAGAATAACTCCAGTCTCTTCACTTTCATCTGTGGTCAGAGTGCGAAAATAAACAATTTAGACTTTACTGCACACATACTTTTACCGCATACTAACATTTCCAACAGCTAATGCAATGAGAACAAAAATGTTTACAACGTTTAATAATTTTTCGCATAGATACCCAAAAGATACACAATGCCTCAAGATCCATTGAAATAGCCAGATGTGTTAGGTTTATTCTAGTTATTAATAGCCGACGACAGCGGCGCCCGAGTGCAAGTCCGAGTAGCAAGAGCGTCTCCTCCCCCCAAGTGTATAGTAGCACCAAAAGCGCCGTAACGCCAAGTGCTCGGTCCGCTACATTCGAAGCATCAGTCGTGCTTGCAGCATGTCGTTCGCTCGCGCCGTCCAGACAACGACGAACAATAGGCTGTGAGGGAAGGACGAGCGTTGCACGCCGCAGTGAAACAATGAACGCGGGCTGATTTCTCAGGTAAGGCACGCTTCCATTTCGTCGCGAAGCAGACATTTAAGGCGAGCCGACGACCGCTTTGTGAATGCAAACTACAAACCTTTGAAAAAGCAAAGTATTCGTAGCGATTAAGAGTATCGTGTGTCCATAGCGGCAAAATAGCGACTTAAACCTCCGGTCTTGTTTTCATTATTAGTCAGTAATTTCGTAATGATTAGACAACAGACGGTCATTTGTTCGAGGTTTTCCCCCCCCCACACACACATCCGTAGAATCAAGTTGAGATTGGCTATATATTACACCCGTTGTTTGTGTTAAAACAATGTAGCGTAACACTTCCAGCACAAAACGTGGCTTGATGGCTAGGTAGTATTTCACTTGAAGAGCATCGTGGCTTTTGACTTGAGCAACACTGCAGCGCACCCTTTGTGTTCTTTAAGTGGTCTGGGATCAAACATTCCTCCCCGCGTGTAGTGTAGATCGCGCTTGATTCGTTTGCGAACGCCGACTATTCCGGGGTGTTCTGGAGTGAACTCATTCACAAACAATAAGTAATTTCACGTGCGTGCTACGTTTGCCTGATTACTTGTACGTGGATTACCTGTGTTTAGTTCATTCGGCGTGCTTTGTGAAGCCAGATTTTTGTCAGCCCACCCAATGCATTGGAGAGGACTGATGCATGTATAGGACATACAAAAAATAAATAGAATGTGCTGTGCACGCGTGTGTATATATATACACGTATATATATAGTGTGTGTGTGTGTGTGTACATATATAATGTATGTACATATGTATGTATATGTGCTGCATGTATGTTTTCTTGCTGATGGCGTCCCACAGTTTCCTGGGATGGTGTTCAGCAGCTGAGGTTTTAACACTGTTTATATTATGATTATCATTTTTTTGTTTTAAAATTTGAGTTCATACATGTTTTGTCTGGTGTGGCCTGTTGCTGACGGTCTTCTCTCCTGCATTCATTCAACTTGACCTGCTTTATCAGCCAGATGGAAGGTTTATCCAGCATAATTGTCTCTTGCTGGGGCTCCGTCTGTGTTATGGGAAGGGATACGACCATAACCTTTTCACTACCTTCGAGACAGTACCGTCTTAGACAAGTTGCGTAGGCAAGTCTGGACAGGCTTGAAGTGAGCTGGAGGACACGTAGTCAAGAGTAAAACCTTCCCCAGGTCTGCCTTTGATCTGATGGCCTGTACGTCGACAGGAGAGGGAGGAGCAGCCCAGAAGTGGTTTGAGGCCAAACGCTGTATTATTTGTTCCTTTCTGCTGTTGTGTGCTCAGGTCTAATTGCAACCAGAAGTGAGTGTGTTGCGGGAGCCGAGGGGAATCAGGCTGGCCGAAGACGTCGGCGAAGACGGCGTCTTGGCTCGGAGTGCCTGTAATTCAGGCAGAAGTTGTTTGGTTGTTTCGGAGAACTTCAGTTCACTAATAACAAGCCACAGGGATGTCTTGGGTAGCAGCTGCTGAACCAAATGTCACATTGTGGTTTTTTAGCTTGTTTTGGTAAAAAACAAACAAAAAAACAAAACGTGGTATCTGGTTCACATTCGTTTGTTCGTTCGGTTTTTAGCTTAGACTCTGGGAGAAGATCGTTTTTTTTTTTACAGCCGTCCTATCCTACGCTGGCTTTGCAGGGAGTCATGGATAGGTACTGCTGTCTCTCCTATGATTATGCTGTTTCATTTCGTCTGTCACTTTTCATTGTGGACTGTGGCGAGCTGAAGTGGTATTGACGGAATGCTTAACACTTGACATGCTATCAATATTCCTCACCTCAGCATTTCCTTTGTCATTAAAAATAAACCAAAACAACAGCCAAAACAAGACAAACCCATTGGTTACAATTAGGCAGACCACAGGGATCATCTAATGCATTTCCTCTAATACACTGATGAGTTGGGGTATGATTGATTAAGGTTGGCTCATTTTAATGACAATATGATAAACCAGGTGTTGCTACATACCCTGTGTTATTTGACAAAATTATTTATCTGATTGTCTTATATAGGTTCCATGCAAGGTCAGCCCTATATCACATTAGTGGTTTGAGGAATGTTTCAGAGTAGCGTCCCAGTGCGGAGAGTCACTGGGATAAGTGGGGTTTTATAAGTTGTGTGTATGGTACCTTTTAATACATATTTCAGTAGATGCCCTAGCTGAGGAGGAGTTTATTCCAAAGAGTGTTTTAGCTGTGATGCCAGGTTGCCAGTTTATTTGGCACACCTACTCTGTACCCATACACCCCCATACTTCTCATGTCAGTTCAGTGTTCTCAGGATTCAATCAACTGATGGACATTTCATTTGTTCTCTGAACAGATGAGTCATTTCCCCAGTAATCTTTCATTTTTATGAATGACCTGACCTGTTGGTGTGTCTAATACACACACACATATATATAAAATGAGAGTGCACTCACTGTAGTAAAGATGTAAGTGTAGTCATAACTGCATGAGGTACACAAGGTTTTCAGTGCAACTAAACATCCTGTTTCACATTTACATCCATTTCCACGGTTAAAAGTTTGTGCACCTATACAGTATACTGTACCTTTAAGCTTGTTCCAAAAACCATGGGCATTAATGTGGAGTCTCTTCTCACCCCAGCCCCCCACCCTAACCCCCTCCTTTTGGCTATAAAGACCTTCATTTTCATACGACGTTGGAGAGTGTCTGTGGGAATGGCTTCACGTTCACTCCGAGGAGTTTTTATAAGGTCAGGCGCTGAACTTGGATGAGAAGGTCTGGCTTGCAAATTACGCTAGAGTTTCTCTTAAAGGCTTGCAGTGGGCTTGAGGTTAGAGCTGTGTGGTGTGGAGTTCCACTGCACCAAACGTTTCAAATGCCGCCTTTATTGATCTGGTTTTGGGCAATGGGGGCACGGTCAGGCTGACGCAGGAAAGGGCCTGAACCGAACCGTTCCCACAAATTTCAAAGCATATAGATCTCTAAAATATCATTTTGTTCTATAGCAATACCATTCCCGTCTCTAGAGGTAAGGGGCCTAAGACCACACCCTGGAACCCGCACCTGCCCTAATGCCCCACTGTCTCCAGCAGGCACTCTTGCCTCTGTGCATGCCAGTAGGTTACGTTCTCTTGGCATTATCGGATTTGCTCCGCCAGTTACCAAAGTGTGATTCACCACTCGAGAGAACACATTTCCACCACCCCAGTGGCCGCGTGCTATACGCCGCTCCGGTCAGCGCTTAGCATTGCACGTTATGGTCTTTGGCTTGTGTGCACAGCAATCCCGTTCATGGATCTCCTGACACAGAGTTAACGTGCTGACGTGGGTGTGGACCACGGTCTTCCGTATGGCCCATCCTTGCCACCGTCCATCAATATTGCACATGCTTGACTGCAGTGACCATACCAGAAGCACATGAACTACAATAGTGTCCACATACTTTTGATCATGTATTGCATCGGTAATGTTAAGCTGAATTCATAAGCCGGTGCATTAAGGGAGTCTACCAGTGCATTGACATCCATCTGCAACATGCTTCTGCATGCTTCAGGTCTGAGATCAGTTTCCAAAAGTGTTGTATGGAAAAGTATCACTCAGCACTCAAAGACCAGATGAGTAAAGTGCAGCGAAGTTTGACTGAGAGTGCACAGTGCTGGCAGCAAAACTGTAATATAGACAGAAGTAGCTAGTGTGTTTTGAAGCAATAGCAAGGTACACAACATACATGCCATCCCTGTTGGAGATTAGACAGGCGAGAGAATCACGGCCTCTTTAAACGGTGCCATTCAGGGAAAGAAAACGGTGAATATTTCACTCATTTGAAATTTGACTTATGCGCCGTTTTCCTTGATTGTTTTTGCGGTTGGTTTTTTTTTTTTGGCCTGTGTTAGGACGTCAGCTCTTAGTCGTGGTGCGGCTCACCCGTGCATGTTCTTATCATTTCCTCATCTGACAGCGTGTGCACACTTGCTGCTGTCGGCTCCTACAGTGGGACGTCTGCTAAAGGTCATGTCTGCTAAAGGGTCATTGGGTTTGGATCTCCAGCCGCATGTATCAATGGGGCTGTTGGCTGGACATCTCATACACAGCCTCCGACTCCCCATTGGTGTCCTGCCGGCTTGCTCGTCCTGGCCGTGGTTGGTGGGCTAACAGGTGTGTGTGTGGGGGGGGGGGTGGCCTGGGTGGGGCTGGACCAGTCTGGCTGTCTCTCTGGGAGGGTGGGGGGGGCATGACGGATGATGACAACGGGGCACTAGGGCTGGAACTATGAGTCAGCAGCCACGGGGGGGGGGGGACATATCCGTATCCGTGGCTGCTAACGGGCGGGTTTCAGATCTCTCGGAGGGTGAATGGACTTCAATTAGAGTCACACAATGGAGGGGTAATGGAGTCTAACTACTGGCTTGTAAACATTTGCTCTTGGTGTGCGAAGGTGAGGCTGCAGTAATGCACTCCAGATAAATTCCACAGAAAGCTCTTGTAGACCTTGTAGATCAGTCACTTTATGTTCTCTTGGGTCAGCCAGACGGACATTTGTGGTCCTGCCTCACTGACAGCCTCTACCTCGTGGGCTGAAACTGAATGCGCTACACATTACTCCATGACCAACTACTAACTTGAAGTCATGAAGTTCCTGGAGCCAACACTTGGACAAGACTGAAGTCATGGTTCCCAGAGCCAACACACACAGCATTTGAAGCAGTGTTTGGGAGGAGGGGGCGGGGTTATGGAAAAAATTTAAATTGTATGTAAAGCACACAAAATGAGCCAATTTGCATTTTAAGGCATTGTTGGGTCAGAAAACAGAAGAAGGTTATTTGTTTATTTGACTTTATGAAGTTATCTCAACTTTGTCCTCATCTTTCATTTTTAGGTGAAAGTTAATAAGCAGGAGGAAAGTGGAAGTAAAGTTGTGCTAGTGTAAGTTTGTATGACCTTGTCATTTTCATTTAAGTGACAAGACAAAGGCTACCTCTACATGAACTAATTCAGCCTCTAGCCATGTAGAAACTCTTACTGAAACTGTCACTACGCTTTGCCCTTTACAGAGTCCAGTAATGTTTTCTTAAAAAAGTATTTCCTTAACAAACGTAACCCAAACATGCTGTGTCAGAATGAGGAGTCATTGTCTGTCACCACACATCAGACTCATCAATTAAGATAGTAGTACTGGGAATCAAGATTGAGCACTAAAGCAAGATGACTGATAAAGATTTTTTTATCTTTTGATACTTCCTTTGAAGCATGTTCTGGACTTCTAGAATCCAGTTTAAGTGTAGTCGACTCTTCTGACCTTTCATCACTAATAGAAAAAAGTCTACTAACAGAAATAAAGCCCAAATTAGAGATACAGCTATGATATAAGTGTTAAAGGGCACCTTTGAACCTGCAGTAAATTGGCTGACATTGTACCAGTATCACCTTTTCTTTGTAGCCAGTAAACATTTTACAGTTGGCATAATCTACAGCAGCTCTAGGGGATGTTATGGGGCTTGACGGTCTCCTCTTTCCCCCACGGAGGTTGGAATTAAACACGAGCAGGACTTAGAAAACAGAAGTAATTACTTAACAAATGTAGCATATTTCTGTCACATCCTTTGTCTTGGAGAGTGCACACATCCTGTCATCAATAATGGCGCTTTGATGATGTTCGAAAGCCCTCATAAGAAGCGTTAGCGGCATAGCCCCACAACAGCAGTGTGGATTTGACTGGGATTTCAAAATAAAACTCCAGTCATTAAAATGTACGTACAGTGAGTGTCCTTGTGCATATTGACTGCTCAACCAAGTTTCTGACAATTCTGTATTTTATATTTTTTAAGTAAATGCTTTTGCTTCAATAGATCTCTTAACGATTTTGTCATTGTTGAACCCATTGCTTGCTTAAACTTAACGTAAATGAGGTTTATTTAAAAAGCGTGAACTAATATGAAATAATGAGGCCTTGTTTGAGATTTTCCTGTAGCATAGTCTGGATCAGTCTGTAAACCAGTCTGCCACTTGGTTAAGGTTAAAGTTTACCTGATTAGGTTGGTAATCTTTGCGTCTGTCTTTAAATATGAACTATTTTGTGACATGGATCGTTGTGATGCACAGTGGTTTGTCTATTTTGTGCTCCCTGTTTTAATGGAAGAAAAATCATCTGACATCAGACACAACATTGAGCTGAGTGAAGCCTACCCACACAACACCACACTTCCTGACACACACACACTCACACACTCATTCGCACGCATGGCCCTGTGTGTACATGATCTGATCAGTGTGCCTTCTGGTTCTGGTGTCACTTTGCTTGTTTTTGATTGGTTTGCTGAAAACACGATCACACAACCACTAAGCACTTTTTGTTCACATGGTTGCAACTCACATTAATGTCGCTGATCTTGGGGAGTTGAAATGTGTTTGGTTATTTACCTATTTACAAACTCACGTGAAGTGAGGCGAGTTATGGAAATATAACCTGATGGGCTAACCGCTCACTGGGGGCTTATGTGGCCAAGAGGTATTGTTGACAAATAACAACAGCTTGCAAGATTGCTAGCTGTAATATTTCGACTCTCTACAGAGATTATTAAAGCCCACATCGTTTATTTTAAAACCATTCCATATTAAGTGTTCAATAATTATATATAATAGGACTGAATAATACACCCATTTCTTCAAAATCAAAAATGCAATTATCAAATCAAGAGGTCCCAATTATAATTGGGATTAAATGACATTGTCAAGATTCCTAACGCCTTTTTTTAAAGCTTCTATTGGATTAAAACCCAATAAAATCCATAATGTATAATGATGTGGCCTAAATAAACAGGAGTAGCAACTGCACCATCTGGTCATATTATGCTTTGCTATAAGAACAGGGTGAAGTGATACTATATGGATCATAAAAAAACACCTGGAGCTAATCAATTCTAAACACAACTCAAATAACAATCACAACTCAAATGCTCAAATACTAGTCACCAAAAATGAGGTATTCTGCTCTCATGGCATGTGTCACTCACTACTCAAATGAACGTGGGCAGGCACTGTCTAGGGTAGCTGGTCCAGGCTTCTACAAAACTGAGCACACGTGACTGTGGGGCTTATGCAACTGAAGCTTGTCAGAGCGTCATCAGTGCGTGTCGGAGTGGTTCTTCTCATCTGTGACTCATCAATACTCCACAGTCACTGTGTGAGTTTGGAGATGCATGGGGAACTGGGTGCATGCATTTGGGTACACATTTGTGTGTGTGTGTGTGCGCATTACACGTGTTATCTGTTCCTTAGAGAACCACAGAGCACAACAAAAAACAACAAAAAAACGTCCTGTTTAGTCGTTTTACCTCCCACATCCCACCTGGCCTTGTGCCTACTTGTTCAAGACTTCCTGTTTGAACAGGAAGTGGTATGGCATGTGGCAATTCCCATGAAGAAATGTGCTTATTACCTCAGGTGTGGGTGCTGGGGGCAGGATAAGGCAGCCTTAGGACATCTGGGCTCGTGGTCTTGAAGAACAAGCACTGTGCATGCCAGCCGTCTGCTGCGCTAATGCTCATGCCACCGTTTCTCTGTAACTCTGACTCCGCCTCCTCTTTTGCTAACCTCACCACAATGTCATATTCTTTCGTGTCCTTGATTTACTGGTTCATTTTACAGGTTTGATTTACACCAGTTGGCCTGAGATTGAGGTATGAGAATGTCAAATATGAATGTTGTATGTAATATAATAGTATGCTGTGTGTTTTTTTTTTTACTGTGTTTATGGAATCCATCAATGTTAAGTCCCCAGGGAAGCTAAATCCATTTTTGCTTTCTACTTATATTCATGTTGGTTTTGTGGGCACAGTATATAAGTGTACAAATAATTTATAATTGGTGACTTTCCAAGCAATCACGAAGATAATGTCGTTTGACACTCCCACACAGCTTCTATCAAACCTGTGTTCACACTTTTCTGGTTCCCATTAGTGTGAGCAGCCTTTTGAACAAAAGCTAACCTACCAAGCAGAGCTCGTGTGATTCTTATAGAAAAAAAAACAGCGTCTGTAGGTTCACGCGTGTGAATAATACACATTCTCCCCAGACCTTTTTAATATCATACGCCGTGTTGACTAGGACTTTGAAAGCTCCACATGGAGCTTGTGAGGTGAACTGTTTGCTGTGGGGTGTTTGTGTGGGCGAGCTCCACACATGGCTGATTGGTTCAGAACTGAGGAGTGAGATGGTATTAGTGGTTGGGTTAAGACAGCTCAGTCTGGGATATGACTCTGCACTGGGTCCTGGCTTGACAGGATGTAAATGCAGTCTGTGTGTGTGTGTGGTGTGTGTGTAGTAATTATAGGCCTGGCTCTGTGAGCTGCAGTGCTGGGCAACAGAGCACTGCTCAGTGGAGTCTCCTCCATGCAGGTGGCTGTGATAATAATAAGGCCTCATTTCCACCCAGATAATGGGGGGTGTGTAGGTGTGTGTGTGTGTAGATGTGGGGGTGGGGGAGGGGGGTGTAGAGTGTGTGTGTGTGTGTGTGTCTGTGGTCTGAGCAGGTGGGACTGTTTGAAGCTGCTTCTGTGTGAGGCTGGCGTCTGTTTATAGGAGCAGTTGGGACACAGTCTCTTCTCGCCCGGAGGCGAGACGTCATTCCGTGCCCAGGTACACGATGGAAATGCCAACAGCCAGTCTCTCGGGGTCAGGGTTCACGCGTGCTTCCCGGTGAACAGATGGAGGTTGACATGAGAGCAGGTGTGTGGGGGTGGCAGTAGGTGTTGGTCTCCAGGCTGAGCCCTTCCAACAGCACAGCCAGGGCTGGAAGCTCCCAGTTTGCTGCTGGAGAGGCAACTGGCAGGGGGTAAAAAAAAAATAGACTGTGGAGGGGTAAAAACAGCACCGATATGCCTCCCCGGTCAAGGTGATTAGCGTCGTCATAGTTTTGGGTTCCGTTCCCGCTGGGTGCACACTGAGATGTTGAGGCCGTGTGTACGTTAGCTGATGAATACATACATGTAAGTCACTCTGGATAAGAGTGCTTGCCAAGTACTGAAAATCAGTTCAACTTTGTCATTATACCAGTGCAGGGCTGTACAGTATAGTGACAAAATATAAATGTATATGTAATTATCCACTGTGCTTCAAATCTGCTCTAACTCACTTTCCTGTAGAAACCAAGTGACTGAAGAACACATTAAATCTCTTGCATATAAAAATCGTATTTAATCCAGGAAAATGCTCTTTGTCCATTTTTTACATACGAGTAAAACAGCAGTGTTCAACATCGTGATATCACTTGTGATAGATGGACAAATATTTCAGCGTATATTATAACTTTAAGGTTTGCATATCTTCCAGATAAAATTGATAATTAACTTAGCTTTTTTTGTAATTAGGTTATTTCAAACACACTTTTATTCCGCATATTGCACGAGTGCCCATCAATTTAAAAAAACATTTAGTTTTTTTATTTTATTTATTACATTTAGTTTTGTCTTATTTGAATTCAAGTGTAACTTCTCCTGTTCCTTTTAAAATATTTTCTAAACTCATGGGTGTCATGGGTGGAAAAGATGCAGGAACAAATAACGAAGCAGACTCAAATCTCCAAGCGAAAGAGTTTAACACCACTGAGAACACAGGAAAGAGAACGAAGCATTTAGTGACCGACGACAGTCATGAAACTCAAACAAAAATAAAGGCTTTTACAGAGCAGAACAATCTGAGGATGATTAACGGCCAGGTGGTCTTGATATGATTAGCCAAACGTTGTGGATGCTTCATCTGATGGGTCAAATAAGACAAATCTCTTATTCACATGTACCATGCACCTGATTCCTTATTCATGACGTCTTCTGCGATGTGTTTATTGCACATGTTCATATCACGATGACCATGAAAATGCAGTTTATTGGTCAGGACTAATTTGTAGTATTAACCATACACCATCATTCAAAGTGACTCTTTTTTTTTGTTTGATGGTTTAAAGTGCAATGAAATCTAAATCAAAAACCATATGACCACATAAATAGGTTACTGTCAGGAGTACTATCAAGGCTCGAGACTTTTCACAGTACAGGATTGGAACAGGTCAGAATGGATGTGATCCAAAGGGTCATGGTGGGAGAAGGTTTCTTCTATAGACAGTAGGGATAACCATATAAAGGAAGTAGAAGAGACTCTCTGCTTCCTTCCAGCTGTTGCGTTGATGTCTACGGCTGAGGGTCTGCTGAAGACCATTGACGCCTGTGAGACAGGGCAGAGGTTGAAGGTCAGGTCAAGTGAATCGACGAGAGGGAGAATGCCAGAGGACCGACGCTCAGGGAATGTACAGGTAAAACTAGACGCAAGAGAAGCCAGAGGTTGGCACTTGGCCAAGAAAAGGTCAGTTACTTAGCTAGGTAGAAGTTCACTTGGCAAGAATATCTTGAAATCAGTTTTTGGTTTACAGAAGGGCAGTTCCATAGCCAACCTAATGCTACTGTCTTGGATTATACAGATAATGAATATACAGTTATTTACTGGTGTTTCTGTCTTTGTTACAGAGTGGGCGTCTTTTGAGGTCTGCAAAAACTGCGAAATCGAATGTAACACTAATCATTGTTAATCCTGCCCCTGTAATCCAAATCTAAGGCTAACCAAAAACTGTACCCAGACTGTTAAGATATCACCCTTGTATACTAAAATGATAGTATCCTTGAAATAAAACACAGCCTATCCTACCAAGGGAGGATGCACGCAGAAATGAAACACTAGAACACTTAAGTTCTTATCATAGGATGATGTGTAAAAAGGTATTATGTCTTATTAAAGATATTATGTCTACTGTTCAAAAATACCAATGCCGTTGCTTTATTTAAACAAATAATGGACAATGTGTGTTCTGTTCACATTACTGGCTGGGGCAAAATTTTTAGCACTTTCCAAGAACTCGAGGAGGGCTTTCTTAGAAGCTTTGATGGCTGGTATCAAGCTGGTACAAGCCCATTAACTTGGTGGAGCTCCCTACTTAGCAACGGCTGCTTAAAAGCCTCGCCTTCTGCCTTATGACAAGAACAGGGCCTCACCTTAGTGCTGATGGACTGTAGTTCATGTGAAGGGGATTGTTTTCAGTTGTTGCTTTCTTTCTGAAGTGTGTGTGTGTGTGTGTATATATATATATAATGTGTGTGTTTGTGCGAACTGTGGTGTTAACTGTGTGGTAACTGTTTTGTTGTTTGTACAGGAAAGGTTATATCTATCTACGAGAATTTGTTTCAGTAATGTACTGAAACCAGTGGTACAGCGCCTGTCAGTTCTGTGGAATTAAATATAATCCTTTGTAGTCAGGTTTCATTTTACAAACTGTTAAGCAAAACAGGTAAAGCGGACTTGGCATCTGTGACATTTCTGCAGTACACCGTCTTTACAGAGTTTGAGGATTCAGTTAATAAACGCCAAGACATTATAACCCAAAACACAAAATCTATGGTTTATAATATATTTGTATTTGTTATAGTCTCTCTGTTCTTGTAGGACTAATGTATTTTCTTATTACCTTGTAATTGCCCTATAAATATAAGGATCTCTTAATCTCATAAGAGATCGTAAAAAAAAAAAGTGTTAACAGTTCAAATTGTCTGCTGTGGAACCTCCACAACTTGGAGCATGTGTGTGTGTGTGTGAGTGTGTTGGGGGGGGGGGGGTTAAACCCAGAGATTTCTAGTTAATTCTCTGACTCAGCACTGCTGCTCAAGCACACAGCCATTGTGAGGATCGTGGCCTGGGGTGTGTTAGTCAGAGCGGGGCTGCGTGTCCTGGTGTTCGGTCACTGCACGGACAATGGGCTGGTGTGTGGAACTGCTGACAAATGTGACTGCACTTCCTGCCATTTGCTATCAAAAAGCAGATCCAGGAGCCATGAACAGGCTGGCGTTTCCTGTTATCTGTGTGTGCCGCCCTGTCTGGTACGCCAGGCAGGCAGGACTGGCACCGATTGCCACCCCAAATATACCCCAGATGTGCTGCGTGGAGCCGAAGGTGAGGATCATGGAGGTGCCTTCTAGCTCAGCCGTGTGTGGAACCCGTCTGAATGGTGCAGAGGCTCATTACATACGATGGCATTCAGCAGATGTACAGAAGTTGGGGATTTCACTAAATCCTTTTCTCTGTGAGATTCAGTTCCCCAGTTCAAATCAGTAATACCCCCCCACCCACCCACAACCGCCTCTGTTTCTCCAAGGCGGTTCTGGCCTGACGGACTACCACATGGATGGGGTGAGATCAGTATTCTGGTGCCTGCAAGGTCAACACAATTGGATGCCTACAGTGATAAGGATACGGCATGCAAACATTTCACTGAATCCAGTGATGTTTCACAGTAATGCCTCATTATATGAACAGGAGATTTCTTGGAAAAGGTAAATATTTAATAATGCGTAGATAACATGCTGGTTGAAAATAAAACCAGCACAGTATGTTGAGGAAAGCACACACATACACATATCATACACACACACACACACCCAGCCTCACCTTAGAATAACTCACAGCTGGGCATTTGTGCCAGTGCTGGCTTCCCTGTGGCTTGACCTCATAATGCTCACCTTGCCCTTTCCTGAGCGTGTGTAGTGCATGCTGGACTGCACCATCGTAGGGGTGACGGACTGTACCATCGGCAAAAACAGCCAAGACAGTTTCCTTGATTTGTGGACACAAGCAAAAGTCCAGCACTGACCTTCAGAAATGAAAAACCAAGATGCTGATTTAGAGTCCTGCCTCTTCAGTCGTCTCGTATGGTTCGTGTGCGTGAGCATTCTTCATTCCGTTTGAGTGCACTTGAATGACAGTTTATGTAATTATGAGTGGGCTTTTGTGTGGTACTGTTTTGGAAAAGGGTGATATGACAAGAATTTAAATGCCGGGGTGATTATCTTTAGTGACGCATGTCCCTAGACTGCAGTGTCCTGTCCTCTGTGTCCAGTACATGTGGCTGATCATTCAAATGAAGGGACACTGGGAGTCTGTAGTGGAGCTTCAGTGATTTTACGGCATTTGTTTTCTTGTTTGCAACCATTTTTCTCATTTCGTTTGCTTTGTCTGCCTTTGTACGATCAGGTGATTGGGTGCACAGAGCCACATTTAAAACCGTTTGTAATTCCTAATTTTGAACAGCTCACATTGGTGCAGTCATAATGAATAGGAATAAATAAACCTCATGAATGATCAAACTAATAAAACGTTGCACATCAGAGTTCAGAAATGCACCGTGCTGACACATTCAGTAGCCTGCTCAAATCGCCTTCCTGAAGGCAGAGCAGAACCACTGTGATCTCTATTCGCCTCACTGAAAAAACACATGCTTTTCTTTTTTTATAGTCTTTTTTTGGATCTCATGAATACATTGAATGTCAGATTTTGCATCAAACTCCAAGACCACCATCTGTGTGCTCTCGTGCACAGGCGCAAAACCTCTCCAGCGCTTTAAATTTTCATAGTCTGCTCTGAAACACTTCGGTTTACCAGTCTGCTCAGACGCTTGTCCCATTTGCTCTTTTGCGTTCTCCCTAGGACTCACTGTAAATTCATCTGTGCCTGACGCCTCTAGGTGAGAGGCAGATGTTTAGTGTGGGAACACCTGGAGTCTCGTGGGGCTGCGTATAATGACGTGATCTTGGTGTTCAGTGTTGGACAATGGCTGGTTCATGGGGGGGGGGGTGTCAGAAGTGCTTCTGAGAACCTCACACTATGTTCTGAAATCCTGTGTTGCACATGATATTTTAGATTTAGATATTTTTTGACGGTTGGCCAGCAAACAAACGTTTGGCAGGTTGCCCACCCAGAGGGGGGCAGCTAATAACGTGTACCGCTCATTGTCTGCTCGATCGAAATCTGTCCATGCTTCAGATGTGACCACCTTATCCCAGCATCTCAAGAGTCACAGAACTGCAGGAGGGCATAATGGCAGCCACTCCCCTCCACACTCGACCACGACACACTGAGCGCTTCTGTCAGGATCCCCTCTCTCCTGTGTGCCTCATGTAATGTAGTTCCAATCAATGAATGACAAAGACTTGCTGATGGTTTTGAAAGGACGTTTATTGGCTGGTTGCTGAGCCAACCTTAACTGGTCAACATGAAGCTAGAGGTATATTGACTG
>JAGXOD010000005.1:7360000-7380000 GCA_020368025.1 Brachyhypopomus occidentalis
GTCACCTGCATTTATTTTTATTCCTGTGCTGACTATGCGCACACACACACACACACACACACACACACACACACACACACACACACACACACACACACACATACATACATACATACATACATACATACATACACACACACATAATAATAATAATAATCTTTATTTGTATAGCACCTTTCATGCATACATGCAACTCAAAGCACACACACACACACACACACACACGCACACGCACACACACGCACACGCACACACACACACACACACACACACGCGCGCGCACACACACACACACCACACACACACACACACACACACACACACACACACACACACACACACGCGCACACACACACACACACACACACACACACACACACACACACACACACACACACACACACACACACACACACACACACACACACACACACACACACACACACACACACACACACACACACACACACACACACACACACACACACACGGTCCTAACAGAAGGAGAAGCTTTTGAAGTTTTTTTTTTCTCCCCCATCATATGGTCGCACACAAACAAACCCTCAGAGAGGGTGGAGAACAGGCCGGGTGGAGAGGGTGGAGAACAGGCCGGGTGAAAAGCCACTCTGGCACTTCTGGTTATACAGAAGTGCAGCATGTCCGATATTTTTCTTCTCCCATTTTTAGCAGAATAACAGCCATCATGGGCCAGCAGTGTGAGTCATGGGTGTTCATAGCATCCTGACTATAATCCATCAGGATTAATCAGTAACATATCCTGAGATAGGGCACTACATCTTAAACCACTGGTTTACAGGAACCTCCACAGTATTTAGTATACATGTACACTTCTCAGGTTCTTCATGGGTATATTAAGTTCTACCTCTCGATATAAATTAGATTCCGCATTAATTTGATGATGTTTTCCAAAACCCGAATTCCTGGAATACAATATGATCTTGCAGCATGGATGAAAACAGTATCAAACCTAAATCCCTTACCAGATCATAAAACAGTTCTAACGACCTTTGAATGCATAAATGACACTCGGTGGCCTTGCTGGAGTGCGGCAGGTCTGACCCGTTTGTCAATACTGCAGAACCTCATGAGTCATGTTATGGAGGGACTTGGAGGACCAGGGCCCGGTCGTCTGGTGCAGCGGACCCGACCCAGTGCTGACTCTGTAGTGGTGTGGTTCTGGGAGTTTACCCAGCGCTGCAGTTCATGCTGGGGTTGGTGTTGCGCACCAGTGTCACCCTTGGCCAGGAGCGGTTCTGTCAGCCCAGACTTGGCAGTGAGGTGTGTGGCTCCGCTGCACGCCTGCTTATTTGTCCCTGTGTATTTGAATTTAGGGTTTACACGGACTGTAATGTGTTTGCATTCTACACATTCGAAGACGGTTCATCGGTCTCACAGTTGCAATAAAACACTTTGCTTATTCAAACTGAATAGATGCATATGTGGAAGTATGGCGTGCTAGAGGGAAGTATGCCTTCTAACGTGCTGTTGTGGCCAGAGTTGTTTTCATTCAAATGTGAATTAAGTTAGGACCAGTCAACAAAGCTTCTCCCTGTCCTGTCTGATATCTGCAGTACCCAGCCTGGACAAACTAGCTCTCTCTCACTCTCTCTCACTCTTTCTCTCACTCATTCTTTCTGTCTGTCATTTTCTGTCTGTCTCTCTCTTCCTGTCTGTTTGTCTCTCTCTCTCCCTCTCACTCACTCTTTCTGTCTGTCTTTTTCTGTCTGTCTCTCTCTCTTTCTCTCTCTCTCTGTCACACCCCACCCCCACACACACATTCTGTTTCTTCTCTCTACTGTCAGCTATCTATTTTCTCCAGCATTGTTATTTGTGTTGGATGCTGCATTTTTGTTACTTACATGCTTGACAAAGCGGTTTGTGTCCATGCTGCCACTCTAGCTGTGATGACACGAGGAGTGAACAGTGCTTTCTAAGAATGCGTGTAGAGTGGCACATGTGACCTTTAACCTCCCGTGTGACCTTGACCTCCCACCTCCTGCTTCTCCCACAGGCCCCGTGAGCTCTCTCCCGTCGGCTGCGGAGCGGCGCACGCCAGAGCCCAGGGGGCTTCTGGGAAATGTGCAGTCTGAAGAAATGGCGACGGCTTGGCCTGGGACTCATGCTCACCTGGGTGGTGCTCTTCCTCGTCCTCCTATCCTACTTCATGGAGTCGCGCGTGGACGAGCCGCACTCCGCCGCCAGGCTCTCGCACGCCGACACCCGCCGCCTGACCTCTGTGCAGGGCAATGCCCGCTCGCACCAAGACCGGCGCGGTGCCGCCGCTACCGTCTCGGGCCGGCGGGGACAGGGCCCGGAGCGGAGCCCCAGCGGAGAACCCGCGGCGGCCCAGCCCGGCCAGGAGGCCTACCCGTACGTGGACCCCCAGAGCTTGGCTGCCTGGTCTGCCGTCGGCACCCATGACGTGGGCTCGCGCTCGGGTGTGGTGACCCACGAGCTGAGAAGACGAGGAGATTTCCAGGGGGAAGACGAAGAGGAAGAGGAAGAAAGGAGGCGAGCGGCGGCCGACGGCTTGGACGACTCCGAACTGGACGAGTACTACTCCTCGAAGTCCAAGTCTGTGGTGCACCGCCTGTGGAAGGGCATGGTGTCGCTAGACATGCTCAGTCCGCGTCTGCAGAGGGCCATGAAGGACTACCTGAGCTCCAACAAACACGGCGTGGCCTACAGGGGGCGCCGGAAGCCCCGGCAGAGTAGCAAGCAGGTGCTGTGCGAGCTGAGGAAGAGAGGCGGGGTACGAACGCTGGACGGATCCGAGCTGCCCTTCTCCACGCTGGGCTGGAGGGAGATCGTTCCTTCCTCCGCCCTGGAACATCTGTACGGCTCCGGCTTCCGCTCCTGCGCGGTAGTCACCTCGGCTGGTGCCATTCTCCACTCAGGCCTGGGCAGAGAGATCGGTGAGTATAGAGGGAGAAGTCCGTCCAGGGGGTGGGAGGGTTGCACGGTTGCAATATAAACAGGTGTGGTAGCTCTGTCCACACAGCACCTGAGAGGAAGCAGGAAACGCATTAATGATTCTTTCACATGTATTGCTGTATCCTCAATAAAGTTTGTCCAAAGCCTTGTATTCATATGTTTGTGCAGGCAGAACACACAACATTAATTTGTGCTTTAGACAGGTAGTCTTTAGAAACTCAGAATGTGTTTGAGGTGGTAGAAAAATTACGTTTCCAAGGCCAACACCCTTGTGTCGCACTATGTAGATGAATAGTTTAGAACTAAATGTCAAATTATTCATAACTCATAATTGTTTCTGTGATGTTACAGGAATTACATTTAAGGAATGAAATTAATAATTTAATACAAACAATATGAAAAGACTTCATAGAAAGGTCTGTGAACATTAGTCCACAGGGAGAGGCTCGTTTGCCCCCCCACCACCCCTACCCCAGAGCACATGGAAGGGGGTTCTGTGGGGGTTCTGTGGGGCATGAGATGAAGACACGTGGTGGTCCTGCAGCTGTAGGAGTTCATGCATGCCTGCCCTCTGTCGGAGGATCTCCTGTGAATCAGCATGGATCCCAGCGCATGGGATTATTTCAGATTATCTGCAAGTTGCATGTATGCATGAAAGGTGCTATACAAATAAAGATTATTATTATTATTATTATTATTATTATTATTATTATAAGTGCTCAACTTTAGATTGCTAAATTGTGATATATCCAGCTCACAGGAGCTGAGGTCAGAAGGGTCTGGTCGTCTCTGCCCCTCCGCTGGACCTCGTCTGTCTGGGCTGGTCTGAGCGTCTCTCTCTGGGCCTCTGCTCTCCCTTTTCTACTCGTCGTCTTCTACTTTGCTACTCCCCCCCCTCTTTCTTTTTGCTCTTGATCCTCTATCTTCCCTTGGGGTTCTTTTAGGGGTTTTCTGTTTCCATAGCAATGCCCGTTGCTCCGCCTCAGAATGTGGGATCCTCACACCCTTTCGCCATTATGTAATCGTCAGGGTCTGTGGGCACGCCGAGCCCAGATCCGGACCGCTCCGGCATCCCTGCTGGCAGGGTATCGTTTCAGTGGGCAATGGAAGGGAAGGTGTTGCCATGGTGACAGCCCAGCTCCCATTGTTCCTGTGTACAATGGTGGGGGAGCAGTTTAAGGAAGCATCTTTCTGCTTCCTGATATCAGACCAGCAATTTGTTTAAAAACAAAGAAATAAAAATGAAGGAAGAAATTTTTCGAAGTTCGAAGTTCCCCTGTCGTTCTGTGTACGTTGTTATGTACAAGGCGGTCACATGCCCTCTTTGGATATCCACGTCTCGTTGTTAAAGGCCTAAATTGACAGGAAGGAGCCCAGCTGATGGAGTTTTGGCCACACCCACTTCAGTGCCTGTGTAGTACAGGCAGTCACGTTAGCCTGCGATGTACACGTGTATAAGGCCAGACTGAGCTGCTTGTGTCCTGTCAGGCCCTCTCCCAGGAACTGGACTGTGTGTCCAGACATTTCCCATCGCTGCAGCCAACATACTGGCCCTCGTGAATGTAAAACCATTCAAGGACAAGACGGAAAGAGCCAGAGAAATCACGCCATAGCCAAGAGCAGACATGCCAATACTCCAAATGAGTGTACAGAAAGAGAGAGAGAGAGAGTCTGGATCTAACAAAGATGTGATCCTTATGACAGTCTAGATCAGTGAACTGCGTGTACGCACTTGGCAACGACTGTAATCACTTTCAAACTTCATTGCCTCTAATATTGTAAACATAAGCATCACTCATTTCCATAGACAGTTGCCGCTTTTCCAACTTCATCCTCAGTCATATTCTGCCACCTAGTGGTCAAAGAAGAAATAATTAAAATAATTTGACTCATTTGCACTCTCCCACCATTTTTTTTATTGATATTTGCTTTTTGAAAACAAGGTCCGAGAGCGCCATTTTCAGCGTTTAGATAAGACTGCCAGTTGGCAAATGCCAGAGATCTGCGTCTGCACAGTTGTTTGATGAGCGAACAGGACGGTGCCCATATGTGAGCAGTTATTCCCGTCACGTCGCGTGTCCTGGCGAGAATGAGTTTATGAGCTGTGTGGACTGAAGCTCTGTCCATCAAGAAAGTTTTTCTCCCCCTGTGCTGTTTCAGTCTGTGCAGTTCAGTTCTTTAGTCGTTTGCATTCACAAACGCATTGCAGAAATTGGTCACTGGATGGCGCTGGTTTTCGGTTTGCTACGCATGAAGGTTCAACAGTAAACCTTAACGTGCTGATACTAATATACAGGCAGCGTTAGTTGGACTGTGCTTAAACACCTTTTCGCAAAGTTAATGTGAACACCGTGGGAATGTTGAATGTTCATCCGTTACCGTTGTGGACAGGCTGGGTTCAAAAAGGCTTGTGTATTCATCCAGCAAAACCCATGAAATGTGAAAGAAGGTCTTCTTTGACTAAGCTGCCAATCTGTCATCCATTCTTAACCATCCTCTCTTTGGTCTTCGCCTGACAAAAAAATTAGAGAGCGTTTGATTGTGCTGCTATTTGGCATGTACTGTTTGACAGGTTGAATTGGTCTTCTGACTAAACAGAATGTTCCAGTAAGCCTTGAATTTTTGCCTCATGTAATTCAGTCAGCGCACATAACAAATAGCTTTTCCTGAGTGCTAAGAAAGTGCCGCACTATTGAAGCGTGGGGAACATGTCGATAACAGCGACTCAAAATGAATTTGCTCACAGGCGCTTGTGTGGACAGAACGCGAGGGTGACCGATCACTGTTGGCTTTGCCCTTCCAGATTCCCACGATGCCGTTCTGAGGTTCAACTCGGCCCCGACTGAGGGCTACGAAAGAGATGTGGGCAATAAGACTACCATACGTATTATAAACTCCCAGGTGAGGCCATGTTCGCCTGTTCTGTCGACATCTCTCTCTCTCTCTCTGAGCGTTTAAAAATAATCTTGGTAGGTTCCTGAAGAGCTTGTCCAAATGTCTACTTGAGCGTGGGAGTTCGTGTCTTTGTCGTCTGTCGTTGGCACGATGCCCACGTGAAGCGTGCGCGCGTTGAGAGTCGCGAGCCCTGCGTTTCCTGTGCGGCTGACCCGCCTGCTGTCCTGTTGTCTCGTCTTCTGTGCAGATCCTGGCTAACCCCAGCTACCGTTTCAACACCAGTCTGCTGTATAAGAACGTCACACTGGTGGCGTGGGACCCTGCCCCCTACAAGGTCAACTTGCAAGAAGTGAGTACTCACAGCGCCGCATGCAAACACCGCTGAAGACCGTTCTCATCTTGTTACACCGTTTTGTACTTCAGCCCAAGGCCAGGTGATTATATCTTGCAGGCATGATGACATGTGTAGAACTGATATTCAGAGAGGCAGGAGCGAAGCCGAACTACCAGGACTGGGTGATAATCCTGTAGAATTTTGGGGGTGGAGATTGTGTGCACACTGTAACAACAGCTTGGGGAATGGGTTGTTCACTCCGGATCTAAGAGTTGGTTCAGGGAACTTACAGCCTGGGGGAACAGCAGGAAATGCAGAGCTGTGTTCACACAGAGTGGAAGTGGAAGTGAACGTGTCCTTAGGAACAGCTCAGCCTCGTGGGATCAGCCCCCAGGCAAGCTTCTCTCCTCCTGCAGAGATGGGGGTTTGATTTACACATACTCTCCCCCACCCCCCCCCCCCCCCCCACACACACACACACACCCCCTCCTCCACACTTCCCCTTCTCTTTGCTTCCTCCTCATTGGTTTTCGAGTTTAACAGCATGGCCTACACAGCTGGAATGTGTCGGGGCACATCTTTTAGCACTTGGGAACAGCACTGGACACTAGAGACTATTGGTCCCCAGATGTCATGGCAACTCATTTGAACAGAGCAGCTGCAGACTTGATTGTGTAGTCCTCCCATGCACACGAGTGCTTCTGTCTCAGCTCCCACGTTTACCACGCTGAACTTGTGGGGTTTTTTGTTTGTTAAAAATGCATTTCATTATTAAGGTTATTTACATAATAGCTGTTCCTGCCCTGCTTCTGTGAACACGATTGTCAATATTTGAAGATCCATGTTAATCTTTTCAAAGCTGTTAGGGTTGTATACAAGTATACATATTACAGGCAAAGCAATTCTCACAAGTTTTATTAACATAAATACACAAAACAAGACCCAAAAGTAAATGATAATTAAAGGAGGAACTAATTACGTGTTGGGGCAGTGTTTTGTCATATACCCATAGTGGGCTCTTGTCATAAGGGAGAGACTCGTGTGCAGATTCGCATGCTCAAACGTACAGCTAAACCACACTGATCCGGCCTGCTGTCGCACACCAGGCACTGACGCCAGATTCTTGGTCATTAGGTTTGCTTAAATGCCTGGATTGTTTACGTTGTTCCTCATAAGCAGCAACTCAGTTTTGGTACGTTTAACTTCTATTAACTTAGTAATAATGTAATAATGCATATATATTTGTATTAATATATTGATCAATTCTTTACTTTAATTAGTGGGACACAAAGTTGACAGGAGCTGATGGGCTCATCAGAGCAACCTCCTCCCAGGGCTGGTGTGGCAGAGCAGTAATCTCTTAATGCTGTATGACAAGGCCGCCATCGGCATGCCAACAGTCCCGTCTGCCAAAGAGGACGTCCTTTGTTATTTTTAGCTCACGTGTTCGTGTGCATCATCATTAGAGACGTGCCTAGAGGCTCGGGGGGCTCGTGTTCGGCGGAGCACGTGCACTCGCGCGCGCGAGGCCGCGTATTCGTGCGCGTGTGCTGACGTGCACTTGGAGAGATGGAGCTTCTAACAAGGCTGCTGGCGTCCCGTCTGTGTGCAGTGGTACAAGAGCCCCGACTACAACCTGTTCACACCCTACGTGGAGCACAGGAAGCGGAACCCCAGGCAGCCGTTCTACATCCTGCACCCCAAGTTCACGTGGCAGCTGTGGGACATCATCCAGGGGAACACGGCGGAGAACATCCAGCCCAACCCTCCTTCGTCTGGGTTCATCGGTAAGATGGTCTCGCTTCTATACCCACACCCATACACACACACAGGTTACCATGTGCTGCATATTCCCTGCTCTGGGTAGGGTGAACTTAAACCTGTGTGTGAGAAGAGGGAGGCCAGACTGTGGAGTTCAGCCTAGTGCGGTGTTGGAGATGTCTTAAAGATGAGTCGGGTTGATCTTCGGAGTCTCTGCTCCACAGTGTAGAGGTGGGACCAGAGTGGGAGGGGAGGGAGGGGAGAGATAAGGCAGCATGAACTGGACCTCAAAGGCTCAGCCCAGATGCTTCAGGGTGTTCTTCTCTGACCTTGTCGCGTTCTGCTACTGAGAAGCATTGTACAACGGCCCAGGAGGGGCTATACAGGGAGGAGCTTGAACATCAGACCTGTCAGACAGCATGTGTCACCCACAGATCACACTTCACATAAAGGGATAAGGATTAGGTAAATGTAGTAACGTAGAGATGTGCATAGATCTGCAGGAGCTGTACCTGTACCTCCTCATGAGTCTCTCACTATCCAGTACTCAGTCAGTAGTGTAGTACTCATTGTTCAGTACCTTCAACATAATGAAACGATCCTCGCTGTTCAGTTTTATTCGTATTGTTTCTGTTCTGTTTCTTTTATTCCTCTGTTGTTACCTCACAAGCTTCTGCTTTAATAAGTGAATTTCCCTGCAGGGATAAACAAAGTTCAGCTTCTCTGAATGACGGTATGTAATATGGAACATGTGAGGGTGCGTCAGGGTGCTGTGATCTCTGTAGTAGCTCAGCCTGAAGCTGGACTCCACACTGCTTCCTGATTAAAGCCAGACTCACTGTGGCAAAATCCAGCCAGTCTAAGTGTAATTTTGTGTTATTTTGCCTGTGGCTGATTGCCTGTTTGAACTGATTAAAAGCTTTGAAGTAGGTTTGTGTGTGTGTGTGTGTGCGCGCGCGCGTTCGTGCGTGTGTGCGTGCGTGTGTGTGTGTGTGTGTGTGCGTTCCATTCCATTTCCATTCCAAATTCACAAATGGCCTTGAATGTGCTTTGGCACATGGACCCCATCCAGAGATGCTAAAGACAATCTACAGCTCATGAGGAGAAGCAATTAAGCCTCGAGGCTCAACTATGAGGCTCATTTAGTCTGTTATACATCTACTGTGAAGCTGAGATGCATATTTTTTAACTTCATGACTGCGACATACATTTTTATGTAATATCCTGATATCATGTTAATCATGACCAGAAAACCACACTAAGTGCAACTTTATCATGCAAATGTTATATATATATATATATATAATAGCTTTTCATATATGGAACTGGTACAGGTCAGTAACAATAACATAAAGACCACTGAGGTGTGGACTAGACTTCACTGAAAAGGATGAATGGGGGTTCTGCACTGATTTATGCTGCTTTCATGGTAGAAATGAGGCAAACAGGTGTGATTGGCTGTCCAGCAGTGATTGGCTGTCCGGCTGTGATTGGCTATCCAGCCTCAGAATATGCAGGATCACTTCACTTCCTTCCCTCCTGTAGGACACGTAGCCTGGCCCCCTGTGGCTGAGGACTTGATTCTTCTACATGTCCATCCAGAGGGCCACAGTTCCTCTGAGATTGCAGAACCTGCTGGAATTTCTGTGTAGAATGCAGCATCCTCAGTCCTGTAGTTTCTGTGTTTCAACACTTCTAGCAGCTCCTAATGAGCTTAAATGCTGTAGTTAGCAGCGGATCCCTTTCTAAGCCAGGTTGTTTCACCGGATCCAGATTGGGTCGTAGAACTTTGTAGTTTCTAGGTATCATCATCTGCTACTGTTCAGAAGCCCAGAAACAGCACAGTACTGACTACCACCCTAGCGGCTTTACTGCCTGATCTACGCCACCTTACAGCACACACGCACCAGACAATGCAAATTAAGACCAGCCAAACAAATTCACTTAACTGAAAGCCGAACACCACTTTGATTACAAGCACGCTGTGCTTATTCTGAAAGAACATCGTTTTTCACAGATTTCAGCATATTTGGATCACTCGTATATTACCGCCACTAGACACAACCAAAGAACAGCATACAACACTTACTGACTTGATGACCCGAGATGCGAGTCATTTGCTGATTTAACTGGATTATGCGTGTACACTTCTGCTCAGATGTGCACACACAACTCCATTAGAACAGGTGGCACCACAGGGACATATCACAAAGGCACTGTTAGACTACAACAACATCACAGTCTGTGATGATCACAAGCAAGTCAAAACCCTAACTGCCCTTGCCCTAACTGCCCTATCCCTAACTGCCCTAACCCACACCTCCCAAAACACTGGACGACTCTACATTACACATGCACGGCTTACAAAGACTGACGGTCCTGTTCGTTTGGGTTCTGTAAAACCACAACTGCACTTTCTCACGCAAACCAAGGACCGGAAGACAAAGTAGGTGGAGTTGTGTGTGTGGGGTGGGGGCAGTTGTGGGCGGAGCAGTCCCACCAGATGTAAGGCGAGTCTACACCTGAGCAGGTCCCTGCTGCTGCCCTGCTCCCTGTAGGGACAGGTCTGCCAGGGCGTCCACTCCCTCCCCGGGTGGTCTGCACTCTCCTCGCTCCTGCAGATGGGCACACGGGAGCTGGGCGAGGGTGATTCTGGAGGGTACGCAGGAGAGCTCGTTCTCCGTGGACCTCGGCTCACAGCGGAACAGGATCAAGAAACATTTGTAGAACTAGAGGAGAGAGAGAGAGAGAAGTGGAACAGAAAACGCTAGAATGAGGTTTTTAATTGAATACTGCGTCTTCTAGAAGTGCTAGAGGAGCTTGAGATGAGACGGTCGAAGCTCCCTCGGCTTAAAGGAGTGCAGATGTGTACAGGGGTCTGGAGAGGGGACTGAAGTGCAACCACAACACTGCAGAGCGCCGTGCTTTGGTGGTTTGCATTCAGCGCCGATGCAAATTCAGCACTTCATTCATTAAACACAAATTTATACACATCCTTTTTCTATTAAGAGGACAAGTGACTTTAAAATCAATGCAGTGGTTCTTTGACTTCATCTTTTAAAGTCACCGTTTAAATCCAGTTTCACCATGTTCACTGTAATGACTGCATTTCACTGACATTTTTTTAAGCCTTTATTGCTTCTCGAGAGGTAACCGCATTCACTTCTGATACATTCAACGTTTAATTTGTGAATTACAAAGCCCCTTTGTGGTGCTTTATCATGAAGACATCAAACGACCTGAAAACAGTGAAAAGCATAATGGAGATTTTACGCTTGATTTTGGCGTGTCCTGCATGTCCTGCATGTGATCTGCGTTTAATGTGTTCCGGTGTAGTGACTGCATTTCAGTCCCATCCCGTCTCGCAACCCCAAGGACGAGATCAAAGCTTCCCCGGTCGTCAACAAAGAACTATTAGCCTTGATTTACAGTTTTAGAATCGGTTTCACTTCTGTTCCAGACAAGATACACGATCTGTATTAAACATGTGCAGCGGATCCCCTTTTATTAATAATGCGGGGTTTAGGAGTACAGTATTCACTGATTGTAATGCTGCAGTACACTGGCCAGTAAAATCTCATTTCAGCGGAGGACAGCCTGTGATTGGCCAGCTAAGCCTTTGCATGTGTGTTCCAGGGATCGTGCTGATGATGTCATTATGCGAGGAGGTGCACGTGTACGAGTACATCCCGTCGCTGCGGCAGACGGACCTGTGCCACTACCACGAGCGCTACTACGACGCCGCCTGCACCCTGGGCGCCTACCACCCCCTGCTCTACGAGAAGATGCTCGTCCAGCGAGTCAACTCCGGCTCCGAGAGCGACCTGAAGCGCAAAGGAAAGGTCACGCTCCCTGGTTTCGGTGCCGTCCACTGTGAACACTGACCTCTGAACCCGTAACACAAACCCCCCCTCCCCCCTCCCCACCCCACCCTCCCGGAGAGGAGGGTGCAATAATTGTGGCCCGTGGTGTCTTGGGGGACGGCGTAGAGCCGAGTTCGTCCTCAACACTGCAGAGCTGCCGCTCAGAGGGGACGGAGGACGGTGGATGAGACAAAACTTAAGGACAGAGTCTCTGAACAGTTGCATTTTCTGAGCCGTGTGATTTAGAGGTCGATAGGTAGCAATAGGGTTGTAGTGGAGAAGCTGCTGTTGTTTTTGTTTCGTTAAGGTACCTGGTGATTTGGCCGTGGCCTTCATCTGACCACTCTGAGGACGTTCGTGATGTTTGTGAAGGCCTAGCATAAAAAAAGGGGGGGTGGGGGGTGGGGCGCGACACGTGAGCTTCTGAAAGATCACTTCTGCGTTGAAGAATACGTCTGCCACGAAGCAGAGAAACTTTGGTTATGAATCGCTAAATAATTCAGAAGGTCATCTACACTGAATGTCACCAGACTGGACACGCATCCAGTGTGTAATGATTTAGATGATTTTTTTTTTTCATGATCTTGTTTTATGACATTTCACAATTTTTTAAATAGGTGTACATTTTACCAGTAATCATATTTGTCTTGAAATAATTGATCAGGTCTCTTGATTGTATTGTGTGGGGACGTGGATTCTGTTGCATTTTTCAGACCTGTGCACGATCACCGTGGTAATAGTGGTTCTTCCTAGACTGCCGTCGGACCTGTGACACTTCTTTCTCTAGGACACTCAAAGTTGCACGATCAGTATGATTAAAAGTACCAGTTGCCATTTCAAAGTCCTGGCTGTTGAGCAGTGGGTAGTCGAGGGACACCCCCCCCCCCCCCATCCCATTCTGCACTTTAAGGGACCCTCAATTAAGGGACCCTCACTTTAAGGGACCCTCACGTGTTATGAGGGGTGAAGCTGATGGCTTGTTGGACATGGCCATGGGGGCTCTTGCTCTACAGTTCAAAATAATAACTTCTAAAACTGTATTCCTTTTAAAAGGCAGCATAGCCAGTGTTGTGGTGGTTTTTCTTGTTTTAATGTGTAAAGCACCGTGGCCTAGTTGTCCTGTGTGGGCCCTCACACGCTCCGCGTGCTGGCGTACTTAAAAGCGAATGATGACAACAGTGTCTGCTACGTTGGATTTCGAAGCGTTTTATTGGAACTGACTTCTAGATTTTTGCATTCACCTTGTGTTTTATCTAACGTGTAAATGGTGGGGTTTTTGTTACGTCGTCACTTGTTTTTTCCCCACTGATTTAAGTCTTTCAGTGTATGTACATTGTTTCAGTATTTGCCATTTATTTGTAAGTGAAAAGACTTGTATGCTAATATTAATATGTACTGGAGGATGTGAATTACAGTCTGTGAAAACATCTGATGCCAGTTACTACAATCTCCAAGTTTTATTCTCAGGTGTACACTAGTCTCTGAAGCATGGCCTCTCTCGTTGTTTAAACACCCACGTCGCCTTTCTCAAGGTCATCTCATTGACTTGGATTTATAAACGTCTGTGTACATAGAGGACGCTCCTCTGCTGAGTAACGTTTTTGCAGTGTTGGCAGTCGGGCAGATTGGAAGTTTATGGTGTTGCGAGGAAAGGTGGTGTTCTCCAGCGTCCGCCTGGAGTCTGGCATTATTATGGAGATGTGGGTGGAGATGTAGGTGTAGGCTGTGCCACTGGAGTCAAATTACTGTTAGACGAATGTAGTGTAATGGCAGACTCATGTCAGTTAGTAGGTCGTTAAAGGGGCGGAAAGCCCCCTGATTCAGTGTGCATCCACTTCAACTGTGCCATTACTCCCAAGCCCATGATGTGAACTCGCATACATGCATACCACCTGCTCGCTGGGTCTTAACACACACCTGCTCTCTGGGTCTTAACACACACCTGCTCTCTGTCTCTACCCCTTTCGTGCTGTGTGTATGTAAGCCCTCCTGCTGACCAGCGATTGATGGTCCTTCTCAGTGTTCAGAAGAGTGTGCGGGTGTCCACTTGGTGTGTTTTTCTTTCTCTCTCTCACTCTCTCTCTCTCACTCGCTCTCTCTCTAATGTAGTATCTTGTTTCCTGTAAGATGGAGCTTGAGGTGCATGTTCATATTTGCCAATCAAGGCTGGGCTTCCCTGGAGGTCAGCTGGCTGTTTCTTCACTTCCTGTGAGCCTCTGACTGATTTGCTGTGTGATGATGCGACTACTTCGGTTTTTGACTTTTTTTTTTTTTTTTTTTTTTAAACATAAACATAATTGTTAGAAACCAAAGTGGTCATGGCATGCTAAGTAGTGGGGCTTCTAAGTTCTTTGTGGTTAACAAACTGTCTTAAGTCTAGGATAATGACTAAGCTATGGAGAAGGGAAACTTAAGCTTTCTTCTAAGTTTAGCTTGTAAAGTTGTAATTTTGGCAGGCAGTAAGGACCGGTGTGTGTCTGATGCTGGATCTGTGGTGCTGTGCATCTGTACTAGGGTTCTCTCTCTCTCTCTTTCTCTATATCTTTCTCTGTATCTATCTCTATTTACCTATCCAGTCTATTACATACATGTGAAGCAGTACAATTTGTTTTTGGTTCTGTATTCTAAACAAGAATGGCCTCTCTCTCTCTCACCACACACACACCTTACCACCACAGAGCGTTTTTTTAACATTTGATCTGGTAAATGTCGTGTATATTTGGAGCCTGATCTGAAGACTGTAGATATCTGCAATTTTACGCCAGTTCACTTTCAAGAGCCATTGGATGCTATTATTAGCACTTCTTTCTTCATTGGTAATGCAGACATCATGAAAAGACTTGAATCTGGTTTTAAATTACCTTGTGTATTGTTTGTTAATCATTTTCTAACATGTAAATAAAAATATTAAAATTGTGCTTTTACTGGGACTCAAATAAAATGCCATTGAAGCCATGGAAACCATTGAAGCTATATTTGACGTCCAGTGGTCCACGTTCTAGGTAGTATTTCTCTGTATTTGGGAGGGAAGGTTTTGTCGTTGTTTTAGGTAGTATTTGTCTTTATTTGGGTGGGAAGGTTCTGTCGTTGTTTTAAGCCTTGCAACTGAACATACTAATTTTGATCGTAATAAAAATTACACAAATTGGACAATTGGAAATCAGTTTAGACAAAGACACATGCCAGAATAAATGTCCAGAGGTGCGTTGTGCTGACCTTTGCACCAGTCTACAGTATCAAACTGTGGCAACTCTCTTAATCGCGGCATTTCTCCAAAGTCTTCCAGGTTTGTTTGGTTCCTCGGTTACAGGAGCTCTTTTATGTCATTGTTTTGCGAGAGTGCGTTGGGATACACTTGCAAATGTGTACATCCCTTCCAAAAAGTTCTAATGAGTTTCTAGTGTATTGCATTTCCAAATGGACCAATGGCACACACAGGTCCTTAATCTTTCCAAGTTAACAGTGAAATCCCTTTTTAAAGTCAATTTGGAGTGCACAAAAAATCAGTCTAACTGAATTTTCTTATATAACATGCACTGAAACTAGTTTGTGTGGGAACTATAAGCATTAGAAGTGGGATTATAATCAGCCTTAAATGTACAGTATGTTTTATTAGCAGATATTAGCAGATTATTAGCTCATACCTGTTTGTTCATGAGGATGTATATAACCGGGTTGATGACGGTGCTGCTCTTGGCAAGGAGGGACGGTACCACGCTGGCCAGGGGGGAGATGCCTTTGTGCTGGCCGAATGTGGCCATGATGGCCATGATGCTGTATGGCATCCAGCACACCAGGTAACACGCCACCGAGGTGACCACCATGAACAACAGGCGGATCTCCCTCCTCCGAGCCGCTGACCTCCGAATCTTCCCAACCTGGATGTGGAACATCAAGAAGAGCAGAAAGAAGATTGAATGGGGTACAGTGGAGAAACCGAGGATTAAGATAGCAGGTATGCCTTTGTCCCAAGAATTGGTATAATCTCAAATGGAACTGTGTTTCCATCTGTGACTACACTGAAGCGTCACGCTGATACAGATGAAAAAATAGTTTCTAAGATTTTGACCCTGGCCTCTTCTAAGTTTCTTCATTAAAATGTCCAAGACTTCGTGCTGAGGATCTGAGACTTGGTTTAAATTGTTTTCGCAATAATAAGTTAGTGAACTCATGAATGTTTTATGTGGAATTAGTCATATTCAGTCTTCCATTTCCAAAGACAGGATGCGTTTCAGAAGTAGCTAAATGAAATGCAGCTCACTAAAAAGACCCATAATTACCGACTGTAGCACTGAAGTCCCTCATTGATTCACAAGTCTAAGTGACAAAGTAATCCTGTATTCATCTGAATTAATGAGGTGTAATTAATGACGAGGGATAAATAGATAGATATTCACCTGATGCCATCAAAACAGAACACGACCATCACACTCTGCCACTGCCAACATATACACATCCATCCTGATACCATGTGCTCTGATACCATTCTATTATAGCCAGCATTCATTTCTTCAACAATTTGTGCTGTAGGAGCTCCTCTGTGGAAACAGACAGACTAGCCTTCACTCCCCAAGGGCATCAGTGAGCCTTTGCAGCCATGACCCTGTCGCTGGTTCACCCAGCCTTGGACCACTCCGTACTAACCACTGCAAACCAGGAACCCCCCCCAAGAGACACTCTCTCTCCCAGCCATCTAGCCATCACACTCTAGGCCCTTGTCAAAGTCATGTCAGATCCTCACACTTGACCATTTTTCTGAATGTTCTCCTGTCGTAATCAGTGTAATTAATCTCACCTGTCAGTGGCTTTAATGTTTTGGTTAACTAATGTATCTATGTTATAGTACACAAGATTTGCAAGGGAACAGAATGTTTCACACAGAGGTGCGTCATCTGCTTTTTAAAAACTGAATAACTATCTAATTCTATAATTATACATAATACTGTAACTTCAACTGAGGTATTGAAGTCTTTTGAATAAATGGTTCCTGGGGAAAACTCTTGTGTTAGCAAAAACAAATGGTGTGCATCCTGGCTCTGACCTGTCTGACAGCGTAGAACAGCCTCCCATAACTGTAGACCATGACCGTCACTGGGAGTCCCAGACAGAAGACGAATAGGCAGATAACGTAGGCGTGAGACTCAGGGGAGCGCTCAGTCCAGGACACGGAGCAGCTGGTGCCGGCCCCTTCTAGTCCATAGCTACTCCAGCCCAGCAGGGGGGGCACTGTCCAGATCACAGAGTACAACCACGAGCCACCTACTGCAAGCAAAGGCTTGCGGAAGCCCCGACCCTTCTGGTTGTACACTGTCAAGGTGCTGTATCGCTCATATGACAATATTACCAGGGATATTAGAGACACGATACCTGGGGATGGGAGAGATGGAGAGAAAGGACAAAAGATGGTTTAATAAGCTCTAGATAGCTAGCTGTGGGAAGATGAGTTTTGTCAGACAAAATGATTTGATGATGGCCTGAAAGGTCATGCAAGGATACACGTGTCCACTGAACCAAAAGCTGAAGAGAAAGAGTGACAGTCTGTCGGTAAGGAGGAGAACAAATGATCTCAGATCACTCCAGGGTTTAGAGACTGCCTGTCGACATGTGTCCTCACTTCATCAAGACTGTGGACTGTCAGTGCCATCCTCGGGCATGTGCAGAAATAAAAGATGAAGCGCGCGCACACACAACGGACCTCGGAGACAGACCTCACCAGACCTCTTATGACCTCCTATGACCTCTCCAAGTGTGTTTCTTACTCGTCTGGGGTTTGAGTGTCTCGTCCTTTTCATGGACAGCATCCTTAATAGGTCTCCCAAAGGTCTACTGCACTGGGTCCATTATGCCAAGGCTGAACATATACACAGCATTGCCTTTCAATATACTTTCATTTCCTGAAACATGTTATTTATATATCCTATTATCATATTAACTAATGACATATTAGTAAAAAAAATATATATATTATATGTTTCATGGTTTTTGATGACCTATAAAGGACCTGATGTGCTTCTGAGTGACACAGCAAGAAAAACATCATTGTGCATTCTCTGGTTCATAGAGCTCCGTCTTCCTCTTTTGGTGGGAGGGATGGTATTACTCTGGCCCCTGTCAGTCACTGCAACACTAGCCAATCGTAGACATCTGGCTGCTCATACTTGCTGATGAGTGGTTAGTGCTGTGTCCAGCAGCTTGAAAAGATGGTGAGCTTGGCTCCATAGCTGTGTTCGAAATGTCTACTACATACGGCATACTGCATACTGCACGCAGTATATACTGGATACTGCATACTGGTCCTCGTAGTATGCAGTACAGTTCCCAGTATGCGACAAAAGCAAAGCATACTACGAGGTCACCTGAACGTAGCGTTGCATGATGGGATGCAGTACTCCACGAAGATAGCTCTGTTCGCGTACTGGAATATTTTGCGGAAATAGTATGTCATCCGGGGATGTTTTGCGTACTGAAAAACTTTTTTTATTCGCATTCTGCATACTGCATACTGATTTGGGGCCCAAGCAGTACGCCAGTAGTATGTAGTAGGCTATTTTGAACACAGCGCATGTGTTGAGGAAGCATGGTTGTTGTTCGTAACAGTTGTCTGTGCCCTCCATGGCTGATAGCTGCCCCACACAAGGGCAGAGATAGCTCCCTTGTCAGTAGATGGGACATTTGGACAAAATTGGATTTAAAAAACGACTTAAACTGAGTTCCATGAGTGTTTTACAGTGAAAAACTAGCTGTATCAGTTCTAGCCATGAGTATGCGTATAATCAATAACAAATCTACTGGACAAAGAACAGAACAAGCCCATGTAGACAATTTGAGTTTTTAAACATCAACCCTGGATTTCGAAATCACTGGTGATTAATTCACGCCATTGATGTATTAAAATAAGGTTCCCATTACTGCATCGATTTCCTTTTCCACCGAATTCCGGTGTGACGACAAAACGTTCCATTAACTCTTCAATAGCTGCTATTGATTACAAAAATCAGGCCTGGAAATTGGATTTGAACTCATGCCCTCAGGAGTCTCGTGCTGCCTTTCTGTTGTCTCGTCAGGTAGGTGTTACAGCAGCAACTTTGTTAAAAAAAAAAAAAAAAACTTTATCTAGACTATGTATCTAGTAAATGAACTGGTCTATGTCTGTAAATTTATGTCTAAGTCTATAAAACATTTATACGCTTAAAAAGGTTATCCCTTCACAGCTTCTCGTGTATCCTACCGCCAAAGCGAAATTATTCTTGTCTTCGAAGGGTGTTAAAAAAAACTTCATACATGTTATTAAACCATTATTTGCAGTGTCTTGAATAAGCGAAATAGAACTCGGGAAGTTAATGCACTTAAAGTGTCTTAATGATGCTACCTGTCCATGATTCACGCTGTAGAAACCATTTACAATCTATGAATAGCAAAATAAATTATTTTATGCTTCCGACTTTTACGATGGGCTCCCTGGCGCGTAAACGCTTAACCTACCTGTTTGCAAGCTTGTTTGAGTCATGCAACGCATTCAACCCCGTGTGCTTTTTTTAAACTAAATGTTAGTAGTTATAGGGCACGTGCACATGACGTTGTTATATTTTCAAGAGAGCTACCTATTTGAAAGTGCAACATTCATTATTTAAATATTTAAAAGTGCATTAATTTTTCATTCTAATCTTTGCTGGTGTAAAATTGTTCATTCATATTCTTTGCTCTTTTCTAAATGTTTCTTCAAGTCTATATATTTGTAACTTTTTACTTTACTCTTTTGTCTTGTTTAACTTTCTTGTATATTGTGCTTTGCACGATACTTTGTTGGAAGAATTAAGACTAACTGAGATTAATAAAGTTAATCATATTAAATGCAAACATGCTGGGGGAATGATACCCGTCGATCTAGATTACTCACCAAAACAGGAATTGATGAAGCCGTACCACATACACCCTTCCCTTCCCAACAGCCAGCGTCCACGGACGCTTGACGCGAAACTCAGGGTTGTCCCGCACGTGCACACCAGCATGTCACTGATGCTGATATTCAGCAGGATCATGTTTACCGGTGTCCGAAGTGTCTTGAATTTACAGAAAAGGACGAGAACGATGAAATTATTCAAAAATCCTGAAGTCATTATCAAACCTAAGAACACGGACAGGGCAATGAACCCCGCTCGGGAGAGCGTCTTGATTGGTGACTCGTTCCATTC
>JAGXOD010000005.1:7382500-7740000 GCA_020368025.1 Brachyhypopomus occidentalis
TAATAACCTATTTATATTAACAAGTTAATACCACAATTGCAAGTTACATCAGTGTACAACAGGCTGGAATGCTGGACAATCAACTGGACACTGTTCGCACATTGATGTAATTATATAAATGTAAATATTTAAGGCTTGGGTTGCATTCCAAACTGTGACATTATCTAAGCACATTCATACCTATGATCTGTAATGGTGGTAAAGTAATGGTGAGTTAATTGTAGTTTTTTGTGTTTGTACCTGTCATGGTACGGAGGCCTCCATTTTATTCATTAAATCCTCCATTTTTCCTGAAACTGGCATGAATGTTTCCTTCTTTTTTTGCACTCTCTCGCCCGTCACAGGAACTATGTAGCAATTATGAGGAACAGGCAGTAAGAAACGAAAACAGGTTAAAAGAATCTCCATGAGATCCAGAAACTACATGAGAAAATGGGTCAAGTCAAGTCAAGTCAAGTCAATTTTATTTATATAGCTTTTTTACAACACATGTTGTCTCAAAGCAGCTTTACAAATTGTATGGGTCCAGATCCCTAATGAGCAAGCCAAAGGCGACAGTGGCAAGGAAAAACTCCCTAAGATGGCGGGGAATAGGAAGAAACCTTGGGAGGACCAAGACTCAAAGGGAACCCATCCTCCATTGGGCGGCCCGTTAGCACCAGTCCGTATTTGTGAACAAGAGGTGGTTCTACAGTTATAGCTTAAAGTTCTTGTTCCCCGGCCAAGTAGTCACAGTCCCTTCGGTGCAGATGGTGCACCTCAGGTAGGAGCCAGCATCAGCACGTCCCCTTACGACAATGGTACATCCACCGGCGAGCCAGACCATCTCCCAGGTGCTTGTAGGTGCTTGCATGCAGTCGTCTTGGGTAGAAGCATGCAAAAGATGGACAATACAGACTGAGTGTGAGGATGTCAGTTTAACCACCATTGATTTAAATGTACATAGCTCATGTGCCAGTGATTAGCATGTAGCTCCGGCAGGCTAATCTATAGCAGCTTAACTAAAGGGAGGGGTTCAGAGGTGACCACAGTCATGAGGGCTCACTGAGACATTGCTTTCCAGTCAAGTCAGTCACAACTAGAGTGATGCCATGACACAGCTGGATGACAGCATCAACATCTCAGATTACCAGAAATCTCAACGTCTGGGGGCCCCTGAGCCCCGCACCTTACTAGGGGAATATTTAACTGAAGGCTTGATTATATAGGTGAGTCTTAAGTCTAGATTTAAAGGTGGAACTGTGTCAGAATCTCGGATTGGAGCTGGAAGGCTATTCCATAATTGAGGGGCTTTAAAGGAGAAAGCTCTGCCTCCGGCTGTAGTCTTACAAATTTTTGGAACTAAGAGAAATCCAGCATTTTGGGGGCGTAAAGGGCGAGATGGGTTGTAGTAAGCAATGAGTTCACTCAGATATTGTGGGGCAAGACCATTTAACGCCTTATAGGTTAAGAGAAGAATTTTAAATTCAATTCGATGTTTAATCGGAAGCCAATGTAATGCCGCGAGAGTGGGACTAATATGATCGAATTTTCTAGCCTTAGTTAGGACTCTAGCTGCAGCATTTTGTACAAGTTGTAGCTTCTTTATGGACTGTTTAGAGCATCAATTAGAAGACCATTACAGTAGTCCAATCTTGACGAGACAAAAGCATGGACCAGCTTCTCTGCATCAGCTAATGAAAGTAAGTGTCTCAGCTTGGCGATATTACGTAAATGGAAAAAGGCAGCCTTAGTGACATTGCATATATGTGTGTCAAATGAAAGATCCGAATCAATAGTGACACCTAAGCTTTTTGCGGTAGACTTGGGTGTTACTGAAAACCCATCTAGGGTAAGGGGAATATCAGCCCAGCTGCTTCTAGCAGCTTTAGGCCCAAGAATCAGCACCTCAGTCTTATCAGAATTTAGTTGAAGAAAATTAGACGCCATCCAGTTTTTAATGTCCTGGATGCAGCTCTCAATCTTGAGAGTAGTGGTGATATCATCGGATTGGAAGATATATACAACTGAGTATCATCTGCGTAGCAATGGAAACTAATACCATGCCTACGGATGATAGTGCCCAGTGGAAGCATATATAATGTAAATAATATGGGGCCCAGTACAGATCCTTGTGGGACACCATATTTTACCTTAGAAACGCTCTGAGCATTCGTTGTTTACTAGTACAAATTGGTAACGATCTGTCAGGTAGGACCTGAACCAGGAGAGTGCTTGACCTCTTATACCAATGAGTGTCTCCAGCCTATTAAGTAGAATATTATGATCAATGGTGTCAAAAGCCGCACTGAGGTCTAGCAGTATGAGAAAAAAGAAATGTGTCCTTTATCAGAGGATATCAAGAGATCATTTACTACTTTAGTCAGCGCAGTTTCAGTGCTGTGGTGGGGTCTAAATCCAGACTGAAATAATTCTAAGACATGTTCTGTCTGTAGGAAGGAGGAGAGTTGTGAAGAAACTACTTTCTCTAGAATTTTGGATATGAATGACAAATTAGAGATAGGCCTATAGTTGGACATTTCCTGGGGGTTAAGACCAGGTTTTTAATTAGCGGCTTGATAACTGCAAGTTTAAATGAACTGGGAATATAGCCCAGGCTCAGAGAGCAGTTTATTATAGTGAGCAAAGGTTCTATATTGCTATGCAGTAATTCTTTAAGTAAATGGGTTGGTACTGCATCTAGTATGCATGTGGAGGCTTGGCAGATTCCACCAATGAAATAAGCTCCTCACGACCAATTGGGGAGAAAGGACTCTAACAGGGCATCAGAGCTGACCAGACAGCTGTCAAGGTGCATAGGCATGTTGACAGGCTCTGAGATAGCACAACCAATTTTTTCCCTAATTTTATCAATCTTATCATTAAAGAATTTCATAAAATTATTACTGCTACACTCTAGTGGGATTAGTGGATTGATTTGATCATGGCTCCTTGTTAGACTGGAAACAGTTTTAAATAGGAGTGCAGAATTGTTTTTATGTTTTCTATTAAAGCTGATAAGTATGAGGATTTTGCCGTATGGAGGGCATGCTTATATTCACTAAGGCTGCTTTTCCATGATAGCCTAAACACTTCTAACTTTGAATTTCGCCATTTACGCTCCAGGATCCTCGCGGCTCGTTTGAGACTACGCGTGTGCTCGTTATACCATGGCGCTATTCTTCTCTCAGAGGCTCTCTTATAGTGTAATGGTGCAACCTTGTCTAATGCTGTACGAAGAGAAGTCTCAACGTGCTCGGTAAAATGCTCTAGTCCTTCGGAGCTACAGGTGTACGTTATGAGGCTGTGGTCTGAAACGGCCTTGCTCTGAGGTAAAATTGCTAAGCTGGATATGTTAATACCAAATGATAAAACCAGGTCTAAAGTATGACTACAATTATGCGTAGGACCCACCACATTCTGAGTGATACCCATTGAATCAAGAATTTCTTGAAAATTTTTGCTTAAAAGCGTCACAAAAATTCTCAAAATGGATGTTAAAATCACCAACTATAATCACCTTATCGGCTGATAGCACTACATGAGACAGGAAGTCTGAAAACTCCTGCAAGAACTCAGAGTAAGAACCAGGGGGCGGTAAATAGTAATTAACATAAACGACTGTGACGCCTTGTTGGTTGTCAGATTTGATACATTTGAAACAGTGAGGATGAGATGTTCAAAAGAATTAAATTTAAAGCCGAATTTTTTGAGAAATGTCTATATCAGAGTCATATATTGTGGCGACACCACCTCCTCGACCATTTGGACGGGGTTATGAACATATCTATAGCCAGAGGGAGAGGCTTCATTTAGGGCCATATAATCATCTGGCCGGGTCAGGTTTCCGTCAAGCAGAGCATGCATAGATTATGATCGGTAATCATTTCATTAACCAGCAATGCTTTAGATGACAGGGATCTAATATTTAGCAGTCCTAGTTTCAGATTTAAACTACTCTCCAAGGGAGCATAATCCAATTTAACATTGATTAAATTTTGTCTACTAACTTTGCGAGAGTTATTTTTTGGTACTCGAGGAACTGACACAGTCTCAATCCAGTGTGACCTAGGTGACGTCTCTTTGCAGCTAGCAGACAGTCGGTTTAGCCTTTGTGTCTGCTGCCTGGCCTCGGCTCTGGTTTGTCAATCCCCACTTACAAGTCCTACACTACCACTAGTAAGCCTAGCAGATATGCTACGGGAAATGAGAGCAGCACCCTCCCAAGAAGGGTGAATGCCGTCTCGCTTCAAAAGGCCAGGCCTGCCCTCAAAACGCGTCCAATTATCTATATAATAACATCAGAGAACAAAGGAAAGTGTTGAGCATCTGTTTGACATCGAAGTTCATATGTTATTCATAAGTCTTTCATAACATGTTTTGATTTAACCGTTCTTCCATCGAGGGAGCAGATATGAATATAGTTGAAGAAACACACTCATTCATACTGAGCTGTCAAGATCTGTTCACGTGTGGCATGATTTGGCAGAGTAAATAAGAGTGTAAGAAAGTCCATCTCTCAGCTCTACACATGCAAGTGCACATAGAGCAGAAACGCACTGTATGTTCTCCACTGACGTGTACAAGCTGTAAGTAGAATATGGATATTTACACTGCCTTTTACATTGTGTTAACTCAGCACCATACATTACGTTCAAAGTTCGAAATGTAATAGATGTGATCGGGTTTAGTACATTCAGTAAAATATTTGCTTTTGTTTATGAATCATTACAAAACACAGAACATTGGTTTATTTAAGAGATTCGAGAGTTAAGGGATGTTTACAACTGTGAACCAGAGAAAGCAGATTTAAAAGGAATCTCAGAAGACTCCATTTCCTCTAGTATTGCTCTTTCTTTTGACCTTGTCTAGAAGAGCAGGAACAGTTTACGCTTGTTCACGTTCGAATTCAACCATTAAATCATTACTACACTCCAGTGCCCCGTAGCTGCCAAACAGATAAGTGATTCAAGCATAACCTCATGATTCATCTCTGCTTCACTAATAACAGCTCTCCGTGGAAGGACATTCTCAAGGAAAATCACATTAATGTCTCCTTTCATTAAGGTGCCACTTAATTCATCTTTTATGAGGTAACTTTTGGCTCTTCACTGTAATATCAGTGTCCATTTTGAATTTCAAAAAATGCAGAAAGCCAAATGAGAGTACAGACATCCAATTACATGCAGTCTCACCATGGCAACCAACAGACCTCATTTACATATAATTACATAGTTCTGTAGACTGATGACAGAGTTTCTCCCATGTCTACGCAAAATACAAATTTTTGCATGACACAAGGTCAACACTACAAAATGTTATTGAAGTTTAACCGTATAGTTAAACTTCAGTAATAGGCTATCATAAGATGGGTTGGCTTCCCTCAAATTAATTAGCATGATTTTAATGGTGGAAAATAAGCACTTATACAATAACTAACCACTTTATTTAAAAAGAAATATGTACACTCCCTGACCAGTAGAACTATTTTACATGTACAGTCAGCAGTCCATTTAGCCAATAGTTAGGTTAAGGGGCTGGCTGGCTGGCTTGATGAAAACATGATGAAACATCCCATCCGCAATTCAGATTATAGATTATATAAATTAAATAAAGTATAGATAAGGACTTTATTTTATTTATATAATATATAATTATATAGACTTGATTTTACATCCTGAAAAGATAGAAATGAAAAAACCCGCTTCCTGGCCATGTGTGGAGTTTAGTCTCCCTTTACTTTCGTCACGCTAAAAAGCGAGGTCTCGTGCAGGCTTGCGTGATTCCTATCAATGCCACTAGAGGTCTCTCCCACGAGTGCCCGCCATGGACTGGTGGACAAACCCAGTGTAAAGACAGTCCAGAGTTCCCCTTCATTTAAAACAAGAAATCACACTTTCTGTTTCAGAGATTCAAGGACATAATCCCTCAATGAGGGACTTTCCGTTGATCCATTAATGTGATCGGCGGACAGAGTGAGAGATGATTTCGTGATCTTAATAATGTTGTATACTATGGCACAAACCTTAAGTGTGTGTGTGTGCTGAAAATTCCATTGAGTAAAAGCGTGTGTACTACATATTTTACTAATTGTTAATATTACCATGCATTAATTTGGATTCAGTATTACACATGCAGTACCTGATCCTATCATCCTACTGATGAATCATTATAAGGAGGATCATATATCAGTGACCAGAGAAAATCAATGACCAGAGAGCAGAAAACGTGACTTGAATTAAAGATGTAGAAGGTTTCCTCAGCCCTCACACCTGAACGAGATTTAGCTGTGATTTCACCCATCCACATAGACTGCCACCTGCAATCCAACTAGTAAATATCCTTTTGAGGGTGTCTAATCTGCCTATATACAATATGCTGAAATGGGTACAATGAGAAAACGAGTAACCTCTCTTGTTATTTCGAAGGTTATGTGATGTTTTATGAGCCACGTATGCATTTCTTAGCACTACTAAACATTGAAATATAAAGTGTATAACAACTAAAGACATAAGGTTAATCAGAAATATCTTTCATACCATTAAATGGTTTCTTATTTTGCATAATGGATGTGTTCACCAACATATGCACACACGAAGAAACAGAGTTTAACGCTTTGGGAGAACTCCAAACATTAAGACTTCTTGTTATATGATTTCCTTTTTTTTTTCCTTTTATCATGATCTATACATTTTATTTTGCCGTGTAGCACATTCTAAGAACTAACAAACAGTAAATAGTCTAATGAGGAATGTTCGCCATGTCCTGTTTGCACAGCCGAGTGCCATTGAGGCCTTATGTATATCGGTTATTGCTGTGCAAAAACTGGCCTTTTATTAGCATGGTTTCTCTGGATCCTAAATCTGTCACGAGGACTGACACTGCTGCACCCTCCCGCTGGATTATAAATCTGAGTTTGTTTACAAAAATTATGGCCAGTGTGTTTGACAGGATTACTGTTGCCCTCTACCAACCTCTAATGGTGGCTACTGCTAAAACAAGCTCTAGGATGTATACTGATTTAAAACGGTGGCTAAAGGATTACAAATTAGCTACGATATAGGGAGAGATGTCGTAGTAGCCTTTGTTCATAGACTAAAATGTTGTGCGGGCGTTTTACTTTTTACTTTTACGAACTTTTGTATGAGAGTTACCCAATTGCCTACAGGGACATCTGTGCATGTATGGGTAAATAGATGAAAATGTTTTACATGTGTGTCTGGATATGTAAAATATATGAGCTAATGTGAAAAACAGGCTACATTTTACTTGATGCTGGACCTTTACTAATATCAGTAGCCTCAGATCACTTGTGCAAAATTAAATATACTAATTTACATATCCTGACCTAATATGCCAGCCGTTTATAAGTCTAAACAGAGTGTATACAATGAGGCAATGTAACGATACGGCCATGAACAAGAGCAAATGCAACAGTGTCTGATGGAAAATCACTGGATGAATTATGCCTCGGTGGAATATTGCTTTGCTGTTTTAACTCCATGAATGAGGCTCTGTTCTCATGGTGAATAAATCTGTAGTTGATTGCTTTCCTCAAGCAACATAGTCATTCAATTATATACAGAAACAGAAAAGGCTGTTATTTTATATAGGCAGGTACAGGGAAGGAAAGCACATTGTATATGTCTGATTCTGTATCCGATTTAAGAGATCACGTCGCGAGTTCTTGACGGCAATGTAGTTGCTATACGGTAATTTCTGCTATCGCGGCAGGGCACTTGGTCGATAACCGAACTCGCTCTTGTTGTGTACGGCCCGATTGAACTAAAAGGGGAAACAGCCAGTCGCAGCGCTCTTATTTCAGTTATTAATAGACGCTGATGTTGGAGAAGTAGGTCGACGGTAAACTGCGCATTCTGTTGTAGATCGCCTGACTGAACTAATACCTGCCTCAAGAAGAAAGAGAAAACGGATCCGATGCAATGCTAGCTACATGCAAGTCATGTCTTCACTGAACCCAGAGCTTATCAAACTAGACATCAGGCGAACGGGCTAGCGGGCAACCTAGAACTTCTTGTTGGCTCCGGGAAGGATGTCGCTCTTTTTGTTATCTTGGTGAAAACAATATCTCTTAATGCGTGCGAACCACACGTGACTTGGGATGCTTAAACAGTTAACTCGTGAGACAGCTAACGCATTCGAACCTCCTATATTGTGAGTAAATTGGCTAGCTAGCTAACTAGTTAGCTTCACTAGCATCGCCTCAGAAGCATAACCTGTGTTGGCGTCTGTTTCGTCACTCGGCAACTTAGACTATAACTCAGAACTGAGACCATAACTCAGAACTTGGACTAGAACGCGGAACTCAGAACTTGGACCAGAACTTAAAACTTAGACTAGAACTCAGAACTGAGACTAGAACTCAGAACAGATGTGCTTGAGTGTCGACTGGACGCAGCAATAGCTAGCTAACGGGTGAACTTCGCGTATAATGTCCTAGCTAGTGGCCGACACCAGAGTGTTCCGTTTGTTCTATTTTAAAAGAAGATAAAATATTAATATCAAGTTTCATTAACTGCCCCGCCTTACTGGAGCGTTTTCACTCAAAATTTAAATAATGAAGTGGTCGTAAGGGAGCTCGCGCTGCGGCTTCCGGGTTCAATGCTGCACTTGCTGGACGATGATGCGATTGACTTGGCTGCTAACAGCAATAAACAGAAGAATTATGAAACTACTCGTCGCGCTCGCTCTAATCGCATATATTGTCTGTAAGTAGACCATTTAAAATGATTACTGTCTTTGAACTTTTATAAGATCTGATGCACCTTTTTGATATTCTGTCTCTCTCTCTGTAGCCTATGTATAGAGGGAGTGCACGGATACGTATATCCGTTACTCATTGTATTGTTAAGTAAAGTTCCAATAGGCGGGACAGGAATGTCAGCTTGACAAGTGATGCTTCAGTCGCAAGTGAGCAGAAAGTTGAACATGATCTCTGCACATAAGACAGACAGTATAACGTTAAACCTTGGCCAAATGTAATCTAATACTCTAAAGGTTTAGTGAAGCAACCTTTAAATCAAGTTTTCCAACTTGTCGATCCACACCTTAGCGATGTCTAGGCTGGACAGTGGAATAAATGAGTCTGAACCTGTTAGACTTGTTTTCACCAGGACAAGAATTCCAGTTCAGTCTAAATAACACCATGTATAAAACTGTGATTTAAGTCGTACCTCTGTAGTAATCACCAAAAGTCTAATTAGTTTGTGATCAGACTTTGTTTAACGCATGCGGTGCTAGTTGCAGACTGCTCAGTAAAACTGCAGTAATTGTTCAGGCAGTCTTGCATGTAATTCCTGCCTTTCTGTTTGTAATGGTAGGTGTCAAAAAGCAGAACATATGTGCAGTAGTAGGACACGAGCAGTAAAGGACGTCTGTGGTAGTCTGAAAGCGGTGGCAGTTATGAGTGTAGTGTAGGTCTCCCGCAGTCACGTCCCTAATATTGAACGCTGTGAGCTCTGTAGCATTAATAAAATCCATAATAAAGTCTTATGATTCTTTCCAGCTTGGTTAATATGTATCCTTGAATGAATTTAAATGTAAACTTAAGTATGTTTTACTGAGTATATACTGGGTGACCTTGTTTTTTTACTTGTTAACCCTGCTTGTGAAACCACAAGCCATTGTTTTGGGTCCCTAATGCTGTTTTGGAGGTTGTGGTGTGTTGAGAGCTAAGCAGCCAGTATAACAGGATTGACCACAGTGCACAACCACTGCAGCCTCTTTAAACCATTTAGACCAGCACAAAATGGCACCAGCCACACCAGTTACGACTGATGGGCGGTTTGTGTTTCTGTTATGTTGTTGTTTTACTCCACTCCTTTAACACGTGGCTTGTCCTAAATTCCATGGTTAGGGAAAAGTAGGACTCTGGTAGGAATGTTGAAGGTTCAGCTGACATGCTGCTAATGTTGAAGTAATTGAAATTGCAATGGCTTCAATTTAAAATGAGAATGATTGTCAGCGAACCACTTAAGTCAGTATTTAAAATATGGCTGGATGTTACATAGTTAACCCTAACCATGTTCAATCAGTTTATTGATGTAATAAATTACATATTTATAAAATCCGCAAACTTCACAATACAACAACACAATCATCATTGCTAACAAACAAGGACATTGAAATCAGGAAAAACACCTACAATCTAATGCGCCTGCCTCCAGATCAGGTGCTTCCAGAGAGCCCAGCTCTCCAAGGTTCAGGCAACTGTGGAAGCGACTGCAGTAGACAGATGCAGCATGCTTAAACCCCCTCTTCCCCAGCTCCACTTCAGTTAACAAAGAAAACTCCTGAGGACGGTTATTTAGCAAGCTAACACTCTTATGTGAGCTCTTATTCATACACTCTTATGCAGCTCTTATTCGTACGCCGGAGTTTTGTGTTTGGTAGTTTGTTTAATAACAAAAACTCAAATATCAGGAAAGAAATACCATGTCTTCGTGTGTTGCTGTAGGCTACCATCTTTCTGCTGAATCTTGTATGAAGCTACCATTTGTCTTTGCATGTGGAAGTTCGCAGATGTGAGTGTAGGGTATGCTGGAATCGGAGCTGTGCTCTGTAGTCTGCTTTTGAGAATTTGGAGTTCCTCAGGCAGCCTTCATGAACCAGAGCTGAGCTCGCGCGTGCACACACACACACACTCGCTTGCGGGCTTCGGTTCCCACTGTTGGCTGAGGTGATGCTGACAGCAGCCTTCCAGAGTGTTGATGCCCTGGGGCTGCTCGGGCTTTGCACATGCTCTGTGGTGTTGATCAGCAGCCAAGCCGTCTCTCTCCTGTCAGGCAGTTGCTCTCCGTGGTGCTGATCTGCCCCGGGTGCTGTGGTCTCCAAACAAATGCACTGTTCTCTCATTTGGCCTGGTTCCAGGAACCACCGCCACAATATTTCATTTGCAGTTGTCACCTGTGATATAAGACGTGATCACATATGGTGATCACCCTTATATACACCCTTTGATACTACAGGCCTACTGGTCACCAGTGACTGTAGTTGAAACAGCAGGAGTTTTGCGTCATCTTGTCTTTCTGGTGGGCACATATGCAGTTAAAGCTACTGAAATGACTGGTTTATATTCAGTAGAGATGCAAGTAATGTCTTCATAAAGAGAACCTCACACTGCAGTGCAAAGGGAGTCGTGTATTCCAAAGCCTTATGCCTGTATTTTGTTGGAAAGGTGATAAATGGTTGGGATGTAATCAGGTGTATAAATCAGGGCTGAGCGGAGGAGCAGTCAGTGTACTGCTCCATCAGGTGGTACTGCTTCACCTGTTCTGTAAGGAGACAGTGGCTTTTATCAGTGTGTTTGAAGTCATTGTTGTACTGAAAGATTTTTGTGAGTCAAAAAAAGCATATCTGAACATGTACCATCTTCCTAACATCTACCTGTATTTTCCATTGAGAAACACAGTATTGCAGTGACCATACTTAATGCTAGTTGTATTCATGGAAAGCACACGCTAAAATAAGCCACGGAATATTCATGCAAGTATCTCACTTCGTTTGGGTAGACATAGACGTACCCGTTAATGATGTCTGCGCTTTGATGTTCAATATTTATGAGATGTGACTGAATATGGAACAGAGCGGAGTGTGGACATGGAGTGTCTGTGCCCAGGGCTCTAGCGCATTGGTATTTAGACTTCAGCCTTCGTTCTAGAAGAACGTTAAACATGCCTACATTCCTTGCTTCATGTGATCAGGTTTTGGATTGGTCTATACGGGTTTTACCAGAATTGTTTAGTCTTTGTTGGATGATGTGGTCCTGTGATGTATAGTGATTTGTGAGTGAATTATCATTTGGGAGATCAATTATCAGATTATTGATTATTGACTAATGAATATGTTGTGAAGCCCTTCTTCATACGCATGGGTATACTTCAGATCTTTAAAACATCACAGATCATCCAGCTGTTATGTTAAAGTATGTCTGAAATGCCGCAAGTGGTCCGTCACTTGGAGGCTTGTGCTGTAGATGTTCCAGCGTTCAGCATTTGATTTGCTATCTGACATCAGTAGCCATCACTCACCTAAAAGCACATTGGTTTTCTCTGCGGTTAATTGGCTAGCCTATATCTGTATGTGGTTGTGGAAGTCCAGTGTTCAATACATGTATAATGAATTCACAACATCTAAAGATCTTATTTCAGTAGGGTAACTAATGTAGATTGGCTTGTGAACATTTCATGAGGTCTCTAGACAGCAGTCCAGAATAACACACTCTGTCTCTATCCAAAATACTTTACCAAGGTTAAATACTTTTGCAAAATGCACTACAGAAAAGTGTGCTTTTTGGGTAAAGTAAAATGATCTCAGACTAGTTTGGCTTTTGGATGTCAGATGTACGATGTCCGCAGAAGAACACAGCAGCTCAGACCAGGAGCTGAGGAACACAGGAAACACATCATCGGCAGAGCAGACACTGGACACCGTGGCCATATATGGCCGACGATTGCTTGTTTGTGAACAAATTGTCAGATGGAGAGGTTGACAGATTAATTTGCTGTTTAACCTTTTAAATAACATCCAAAATGTGTTTGATGAGGGGGGTCCAGAGGAAGGGCATACTGGGCTGTGCTGTACACTCACATTTATGTTCACATCTACAGTTACGTGTTGTGAGTGCAGTGTGTTGATGTGTTGCATGATATTGATGTTATTTTTTGTTTTCTTCCATCCTCTTGTTTCAGCTGTCTGGGGAACCTACACTAATATGAGGTAAAAATAAATACATAAAAATTATATAATATATATATAATATATATATATATATATACAGCTTCATTCAGGCTTATTTGCATAATACTTATGCAATAGTGCATTAAGCTTGTTTCCGTAGAAACGGGGAGGCACATATAATGTAGTTCTGTGTAACACCACATGGTGCATCAGACATAAAACAGTACATATGTCATCATAAATCCAGTAATGTATACGTTGTATACGTACGTATATCTATGCCTGTGTGTGTGTAAAAGAGCTGCTCTCCTTTGATCACGTGTGTGGTTTACACCCTCTCGCTGTGATGCAGAACACGTGCTCATTGAAGAGGCAGCCTGCTACAACGATGAAATACACTACTGCCTCCACCGTGTACCTGTCAGGGCTCAAAGGGCGTATGCGTGTGTGCGTGTGTGTGTGTGCGTGTGCGTGTGTTACATCACCACTCCTCTGCCTGTTAACTTGCCCACAGGTCCTTCCAGGAGCAGGGAGAAGTGAAGATTGAACAGAGGATAGATGAGGTTGGTGTCCACGCCCTGCCTGGGCAGTGCCAGACTCCCACTGACATTGTCGCCCTTCATGTCCCACTGGTTCTGCTTTTATGTGAAGTGGACACCTTCACCTGATGCATTATGGAAGCACCTAAGCGCACAGTCTAATGAAGATCGTTAGGTTTGTTAGAGAGCGTTGGAGTTCACGCCTGACAGTGCATCGTCCTTGGTCAGCTGGGTTAGGGTTGTTATCTGCTGAAACAGTAAAATAAGATAAAATAAACAGTGAGATGACAAACGTGCATCGTAGAATGCCAGTAAAATGCTTTTAGCAAATTTAATATGATGTATTAGCAGTATTATAACAAGTCACACTCTGTTTAGCCCCTGTTGGTGCTCAAACGTATTTTAGACTCCATATTCTCCATAAACGCCACCGATCAAAGGTGTGTGTCACGTGAAGGGAATGTTAAGAGAGCCAGAGGACTGAGGCTGGTAAAATGTTTAAAATAAGGCTGCGTTTCCATGGCTAGATTTCTCTCCAGTTTAGGGTGACCTGCTGAAATACACAGCATTATATTGCTGAGTAAGTCCTCCTCTTGGCTAAGCTATTTTTGCACCATCCTATTTTAGGTGGAGAGTATTAAAGTTTTGTCACCTGTCTTGCACTCAGGAACTCAAAATGTGTCGTGTGATTTGAGGTGATGCTAATCACAGCCTCTGTTCCAGGCTGCCTGTTTGAAAGGATGCGTTGCCAGTGCATATTGCTAATCTGGGAGATGCGGTTTGAGTGGCAGTTTTAGTAAGGAAACGTGGAGGTGCACACCTGTTTTACGATGGTCTTCTACATCTGAGGTCTTAATTGCGTAGAGATTGCTTATTGATGCAGTTCTCAAGTTTTCCCCATGTTTTTCAAATGTGTGTAATTACACAATTAAACCACTGATGGTTCTTGTGTCTTTGCTAATCTCCAGACTCATCAGTGGCAGACACTTCTTAGAAAAGGGCGTTCGTCGTATCTCTCTAACCTTAAGTGTGTTTTGCATGTATATGTCTGAACAAGTCTGACGTAGCTTTACAAAGCAAACATGTCTCATGTTTGGTAGTTCATTAAACTGCCTGCAGCAGGAAGAGCAGGTCTGGGATATTGAAACAACTCCATTTTTAGTGTTTGTATTGCTTTCCTGCCTTTGATTGTTCTGAATTGTTTTTCTTTGTCTGTTTTCAAATTTCTGGTTACAGGCTGTGGCACCGCTGAGAGAGAAGATTCGGGATCTTGAGTTGAGGTATGGTTCAACTGCTCCTGCTGATCACAGATCAGCACCCTACGCCCTTCCACTTTTACACCCTACGTCCTTCCACTTTTACACCCTACTTTTACACCCTACGTCCTTCTACTTTTACACCCTACGCCCTTCCGCTTTTACACCCTACGCCCTTCCGCTTTTACACCCTACGCCCTTATGCTTTTACACCCTACGCCCTTACGCTTTTACACCCTACGTCCTTCCACTTTTACACCCTACTTTTACACCCTACGTCCTTCTACTTTTACACCCTACGCCCTTCCGCTTTTACACCCTACGCCCTTCCGCTTTTACACCCTACGCCCTTACGCTTTTACACCCTACGTCCTTCCACTTTTACACCCTACGCCCTTCCACTTTTACACCCTACGCCCTTCCGCTTTTACACGCTACGCCCTTCCGCTTTTACACCCTACGCCCTTATAACCTTACACCCTTACGTTCTTATACCCTTACACCCATACGACCTTACGCTCTTACACCCTTACGCTCTTGTGCATCAGCTGAGTTGTAGCGTTCTCAAGTTGGTCCACTCTGTTGGAGCATGAAGGGCGAAGTGCCCCGTTTGGTTTGGCAAAGCTGTTGTTGAGACGCATTCTGCCGCTGCAGTGTGAAATGGGCTGAGAGGGAGGGCAGCTCTTCCAGGTCAGCCTGAATGGAAGTGAGTCAAGCCTCTCTGGTACCATAAGACTCCCAAGCTAGCCTAAAGAAGTTGCCTCCATTGGATTGTCACGCTTGTGTACATAGACGAGCGTGGCCTTTTGAGTTGGCTTGGATCACTTCAGCCAGCCAGTCCGGGGACGTGAAGAGGTAGTTTCTTACACTCCCTCTATTTTCTCACCACACTCCCTCTGTTTTCCCACCACACTCCCTCTGTTTTCTCACCACACTCCCTCTGGTTTCACTCCTCACCCGTTACTTTCCAACGAACTGTAAGACCCGAGGCGATGTGGTACGGTCTCCCTCATCGGCTCACACCGTACCACAGGCTTAAGAGAGATTAAGACCGTGCTGAAAGTAAACGTGCAATAAAATTATGATAAAACAAATAAATAAAAAGATCTGCACTTCTTGAGCGGCTCCCTTCCAGCAGAAGCTCTGATGGACCATCAGTGGAGTAATAAGTCTGAGGAGCTGATCTCTGATAGAGGGTCATGGGTAAACCCCTGGGTGGCGGCGGAGTGTGAAAGGTCAGCCCAAATGCCAATCCCTGCTTCCCAGAAGCATCTGGCGTCTGTTCATCCTGCTGTGCAGCCTGGGCGCTTTGTCCTCTCTGAGACGGCGGTACGAGAGACAGCTGCTCCTGAGCTCCAGCCACGAGGGCCACGAGGCTTACGCAGGGCCACGAGCCTGCATCTGCTCCGCTGTTCACACGGATGAAGTTCAGCGGCCGAGGGGCTTTGCGTGCGTTTACTCGCCTGAAGAAGAAAAGCCGGCACTGCTGCAGAGCAGAGAGAATTTTTAAGACGACAAGTGTAGACCAGCACGTTTTCCCCTGATGTTCGTGTAATTACCATTTCTAATTAGTCAGCTCAATTAATTATTGATTTATCTGCATGGCCTGTGTTAACTGGATATTTGCCCAGGCAGCAGCTTGGCAACTCTTCATTTAGAGGAAGCAGTTGTTCATTAAAGCCATTAGGGTTCACAGCGAACGCTTTGTATCCACGTCCTGCCCGTAGGAGGACGTTTCCGTCCCGGCTTCATTAGAGTTCTGACACTTCGGTTTCATGTGCTTTGACAAGCCACCCGCGGAACAAACAACACACCTCAACTCTTCACACTAATTACGTCTTGTGCGTGAGATGTTTGAAGGAACATGGGGGATAGAAATGTTTGCTGTTACATTGCATGTCGTGATGAATTAATGAATCGTCTCCTGATTCCGGTCGTCTTTTCTTTCCAGCCTAACTCAGAAGTATCCCCCTGTGAAGTTCCTGTCTGAGAAAGATCGGAAGAGAATCTTGGTGAGAACACAACGCTTCTAGATTTTCCCAACAGCCTTCAGCCACTGGATTAACATCAAAGCAACAGTCCGCAGTATCAAGTGGCAGTTATTACACCATGTTTCCTAAAATACCGAAGGAAGATGCTGAGTTCTGAATTCTGTAAAAGTGATTAGTATGAAAGAGTTTTAAGGTCAGTAGTTAAGGAGAGCCCGTCAATGACTGGACTGGTCTTGTCTCCAGAATCACCAATAACAAAGCAGAATTTGCACTGCTTTGCTTTGATGCACTAATGGAATGCGTGTCCCTCAGCAGAAGTGGTTTTAAAGGTTTAACTCTGCACTCTGAATCGGTAAACCATGCACATTACACACACGCGTGCTTTAGTGAGTCTTTAATGGCTGTCTTCTCCTAATTACCGCTTCTCCTTATAATCCTCTTATGTCCTCAAACTGCTTGACTAGCGTGTTCGTAACAGGCAGCACAGTGGGAGGAAGCAGTGAGCAGGGGGCACGTGGAGCCCCGCAAGCCCCACCTGAGCCCCATGGCTGTGGTAGTTTTATACACTCTGATCTCTGATTTGACATGGGTAACTAGGCACCCATGTCATGGGTGGGTGTTTGAAGACAGGTGGGTGGTGTAGTTTTATGACAGGGCCATGGAGCTGACTGCCGTTGTGTTGGTAGAATCTCTGCAGAGTCCCAATTGTTCTACTAAAACCCCACATGTCTTTAACCAAGAGAGAGTCCTTAATTAGTCAAATCAGATGCTTCTCTGTAGGGCTGGCTCGAAAACTCCAGACTGTGAATTATAGTCTTGCTTTAAGATGCGCAAGGGTCTGTGGTGAGACGTGGAATAAGCTCAACAAGGCTTAAGTCTTTAAAGGATACGTTCATGATAAAATGTTCTAGAGCAGAGAAACGTAACCTTTTCTTTTAGTTTTAAAGCAGTTTAACGGCTCTCCCTCCGTGTCTATAGATCACCGGAGGAGCAGGCTTCGTGGGATCTCACCTGACAGATAAGCTAATGATGGACGGTCATGAGGTGACTGTTGTCGATAACTTCTTCACCGGGCGCAAACGCAACGTCGAGCACTGGATAGGCCATGAGAACTTCGAGCTCATCAACCACGATGTGGTGGAGCCGCTGTACATTGAAGGTGAGTGGGTGACCCTGACCCCTGAGGGGGCGACCCTGACCTTTTAAGGGATTACTAAAGTACAGGTCCTACCCCTGATTACCCATTACAGTCGTGTGTTTAGCTCATTAACATGTTTATTTGATAATAAGCACATGAGGGTGAACTCCTCTCGTTTGTGTGAGACGGGCAGTGTATTGAGCACAGGATATAAATATTGGCAAATGGGTTGAAGCATGAGATGGAAAACAGATAGTGGATGTATGTTTAAAGCAACACCACAGTGCATCACTGTAACTACGCTGAGGCTGTATTCGGTGCTCGGAAAGTCAGCGGATAGTGTATCTCATAGTTAACAGCTCCATGTGAGGATGAACCATTCACAGGGAGAAGCTGAAGTGCACAGACTCAGTGTCTGAGGGGAGGGATCGTGGGACACAGGTGTCGAGACAGGGGCGAGAGGTTTATAGCCAAGCCGGCCACATCCTTGATTGGGAAGATTGGTTTTAGAGGATATATGGTAAGAGTGGCTCTGAAGCATCTGGAGGATCTGCTCATGGCTGTGGGTGAGGAGAGCTCAGGCTAGATGAGGAAATGCATCGTAAAGACGGAATGGCTGAAGTGTTGAGTGTGGGGTGAGTGTAGGACTGGGCTGGGGAGTGGATTACGCCATTGTTACGCCATTGTTGTGTCTAGAGGAGCCTGATGGCTCAGTACCCTTGAGATTGTAGATCTTGTACCAGTGTGGCCGGGTGTGAACCCAACGGACCAAAACCGTTTTGATGAAATCACCACATTGTTTATTTAAAACAACATGACAAAAAATAAAAAAGTTCAAACATGCCAGAAATAAAATGAAGCAAACCCCCCCCCCAAAACAAGCAGTTGCCATTTCTCAGTGTGGTACATCCCCCTCCGTGCACATCTGCATTCCTGTGGAGATGAAGATGCAGCGTTTAGTCCGTGGCCTTTCAGGCAAGAACTTCACCTCCAACCCCCCTGCAGAACCCTGCAGTCAGCAGAACTCCGCTGCGCGCATCACGGTTCCTCTCCTGCTCTCTGTGCCTCTGGCTTCCTGCTCTACTGCTTGTGTACCTGTGCTTTGTGAGGCAGTGTTGGGTCTGTGGAAGGCACTACATAACCCCCGTTGCTCTGGTTGCTATAGAAGCCACCAGTGTCAATCATGGCCAGGCCACGCCCTCTCCCTCTGGCTGTGTTACACTGCGTTCTTCTGGAAGCAGAATGAGTTTCTCCTTCGCATCCTGTTGTCCGTGACCGGTTGCATAGCAACATCTTGGTGGTTCATCGGTCAGATTGTTGCTTTAGTGTCTACCCACAGCAGACGAAAACGCTGTTCACACATGGGTATTGATTCAATTACTTTACTTGGTTTTAAAAAGACAGGCATTACTGAAAGACAGATGTAGTCCCTGAGGGAGGTTGGGTCACACATCACTATCTACCAGTCCAGTTGGACAGAACAACGAACAGGTGGCCCATATGTGTTTGGGCTTTTGTTGACCGTTACTTCATACCAGATTTCCTCCTATTTCAGTTTTAATAATTTATTTGTGTTTTTAATATACGTCACTGTGAGGTTGTGTGCCAACAGGCAACAAACTTTCTCTCTCTCTCTCTCTTTCTCTTTATTCCCTTTAGTGGACCAGATCTATCACTTGGCCTCCCCTGCATCCCCACCCAATTACATGTACAATCCCATCAAGACCCTGAAGACCAACACTATCGGCACCCTGAACATGCTGGGTAAGTCCCGTCCAGCCGCGTCCAGCCCAGACTGAGCAGTAGGAGGACGTCTGTCCCCTCTCTCTGTCGGACAGTGTCTACCCGTTACGGCGATGGTTGTACCGAGACCTGCAGGTCTCTTACAGTGCAGTCGCACAACAGTACCGTACTCGCTACCTAGAGCCACGTGTCCTCCACCGGTGCGGTTACTCTTCACCCAGAGAGCAGAGATCTTCCACAAAGGAGAATCTAGTGGCCTCTGGACTCTGGTCATTAGGCTTTGGTTAAAGTAGACTGCACGCTGGGTGCTGTTGCCTGATGGCTGATGTCACTTTTGTGGCCCGGTGACTCATCTTGTGCGGCTGCGACGTTTATTGAGGTGGAGCTGCTATGTCAGGGCTGACTGTCTCCTCCTTCTCCACCTGCAGGTCTGGCCAAGAGAGTGGGGGCACGGCTGCTCCTCGCATCCACCTCGGAGGTTTATGGAGGTATGAGGCATGTGATGATGATGATGATGATGAGGCATGTCTAATGTGTTATGATGATGATGATGATACAGATACAGATACAGTGTCGTGCTAAGCATTGTCCATAACCTAGGAATCAAACTCCAGCAAGACCGGATTTCTCAATGTCCATCTGATCTGAGTGGCTATTGCACATCTCTGTTAATCCCAGATGATCTGAGTGGCTATTACACATCTCACTTAATCCCAGTTGCAGTTATTATATGCACTAAGCATCCATAATTACAGTGACTGTGTTACCAGAGATTACACAGAGCACCAGAGATTACACAGAGCACCAGACTGGTTCTGTAGCAGTTCTTTGGATGCCCCTCTAGATAGCTGTGTGTTCCTTCAATCATTAATCATAAACTCAGATTTGACTGCAAACTAAGCATTCAGTATTTTTCCTTGTTGCACATATTTTTAAACATCTATTTAAAAAGTAAACATTGTAATTCACCCATCTGGCTTGGCAGATGAAATGTGTAAACGAACTTCTTATAATTGTAAGATATGTTCAGTACTGTCTGCTATATGATCAATGCCCGGTGTCGCTCGTTCTGATCGGTTAGTATGTATGCTGTAAGCCATCTCCTGTATCCCTAATGCTCAGGAGCGGCGCGACAAGTTAACATCGGCCGATGAACTGCTTCACGTGACGTCTCTCAAACGACTTATGAGGTTTTCTAATGACATATAGCAGTTCCAGCACATGCTAAAACAATGTGGTTGGCCGACACAGAGTAGATTGACTGTGGCTGGAATCAGAGTAGAGTGACATGTGGGTGGTATCAGCTCTCAGGACCCAGCAGGAAGCGTTGAAGGCCTCCGTAATGCGTCTACGTTTTTGTGCGCACGTGTGTATCAGAGCATGAGTCTGGTCACATGAGGGATTGGTGTGGCGTAACTGGCCATCAGATCTCAGACCGTGTCTTTATTTGTCCGTGTCCAGACCCAGAGGTGCATCCTCAGAACGAAGACTACTGGGGCCACGTAAACCCGATCGGCCCGCGGGCTTGCTACGACGAAGGCAAGCGTGTGGCCGAAACCATGTGTTACGCCTACATGAAGCAGGTGAGGGGACCGGTGGCGGTTTGACCTTCGACTTTACCACTAGTGCTGATTTGGGGATTGTTTGCCAGCTGCAGGGATCACTTTCCTTTACTGTCTTCTTTCTTTTGTCTTTATTAATCATCAGCTTTCAGTAACTGATCATTTCCAAAGGCAGACGTGCAGTAAGGGAAGGTCATACGCTGCTGTGTTGACGGCCAAAAAAAAACAATCAAACCCTGAATGCTGAACGCAAACTGCTCTGCAGTGTATGAGCAGCGGTGAGCAGAAGGCCGCTTGAGGATACAGAGACAATATTTCAGCTTGGCCGTCGATTTATAGGCGCTAATGAACACGCAGACACTACATTCAATGGCCTTTACATCTGTCCTCTCATTACATGTGCCTTTGTGCCACAAGATCGTTTCCAGTCTTTATTAAAGCTTTTTTTTCTTCTTCTGGGTGAATATCCAGCGTGGATGATGGACACCAGCCTGTGGCACATAACAACGAGTCTGTGATCCATTCACGAGTCTCAGATTTCATCTCATTTATCTCCTCCACGAACCTCAGCATGAAAGGCGTATTCTTTTCATCACCTCTTCATACTCATGTCTTGCCCACTGGAGGGGAAATACCCAGCACGATGGTAGTTCGGTTCAGTCTGCCCTTTTCCTGTAATTGGGAACTAGAAAGAATTTTCAGTAAATAAATAAAAATTGTGAATGCCAAAGATAGACAGTGTAATCAATCACAGATCACATAGATCACGGTCCATCTTTTCTTCCCTCTTCTTAAAAAATAAGTTTTATGTAAACCCACCGGCCAGAGCTTTTTTGTTCATGAACTAATCGTTTAATAGAGCAATAGAAGGCATCTTGTAACGATCGGAAGGTCCTGTGCTACTAGATGAGAAATCTGCAACCTTGGGCTAGATGGAGCAAAATGGTGTAAGATGTTTAGACAGAAAGCATCGTCTACATGCACAGTTCAGAAGAGGCTAGAACTCCTTTGATGGTGCCTGATCTCGCTGTGCTAGAAAGCGATGCAGGCTGCCTGTGAATGACAGCATGGAGAGGGGCAGATTCTCATTAGTCCTGAGATTAAAGCTTTAACTGAGGGGTTTAACCTGCCTCCACAGGCAGATCACAGGGACGCCATCAGGGTGAATTCTCCCTCCCGTCTGCTGTCTGTGGCTGGACTGGCTTATGAAAAATATCTGTAACTGCGGTTATTACGCTCATGATGACAAAACAAAAGACTCGTGCTGAAGTCCAGCAACACGTTGCCAGAGTGACTCGACTCTCTTTTGAAATGAACGCTGTTCCGAGCGCCCTGTGAACTAAACAAGGAGATTCCCAGCATTCTCTCCACCAAACCGTCAAGTATATTATTGTATATATGGGCAAGAGGCGTCCGGAGAAAACAAATCCGAAATCCTGGAACCGTCTTTTGTTGAGGAGAGACATGCCGCTAATTACTGGAGTTCTTCCAGGCCGAAAAGGAATGAATTACAGTCTCTGTTCTGGAGACAATTTTTTAGACGCGGTAGTGTCGACCTCGACAGAGCTAGAGTGAAGGACTCTAAAGGACAACGTTTAATCGCTTCACCGCCCATTGGTCACAGCAACGGCTGCTGCAAACACCACCAAATCCCCCATAATCACCCCCTCAACATGCACCCGCTGTCCCCTCCATGTTTGGGCTTCTAAAAGAAGATGGAGAAGCTGGTGTGTGGGGACTGAGCTGTCTCCGTCCAGCCCAGCTGACCCAGAAAACGCACTACACCCCCGCCGTCCTTGGACCGAAAGGTCTTTTCAGACGCTCCGTCACCTTTGTCCTTCGTCCCTCAGACAACGTAGAGCACAGCACGTTCAGTTGGCAACACTTGATAACAGCGACAGGGTGGTGAACCATTTTGATATGGACCCGGTCCCCTGCGTTAGTCCAGATTGTATTAACGGCCCTTTCGACAACAAGCCAGGACCCAGCATGTCACCAAGTCCCTCCCCTTCCTGTCTTGATCAGTAATGGAAGCACACAATAAACAAATGTAAGCTGATAACTGTGGCACCTCAGCCCCAGACTTCCCATGAAGCTCTGCTCCTAGTATCTCTAGATCTCTGGATAACATCAGGTCTCTGGCTAACCAGTTTTCTTCTAGTAAATGAACTTATGAGCTCATGCAAACTAGATTTATACGTTATCCTGCACCAGCCGCCTCTAAGGAGCTTCAGTTCAACAAAAGCGTGCCAAACTGGTTATAAAGGAGATGCAGTGTCTGCTAGTATATGTATATGGTCCCATCTCAGTTATTCAAACGATACACAGATATGCCTGGCCTTCTCACAGGCCGATTACCCCCTGATAAACAATCTATGTTTGGAGCACATGGATGACTGGGCGAGACAGAATTTCCTTCAGTTAAATAAAGACAAAACAGAAGTAACATTTGGCTACAGAGAGGAGTGTCTTAAAATTAGTAAAAACTAAATCCTTGATCCTGTGTGTGTGTAGAACCAGTCAGAGAACGCCAGCTCGTTAAGACATCCGACATGAACGGAGCATTCAGTGCTGAACTGTTCTCCTCTTCACATGCGATTGGAATATTTCCTGGCTGTGTAGTGTCCTTATACTGTTCGTTCAGCATTTTTTTTGTTCAGTATTTTTCGTTCAGTATTTTGTGGCGCTCTTTTGAAATCGTTCTAAATTTGTTCTCTTAGGAACTAAACAGGAAGTCATCCAATTCTGTTGTAGTCTCATGTTGTCGGCGCCGTTGGCTTATGAAGGGTCATCTGGCACCTCTGACATCTGCGGTGCTTACATAACATCAGCTCATACTCCACCCTCACACTGGGTCATGAAGCCATGCAGAGATCCCCATCCCCTTAAACTAGGGCACCTCTCTGCTCCACCCGAACCCCAACGCCACACCTTTATCTACAGTACCACTCCCCTCACCTCTATGGCTTTGGGGTTTTTCCAGTAAGGTAATCTTCTGGATGTCGGGTAGAATTAATTCACAGTGTATTTTGTCAGGATTAATCATAATGGCCATTCAACTGAGGTTTAGGACGACCTAAAGTGGCGCAGTGGTAGCATAGAAATATTCAGTTTAAAAAAATAGTCCAAAAAATGCATTTTATTTGTGATTTACTTTGAGTTTCGCTGATATTTAATCTTAGACATAGTCTGTTGTTGTTTCTCTCTCTCGCTCTCTCTCTCCGTGTCTGTGACGTTTATCCTTCTGTTTCTGACCTCCTGTCACCTTAGTGAATGTCCTCGAGCCACAAGCTCATAAATTGGAAAGTGCAGATGTGTCATGGCCGACACCCCTCAGTTACCTCCTGCTGCCACCTAATTAGCAGAATGTGGTGACAAACCTCGGACTTGCTGCCATCTCCCGTCAACTCACGTTAGCGTCTCGCACACACACATGCCACTTTGGTTTTCACAGCTCACATAACGTGAGAACACACACCCCCACGTACGGAATACACTTATAAACATGTGTGCTACATAATCTGAGGCTATCATATGTCTTCATGTGTTCATCTCCAAGCTTTCTGTATTTAATTACTTTGGCCTGGTGACTGCAGTCAGACACGAGTAACAGAATGATCTTGGTCATATCGTTTGCACACCTTGGTCAACACTACAGTCTTCTCCATCTCGGCAGCTGCTTCTTCAGCGGTCCTGACGAGCCTCAGTAGATTAGCCATAGGTCCCTCACATCTGGATAATGAGAATGGCGCAGGCTGGTTTATGCGATCCAAACACAAACCTCATTAAGACGGTCATTCTGAAGATATACTAGGAACTGTAATCCCAGGCACAGACAGGGAGCCTCTCCAAATGCCCTGTGCTGGTCACGTCCATCCCACCATTGCCCTGAGCTGCCTGCCCCGGGGCTGAAGTACCGCCCTCATCTGTATATTACTAATGAGCCCTGTTATCTCCCCAAGAGGAGATCATGGCTCCAAGGCCGATCTACAGCGTGGACTGTGCTGATGTCGGCTACCCCGACACGTCACCAGCCTTGATGATCTGCGTACGTACTAGCCAGCATATCGCAGAGCAGCACCTGGGGGCCTTCGTCACGCGCCACGCGTCACACGTCACTTTGCTTTGTCTCTGCGGAATTTGACTTGCTTCATTCTTATCAGTGTGAATTGCTCTTCTATTAATTTGTGACCTGCCAGTCTGTTGATGGAGTATTCAAACCCCGTGACCAGTGCTATCTGATACATACCTGTGCCCCTCACACTATTAATAGCACACTAAACACGTTTTATTTGACCTATCTGGTTGGACCGAACACAATATAGCTTACAGTGCCCATGCTGGTGTTTAAAAGCCTGAAGCTGACCTGAGGAACCTCCTGCCTCTGCATCTCTCCTCCACACAAGCTGATGCCTAAGCGCATCTTTATTTGAACATGCATATAACCAATGGCGAATTCAGCTCTAACACCCTTGGGTTGCCTTGGTACCGTACCACACATTGCCCTGAGTGGGATGTAATGACATTCATGCTGAGAGTTATACTACAGCCACAGACTCCTGTGCTGACTCACTGAGCAGTGGTAAAGGGTTAGTGAAACTAAAGAACGTAACCTGACTAACCTGCCGATGTGAAACCCTTTACAACGTCAATTCTAAAGATGACACCAGTATACATCTCTGAAATATATTCGTGTAGACATCATCTTTAATTGTGCTTGCTCATTTGATCAAATTACCCATTTTCAGAGCGACGGAGTGATTTCTCTTGGTGGTTTATGACATGCGCGCACGTCCGAATGTGTGCTGAGCCGCTCTGCTTTTTTAATCCTGTCCCCCCCAGGAGGGCGTGGAGGTACGGGTGGCCCGGATCTTCAACACGTTCGGGTCCCGTATGCACATGAACGACGGTCGCGTGGTCAGCAACTTCATCCTGCAGGCTCTGCAGGGAGAGGCCCTCACGGTGAGACCAGCCCGCTGGGTTCCTCACTGGGTTCCCCGCTCACCGACGCATTGCTGTACTCCAACTGTACTCAGAAACAGAAAGATCATCCTACCATAGTGTTTTGTAACGTTCCTGTTCTGTGCCGCAGGTGTACGGCTCGGGATCACAGACCAGGGCGTTTCAGTATGTCAGGTATGGTTCTAACATTCACCACTGTGCTCTCTGACTCCTGCCTTGACATACTGTTTAAGGCAAAAACCGATTCGCATGCAGCGCTAATAGGTTATCGTTACGCACATTTCTAGTGCTCAGAGACAAAGGGGCACACATACACGTGTGTGTGTGTGAATGCTCCCTTCTCCTCGTTTAACCCTCTCATGTCTGGTGGAAATTCTGAGGTATTGTAGAGCTTTTAGTCAGTGTCATAACTGTTGGTCTCTGCAATAACAAAACCAACCTACACAAATCCTGAGAGCTCATATTTCAGATATTAGTCTTTTAGCTGTGCTTATTATCGAACTGTGCTTAAAGGCCTTAGAGATGATTCTGCTGACACTCGGGGAAAGCAATTGTGTGTATGAATGTGTATTGAATCTTCTGAATGTGTATTGAATAGCTTTTTTCTATATACATTATATAAAAACCTTATTTGTTGTATCTGAGTTACACAAGTCTGTCGAGTACACAGGGCAGGTTTTGACAGTCAGTTTGAGTAATTTAGCGCTGTAATTATCCGAAATAGTCCGCATCTTTCTGAGTCCTCTGAGGGCTGTCACAGGGTGTATTCTTCCCACCGCTTTGATGGAATTAATCATGCTTTCAGGTAATTGAAAAAAAAAAAAGCTTTTTAGAGGCAGAATGGCTGTTTTTGTTTTGAAGGTGACTAATTTCACACTCACTGATAATACCTTGCTTTGGTTGGAGGGACGTTGGGGCGGGGCTGCTGAGTCAGGGCGGGGTGCTGTCCTCCATCCTGGCCATTCACAGGAGGGCTTACGCTAAACCGCTGCACTGTGGCAGTGAAGAGGAGCAAGGAGCAGCATTAGAACTGTATTAGACCAGCATTAGAACCATATTAGACCAGGATTAGAACAGCATTAGACCATTATATTAGAACAGCATTAGAATTATATTAGAACAGCATTAGAATTATATTAGAACAGCATTAGAACTGTATTAGAATAGTAATATGAGTGATATTAGAACTGTATGAGAACAGTATTAGAGCACCTTTAGAGAACCTATAAAGAACAGCATCCAGCCATTGCATCCAGCCCTTTGAGTGTGCTTCAAACTGCTGTATATATATGGTGCAAGTTGGACTAAAAAGCCATAATCTTTCTCATTCTAATTCATTTTAAGCCACGTGCATGTCCATAATTCCTTTTGACAGATGCATGAAATGCAGCCATCAGTCAACAGTAACTACATGTAGATGTATGTGCATGTTAAACTAGTCAGTTAGCAATGACTACATATCCCACGATGCAATCACAGCTCACTCATGCACAAGTATGTAATCTGTATCAGTGGAGCCACGAGGCAGCAGTGAGCAGACAGTTCTGCTGCATTTGTTATCAGTAAGCATGAAAGTGTTTATGGAGCACTTTCAAGATCTGGAGCAGAACTTCTGCGGGGCAATGACGTGGTGCACACCTGAGAAAGAGACACTGGCCTCGGAGCATTTCATGAGAATTGTGCTTGATGACACGCCACCTTTATTTTTGGTTAAATAGGGCAAGAAAGAGAACCCTTGATTGGCAGCCTGATGTTATAGACTATTGCTAGCACTTGCGATGTTTATAAAGTAAACATTTACGTTTGTGCAGAATCGGTTAGTCCAACACGGTCACTATTGATCCATGTGTACAAATATTACAATCACAATGTCATTTGCACTGCACAGCAGTTCACACACCCTTAGGAGACCCTTTCCAAACACTCGAATTCTGCTGCATGTTTGGCCCAATAGCTTCAGCTCACTAGATGGTTGCTCAGACTTGAAGGGGTCAGAAAGCAGAGCATTGTGGGAGAGTGTATCGTAGGTAAACTTCAGCAACATCACCGCCATTTACACCCAACAGGAGAAACCAGGGGGGATTCTGGCCGTGGCCTGTATTGGACTTTTGATGGCGTCCAACAGGAATCACTTTCTAAATGTACATTGTGTGCCCAGAAGAGGATAGTTAAACTAAATGGAAAGAAAACATAAATCCGAGAATCTTTGTCAAGCATTTCACATATGTTTACACATGATTTGGGGGACTAAATGTAGTTTGTGTATATGATGGTGCTGAAATGTTTTGAGTCTGTAAATAAAGCGTAATCTTTTGCAGCAGATCACACCTTCTACACTGGCAGGATCACTGGGGTTCTCCAGATATATTCTCACAACCTCTTTTGTCAACCACTATGCCGTGACGTCTGTTTGCTTGTTTAAATTGCTCCAGGAGGGTTGGGCTTGACTTTGAGAATATCCTTGCTTGAAAGTGAACGCCTCACCTGAGGGTTGCTCCTTCTGTGTGGTGGCAGTGTGGAAGTGTCTGTCAGACTCTAGCCTTGCTGAACAAGAGTGTTTTCGTTTGCTTTTCTGCATTGGAGGCTGTGGACTGGATGGCAGGTTTGCATATTTACCCTTCCTCTTCCTCTGCAGTGATCTGGTGAACGGTCTCGTGGCCCTAATGAACAGTAACATAAGCAGCCCTGTCAACCTGGTGAGTTGGATGCTTGCTTGTTCACTAGTTTGTAAATCTGGTTTTCCGATACGTAGCTGTTGAGAACCCTGTTGTAAATCTTCCTGTTTAAAGTCCCTAGATGTTTTTTTTTTTTGTCCGTTGTTCGTTTCTCGGTCGTTTCAGACCCGTTTGTCTGTGTTCCATCGCTACTTAGCGTGCTCACGGAGTGCACAGTCCTCAGGGAAATAGCTTTGTTGTTTTCCTGAGCGTTATTGATCGGATTTCTCCAACACCCCCCTCTGCTTTCAGGGAAACCCTGAAGAGCACACCATATTGGAATTTGCTCAAATGATTAAAAGCCTGGTTGGTAAGTGGCAAATCAGTTCGGTTAAAAAGTCTCTCTCCCCCTGTTCTCTCACGTCTTTGTTTGAGAGTACATAAAGGGCTGACTTCACCCTGAAACCCCCCCAATGACTCCATCCCCTCTCCCTTATCCACCCCTCCCCAGTGAGCCGTAGTCACATCCAGTTTTTGCCAGAAGCTCAGGACGATCCTCAGAGACGCCGTCCAGACATCCGGAAGGCCAAGATGCTTCTGGGCTGGGAACCTGTGGTGAGCTCGTCCCTCCACACACACACACACACACATTCAAACCGTACTCCTCCCAGCCCAGTCAGGAGAGCAAAACAAGATGTTGTGTAACGCCTTTGTAATGTGTGTGTGTAGGTGCCACTGGAGGAGGGGCTAAACAAAACCATCCAATACTTCAGCAAGGAGCTGGAACACCAAGCCAACAATCAGTACATCCCCAAGCCCAAAGCTGCCCGCATGAAGAAAGGCCGACCGCGGCACACCTGAGGAAGGGGCTTTCTTTCAGGGATGCTGGGATACTGGAGGTCTCTAGGCCGCCATCAGCCATTCTACACAAGGGGCATTTCCCTTAAAAAAAAAAAAAAAAAAGAAAAAAAAAAAAGGAACATTTCCTGAGTGGGTTGTGTTGGGGGGACAGTGGCTGTGCTTGAGGACGGAGTCTGTAACGTTTGCTTTTAAGAGGTTCCTCCGGACCAGCCGCACCAGGATACACACGCTCAGCAACCCTCGCCTTGCACTTTGGATTCGTAGGCCGTCTGTCATTGAAGGGAAGGCTGAAAAGTCCACGTCGTTGGTTTTGCATTTAAATGCCGTGAGATTTCTGATTGTCGTGATCGTTTTTACCGACGCTTCGCCGAGTGCCGTGTGTTTTTTGAACAGACGCCCGTTTTCAAATGTTACGATGTCCTCTGGAGGCTTTAGTGATTTCTAGTTTATTTATCATGAACGTGCAGCGAACGTCCTGTTCCAGAACGGAGAAAGAAGACACATCTATGGGAAATGCTTATTTGCTTTATTGTAGTGAGATACTGGGCAAAGAGTAGTGATGGCATCATTGCACATCACGCACATCTCAGATCATTTTACTGTTATCGGGGAGGGGGGGTGAAAGCTATTTTAATAAAATATTTACATTGATTGCTTTGTCTTTTTCGTACCCACCCATCACTCTCTCCCCTCCCTCATGAACATGAATAAGCCTGCTGGGATATTGATGGCCAGAGCCACCTGCACTGGTCCAGCCCTCCTGTTCCTGCTGCATCACCAGTGAAGCAGGAAACTGGCCAGAGCCCCAGATCATTGGGTCAGGTGGCCCCTGCCTGCTTAGATATGACAAAGGCTATAGTGTTATATATGAACAGAGAGTATAAAACCACTGTGGTTTGAGGTAAATGCAGTTCTGTGAGTTTAAGCCCTTCAAAAAATGTTTGATCATTGGTGGATTTCTTGCCTTCTTTTTCTGGATCTTTTTTGGCTTACTAAATGCCCAGGCACAAAATGCAAGATGATTCCATTATAAATATGGTAAATGTACACGTCTACCAATCAAAAGACCTCTAGAGTGAGAGGCGGATCTTATTACCACCTAAAGGATTGTGCTTTCCCACACAACTGCATTCAGCTCATGGCAGCAGCACGGTAAGTACCTAGGGGGAAGTTAATAGTAGTCGTAGTTGACATTTGCCCCGTGCCTGTAGGAGCTGGGGTATCGTGGTCCCACGGGGGAATTCTCATCGTAGTGATGCTGACGTGCTTGGTCCGTGGAGCGGGCATGGTCCATCCAGTGAGACAGGTCCGCCTCCAGCCTCTGAAAACAAAACGATACACTTGCTTTCAAGAGAGAAGGAGACAAAGATGAGATGGCTGGGTTTAGTTAATCTAGTTCCAACTATACGGCCAAATTTGATGTTCCAATGACTATGCTGACGTTTTCAAGTTTGCACTGGTTATCTGCGATTCAGAAAGTGTTACCAGAGGACACAGAAACTAGCAGCTTTCTACCCTGCATGATCTTCACCGCCAGACTCCTGAACTTTTACTTCAAAAGGACAAATACGTGGTTAAAATGCCTATGAACAAGGTTGAGTCCGTTCCATGTGATTTTTTTCTGTCCCTGTCTGAACAGGACTGAGTGGAGACGGGTAGGGACACGGGACTAGACAGACAAGCTTGGGGGGGGGCTTCTGCTTGATCTCAAGGGCTCTGAGCTGTTTGCTTGTCTGAAGTGCTCTGTACCTCCGGTGTGCCCGTCAGTGAGAAAGACATGAAAGAGTGGGACTGAGGGAACGTCTGAATAAAGCGGCAGGCAGGAAGGTAAACGAGCTACAGGCCCTGACAGACAGCACATCTTCATCACCAACACACCACCTGGCATCTGTGAAGAAAGTTTGAAGGACGACTGAAACAACTGTAAACTATGGGTGCTGACACGCAGTCTCACAATGTTGCTGTGACAGCCAGATTCTTGTATTCATTCCACCACCTGCTGGCATTGGACAGGGTTTTGTTTTGCTTTCTTAAGCCTCCATTGAATGGGAAAACTATGGTTGCACTGCAAACCTATAAATGACCTGACATCTCCCCTGTTTTGGATTTGAACCCTATTCTGTAAGCACTCATTCTTCTGTATTAACAGTTCCCAGCAATTCTGACATTTTTTCACAATCTTTATCTTTCAAAAAGTGACAAATTCCTTTGAGGCCTTGAGGAACTATTAAGAGTCCCTGGTCTCCTGATGTCAGGAGTTTCTTTTTCGCCGAAATTTTCCACAGACTGTTCTGTGGTAAAGACATCCAATGGCTCGTTTGTCCCTAAGTGCACATATTGGGGACTTCATAGTATCCCAGGATGTTGGAGCCCCGATGGCTGATTGGTTTCGTTTATGCACCCATAACCCTCCACTCACCGCCTCGTCATACCCCATCGCCATGAACTGCTGGATCCACTGCTGCACATCAGGACGGCTGCGGTCCCAGATGTTCCTCTTAGGCCTCCGTACAGAACCCAGGAACTGCTTGGCCTTGGAGGGAGGTAATGCCACAGCTGCTGCTGGCTTCATATCCTCCACTAGGGGGAGACAAATGGACAGGAAGAGGAAATGAATGGGTTTGCCATCAGATTGCACCATTGGGAACCGTCGGTCAGTATGACTGAAGAGCAGAAACAGGAGACTTGAGACCAGAGAGAGACATAAGTTGTGCTTATCATTAGAATACTGTAACCAACTTAGTAAAGCAGCACACTCAGTCAAACTATACTCAGCAAAGGAGTATAGTCACCTTCCCTCTTGAGAATTTTATGCAGAGCACTCCTACTGGATACATCTGGAAAACAGAAATGAAACAATGCGGAATTAGTTTTACATCTCCAGCAAGAGATTCCAAAGGGAACACAAACTCCCTTTTACGCTTTCATTTGAGCAGCTTACCGAATACACACCACTGTATTTGTCCACTATATACTTACACAGTTTCCCATAAAACATACACAGTATTCCTTCTTTAACTGCATAGTCTGGGTACAACCCCACACCGCACTAGGGCGGACAGCCATGAGGGGTTTAGCAGAGACGCTTTCAGGCTGTAAATACTGTACAAGTAATGTCAGAAAATAAAACAATATTTGGTCTGCGAGATACATTTGAAGTATATTGTAGCTTTAGCCAGTGGGGCAGTGTGGCAGTGTCTGCTGAGGACATGCGGGTGGGGAGAGTGCTGTGAATATACAGGGCATGTATGAGCTTAATGAGTAGCTCATACAGGATCTCCCCATTACGCCCGGAAGGACTTCACAATTGTTCACACCAATTAACCGATCTGGTCTGTCTGGCTACTTTAGTATCTTTTGACTGTCTGCTTCACCCAACCACATTTTACAAAAGATTTCAGCAGCCATCTCAAATAGCACATTTACACAGTGAATTTCCCAGGAACAAACATAAACCATAAGGCACAGGTTAGAGACTAAATGGAATAAATATGCCTCCTGGCAGCTGAAGGGGACACCACAGATAGGAATTTGTGCTATCAGTACGCTGCAGTTTGCTGTAACAAGGCTGCCTTCCATCTGCTGCACACACAAATGGCTGGACACAAATGGCTGTCTGAGGAGGCAGAAAAATTGTTGCCCGTAGCTTGTGAGCAGAAGGGAAAACTAGCAGATGCCAGAGAGGAGAGATCTCACACAGAAGAAAGATGGGTAAATATCAATGGTTTACCTGAGACAGCCAGCAAGGTCATTAAAGTTAACAAAGTGAAGAGTCGTAGATAAAGGTTCGGGGACGCCATGATTCCTCCTTCTCTCCCTCTTTCTCTGTGTGTTCTCCCTAAGCGTGTGTGCTGTGGAGCTGGACGAACAGGGGGAGAGAGATGCCGGGAGAAAGATCTCACAAATGCTCCCAGTGGAAACTTTCCGGGCTGCTAGTGGTCAAGTAGTGTAAAACAGTCGTCCAACAGAAAGCCCTTGTTTGTGAACTGCTGGGGGTGGTTTGAACCATGTGTGGTTTGAACATTTTTCCAGATAATGATCGAGTTGCAGTGAACTTAAGACAAAAAACACTGCATACATCTGGGCCTGTGGGCTTCTCCACACACTGCAGGAAACATTAAAGCATAACTGTTCACAGCTCGTTTTTCATGACCTCACCATTTCCTCAGGCGTCTCTCTCGAAAACGTCTGCGTGGTCCATTTCGTGGCTCTAGACAGGAGGGGGCTTCATCTCTCCAGGGGCATAGCAGTCCACCACAGAAAGGTGTTCTTCTCCTGTTTGTAGCGATAGAGGTCTAATTTAGTCCGTAAGAGTAAACTTCTAAGATAAACAGCATTAGTTTTTATTATCCTAGTGTGACTGCCATGCTAATAATGCTGTTTCATTACCACAGTATCTGTGCTGTACTATCTAAGCAAGGGGTAAATAAAATCCTATAGTCAAAGATGACTGACACTATTGTGCACATTTCTAATTTCTTTTTCACAATCGCAGTAGCATTGTAAGACTGCGGTTTGCAGGAATTTCTCAGCAGAATCTCTCTTTTTTTTTGAAGGTCTAGAGAAAGTTTGTTTGGAATGCGAGTAGGTTTCACAGTCTCGGTAGTATTTACCTGTGAAGGGGCCACTGTTGCTGCCCCTGCGCTGTGTACTGTGGCCCTCTGTGCACTCTGGCTGAGGACACAGCAGCTCCGTCTGACCCCTCCAACCCCAGTGCACTACAGGTCAACCCACAGTGGAGAGAAGCGTCAGGGGAGACGAGTACAGCACTGTTGGGGAGAAGGGAAGCACAACAGATTATAAGCACAGAGAACAGTGGAAGAACCTATAACCCCCCCCAGTCCATATTCCTATTTCATTGGGAAGCAATATTCATTCGCCCAGAATGCAGAGAGGGATGTGGCTCACCTGCCCTGAGATTACGATTCTTCGTCTATCACACTGGCACACGCTTGTGAACCAGCTCCACAGAAATCACATGTTTGGTTCCTAAGCACTGACTGGAAGGCTTTCCTAAAGGTGGCAGCATTTCTATGACAATACTCTGTCCCCTGCTGCAACGGTCAGAATTATAGGTACTAATTGTAACCAGCACCTTGTTATTTGAAAGGCAGCTTAAGTAATATGAGGCTAATATGGTCAAACTTTGCAGGTCTTGTAAGGAGTCTAGCTGCTGCAGACAGGACTGAAGCTGAAGCGTGTTTAAACTTGTTTCACATGAACATCCAGTTAGCAGGACATTACTGCACTTCAATGCTGAGGTAAGAAAAACAAAATACTTTTCAGCGTCAGTTTTGCAGTATTTTGATGTGCACATCAAAGATCAGGTCAAGATCAATTATGATGCCAAGGTATTTCACTGTTGTTCAAAATGCGCAAGAATAAACCAACATTTATCATTATTAAAACAGTGTTTGGGCTTCGTTTTAGGACTAAGAAGGAGGACTTCGGTTTTGTGTGGCCGGAGGAGGACACTGACGGGACACTGACAGGACATTGACATCCATGTTTTTATGTCTTCTTTATGGTTTTTGTATGTATGCCATCAAAATAGCACTGAGAAGCAATGGATAGCATGTAAAGAGGAAACAGTAAAGGTCCAAGCACAGAACCTTGAGGCACACTGTAGTTTACTTTCACCTGGATGGATGATTCGCCATTTACACGTACATGTACATGATCTGAAGGGCTCTTACTGTGACAGCAATATGGTTTTGTATCTTGTCTACTACAATAGCTGTTGCTGCTCTCTTATCAGGGAGAACCAATGAAGACACAAAACCTTGATCAGGGCAAACAAGAAATTAAGGCACAAATCGTTTATGATCCTTGAGAGGAGGGGGAATTTATAATAATAAAACAACCAGTCTTCCTCTCACCAAACTCTGAACCAACTTTCCAATATTTGATTGAAGTAGCAGCTGATCGTAAACACTGTTACAGCATTAGCACTATACCAGCATGAGGTGCGTAGGCGGAATGCAACACAGGAAACATCAGGGAAATCAAGGACACACTGCGATCGTGAGACGGCTGCGATTCAAATAAGAGACACACAATGAAACATCCAGCGTCCTTCGTGTCCCCAGTACAGTATCAAGGTGGAATAATTACATCCGGGAGACAGTAAGACGGGTCTGTTGGCAGCTAAAGGACAAACGATGACGGAAGGGATATTTTCTTGAGTAACGTAGGAGTGTGTAGTTCTGTTTGCGTTGTTTGACGAGAGTTTTCAGCTACACAGATCGGTCACTTTGGAAAAACACTTTCCCGTTCCCATTGGTTTTATATACATCAAGTACTTTTCCTTATAAGTCAATGAATTGGTACATCTGTGTTGCATTTATGTGTTCGTCCTAATGACCCAATAATGTTGACGTAGGTTACAGATTGTTACATCATTAACCGAACAACTAAATGGTTATTAGTTATCAAATGTCAACATCCCATGGGTGTGAGCAAAAAAAAATATCACATTAATAGGAACTTCAGTAATACATCAAGCATACATAGAGAATAACTGGCAAATCCAACCAGCTCTTTTGGATTTTGGACTTTTCTTACACTGTGGAATTCAATATGGTCTACCGATGTGACCTTCTGAATGATTCTCCTGCGGGGTACAATCTTCCACCTCAAAACAAAAATGAGAGAAAACACGAGAAAGCAAAACCAAATGAAAACTCCATCAATCTCCACCCACACATACACCCTGCTACAAAACAATAGCTTTGGGATAAATCCTATGTCCACCTCTGGCAGAGACAGTGGAATGGCAGAACTAGGGAATACTCCATCCCATAATAATGCTCAGTTTGCTGGTTACCATTCAACCACAGCTGATTTACAGGAAAAGCACATTCTTCAGGATTTATGGATAGAATATGAATGTTGGGCAAAGGCATTGTTTGAGAGTTGCCAGCAACATACAGATTTGATTTTATCATCAGTGATGGAGTTTAGAATCTCCTGAATCAACATTTATGAGAATAGTGTCTGATTAGCTGTTTGAGATCTCAGAGCACCATTGGAATACACAGATCAGAACATGAACAATTTGAGGAATCTGACCAGTTTCTAAATAAATTACCAAGACAATGTACATTTATATATATATATATATATATATATGTATGTATGTATGTATATAAATGACAACGTGCATCACTATATATCGTTTGTACCCAGGAATACGGATGGGTATGTTTATAGTATACAGGACTCATAAAGCTGCACCAACACACAACACAAGACACACACGCGCACGTTATTTTATGTGCAATGTTACAATCATCATACTGATCCATCTAACATAATCACGTGTCATGATTTCATCCAAAACCTATTTATGCACACACGGTTCTTCAAGATTACTCGAAATGTACTGGGTACTGTGACACCGTCATCATAGTGATGCTCAAGAGTCTTGATAAAGTCCAAGCAACGCAAAGGAGTGATGGGTAAATAAGAACCTTAGACCACACAGCTAGGTGAGAGGACGGAACAGACGATGAAGAGCTCGTTTTCAGGACCATACACACCGGAGGGCTGCAGAGGGAGACGAGTGTATTCACTTCTCCATCTTCTCTCCGTGCTCATCTTGACCAGGGATGGAGCTGTAACCTAAATAGCTGCCAATAGGAAAGTGAGCCCAGTAGGTTTCTGCCAAGTCCACTAACATGTCGTATGCTGCCTGAGCTCTTAACTCCTCCAGCCAGCCGTAGAAGTCTGAAGACCAGAGGTTCCAGTACGGCATGACACTCTTCCTCTCCCCGGGACTTGCAGGATCTAGATCAGAACAGTTCACACTTTACCTGCACCGCCTGCTGAGATGTCTAATACATACCATATGTGAAGAGCTGTATGTGAAGAGGAGTAACTATGTGCAAAAGGGCCCACATTCAACATTACGATCATCAAAAAAAAAAAAAAAAAGATTTGAATTGTAGATTCACTTCTAAACCTAAATCAGGAAATTCGACTAATCATTACAAATAGAAACCCACACATTCCAAACCCCTGCATGATGTTGCCACAAGATAGTGTGTACCTTCATCTGAACCAGGAGATATCTCTTCATGTTCAACACCTGAGAGAGAGAGAGAGAGAGAGAGAGAGAGAGAAAATGGAGCAATATTACAAGGTGACAACGTCAGTCACACTTTTAAACAAGTTAAACTGCTAATTCAGACAAATTCTAAATTTACTACAAAGACAGACCAATCTGATTCAGTTCCCTAGACGCCGGCCAGCCGAAACCTTTGGGTCTGCTTTAGGCATCGTTTGGTTTGACTGAGACGGCTGTTCTGGCCACAGCAGACATATTTGCAGTCCAAGTACTCATGACCTAGAAAGACTAATTGCATCTTCAGGTGGCCTCCTAAGGCAAGATACCAACCTGATACAGAGTGGAGATTCAGAAAGAAGGTGCAGAGTAGCACAGGGACACACAGACGAACCATTCTGCAACTGTGTCTGTACAAAAACACAAAAAACACTTCTGGAATTATCGCCATGTATCAGTCAGCCAATACCTGAAGTAGAAAATGTCTGGTTGTAGGTGAAGAGGCTTTAGCTGATCGCTGCACGCAAAGACAAGCTACACATTTTAAACAAAGTAAGCAGACTTGATCACTTTTTCCCCCCCACACACATTATGATGTGGTTGTAACTGCAAATATAACATATGGAGGATTTTTGACCAGTACCACTGCCCACTGAGAACCCAAAACAGAATGAGAATTGTGCAGGCATGAAGCCATTAGCTCAAAATGAAGCACCTACCTGAAGGTGTTAGTAACGACTCCTCTACCACCAGACCTTTAGCGCTTGTGCTGATCTCCTGTTGTGTCTTTCCTTTGACACCGAATGGCACCTCCCAGATGAAGTGTCCCATTTGTACTTCACAGGGCCATGCGTGCCCATATTCTGGCCCGACAACAAACCTCACATCTCCATGCCAGTCCTACACTGAGTGGTGGCCATTGAGGAGACAGACAGAGGTACATATAGCCTGACCAACAGCTTTGGAACGCCTGACTTCTGTTGGTTAATTTAATCCTGACCCAAACTACACAACACTCCTGGGCTCCTGTATAAAGAAGCCATGCCTACACATCAGAGGCTGAAGCATTACAAAGGAAGTCAGTGGTCTTTAGAAATGCAGACACACAGGCAAAGGAGCAGGAAGCAGTAAACTACGTCTTCGCCACAGCAGAATGGGTTTCAAACTCCATTAAAACCCCCAGAGAAGGAGCTCAGAGGAGGAGCTCAGAGGAGGAGCTCAGAGAAGGAGCTCAGAGGAGCTCCCTCAAGAAATCACTGGGCCAAAACTCACTGATGAGCATGTGCATTATTATGCAGTTACATAATTGCGCTCCATGGTGTAAGTCTGGTTATAACCATCCATCCAAAGGACTTGAAGAATGTCATTTTGTTCCTCACTAATCCCTTTGGACCTCAAACAAGGTTAAAACAAAAGAGAATACTGTGTGAGATGCTACTGTACGAGAGAATGCTGTATGAGAGGATGCTGTATTAGAAGCTACTGTTTGAGGGGATACTGTCGTTTGTTCACTGTACTTGAACATGTAAACATGGAATTTTTTGTTTGTTTTTTGTCTTTTCATGGGGTCCAAAGTCCTGATGGAGTGACATGTAAAAACAAGAACACTAGCCTTTTCCTTCCCAGAATAAGTCATTTACGTCCATCTACCGTCATAACGTATTTATATCGAGCATAGTTTAAATAAGCGCCATCTTGGCTGCTGTGTGCGGATTACACACAAAAAAACGTGCATTTATACGGTGGAGCAGATTACTCTCAAAGACGTGTATTTACACGGTAGTTACGATTACTCTCAAAGACGTGCGCTTTCACGGTGGTTAAGATTACGCTCAAAAGGCTGCGTTTGCACGGTGGAGTGGATGGATGGACTCTGCTCAAAGCGGCGTTACACAGCAGTACGCGTTATGCTGGCGTCGCTGGTCATTCTGCCCCCGCGTGCTGTCTATTGTGAATGCTTGTGGCTCATGTTGAAAGAACAGTGAATTTAAGCGGAAAAACTCCGCCTATCACGTGTCATTTATTTGAGATAAGCGATCAGGAGAACAATGTGTGCAAATATGAATAAAAAAGACTCAAGGACAAGACAGAGGAGGATAAATCATTAACCATGTTGGAGACCCAAAAGCTTAAAGGGCCCTTATTATGGAAAACTACATTAATGAAATATACAATCTTGAAGTTGTATGTAAATATTGTTAATGTTCCAAAACAGACCTTTCGGTTCCCCAGTCCATATATGGAATCTTATCTGCAAAAACATCCCGTTTTAAAATAGTTTCTGACAACACAAGCTTCATTTACATATCTGACAGGCTAGGTCAGCTTGCCCCGCCCACTTACAATATATCTCAGGCGTGCTCGGCCGTGCACATTCTGAACGAGGCGCAACATGGGGCACCAAATCAGAACAGAAATCAGTGGGCATATATAAATAATAACTAAAGCAAATCTATGGGGAAAAGAAGTGAAATAGTCGTGTAACGAATGAATGTCTGTTTTTGAAAATTAAAGCCACATAAACATTGTAATTGTAATCTCAAACAATGCCTTATATCAAGGAAAAATATAAAAATGTAGTAAAATATCAAGAAAGTATGTAGAAATATATATATATATATATATATATATATATATATATATATATATATATATAGTCGCTGACAGTACGGCCACGTCTACATGTTGACATTATATACTGTAAGTAACAAAAGCTTTTTTGCGGTAGCCTTATATTTCGAAACCAGCAAATAAAATGATTCTTCCTGCGAGCCTGATTCTTCCCGCGAGACATCAGCCCACTGTCACTGCTCACACATTCACCCCTGGTTCGGCCAGAAGGCACCAGACAGTCCGCTCACTCAGCCTATCCGACGTAGGTGTGAACAGATCAGTGCGGCCCCACTCTCCCATCCCCCCCGTTTGTCCTCACTGTAGACAACGGTGCCGCCGTTCATCTGCCGTTCTGAGCCGGTTCCCCGTGCCACTAATCACAGCTGCCCACGCTTTCCCCAGCGCTGCGTTTGAGAGCTGTGAGCGTCGGTCCAGCTCGGAGGAGTTCCTGCTTCCGCCGCAGAGTCTGTTTTTTGAGGGTGAAATGTGGCGGGGAACGAAGACACTCGCTGGTGAAGTAAACGCGCAGCGTTCATAGCTCTAATCAAGCATGGCTTTCAGCTACAATGGCACAATTATGACCATAAATGAAAATGAATGTGAAGTGTGAGAAATTAAACGCATGACTTTCGAGTTCAGCGTACAGTGACATCAGGCGTACAGAAAACAACAGGAGAAGCAGCCAGAACCTTCCGGCGGTCTGTAAGTCTGACTGAATACATAATGAGGGCTCACAGCATAGTGCTAAATGGAACCACATTCCGTGAGGGGTTTTGTATGTTGTTGTTTGCACACACACACACACACACACACACACACACACACACACACACACACACACACACACACACACACACACACACACACACACACCACAGTCTTGACCAAAGGGCACTTACTGCTGAGAGATTTCTACTTTTCTGTTGTGGGTCAAGCCAGTCCTCACGAGATAAACAAAAACAGAAAAACAGTTTAAGATTTAAAAGACAATTTAACAACAAAGTCGTTTTCTCTGTTATTTTGCAAAACTTTTATTGAACAAAAGTATTTTAATTCTCACCACACTGTCCTCTTATCAGTACAGTACCATAATGCTGGATCTGGATCTAAATGATTCATATATGATTAATCTTTTCTTTGTTCTTATATATATATATATATATATATAAATATGTATGTATGATGTTTTGCATATATATATATATATATATATATATTCACACACATACATACATATATATACACATCTACATACAGTAGAACGAAGAATTAAATAACAATGCTCAATATCATTCAAACATGAAGCAGAGGCCCTTGATCAACACTCTTATTGTAAACAGACATGGCAAAAATGAAGGAAAAAAACATCTGTTTTTGTGGATTATTACTCTTACATTAGTGTTCACAATCAGCTAGGCGTGAATGTTACTCGGAGAAGATGTGTGTGTGCATGTGTGTGTGCGTGTGTGCATGTGTGTGTGTGTGTGTGTGTGTGTGTGTGTGTGTGTGTGTGTGTGCGTGCATGCTGACAAGGAGCTCTAAGACACTGAGCATGGCAGGAGATGGGTGGCACATTTGGTTGTAGACACATTCAGACTCCCTGGATGGGCAGCACCCACAGGCGTTGCTCTTACAGATGGTTGGGACATGTGACCTCTTATTACGCATCCCGGAACCTGAATTGAACCTGAAGAGTGAGCCAGTGGCGCGGTGAGGAGCAGGAGGGAGACTCACCACACGCACGGAGCAGGCCAGACTGGCGGCTTCAACAGTGGGTTCAGCTTCAGGGCTGAAGTGGTCCCAGCATGGGGGATGAGAGGGAGAGTGGGGGGTGCGAGAGAGAGAGTGAGAGAGAGAGAGAGAGCGCGAGCGTGAGAGAGCACAGAGGTACAGGATCAGAACTGGCAGGGCCTGGCTTCCTAGTGGGGACACAGTTCTGACACACTGGTCCTCTGAATGGGGACACAGTTCTGACTGCGTCCCAGTCCGCACTACCCCTCGGAATAATACACTTTACCCAACAGCACACAGAGACATCGATAAAGGTCCAAATGTGAAGTGTGTGCCACACCCTCCAACATCAGTCCTGTGCCTTCTCGTGCCATGGAGATTATTACCAACACACAAAAAATGAAATGACAGTCCCAGTTGGAGTGAGGTGGGACACAGCCACGGGCTAACACGATGTGACCCCAGCCGATAGGAGAGAGGTGCTGTCAATCATAATGGTGTTCACTTGTGAAGGTGGCAACAGACCAAGTTTATTACCGAGACATCCACGTAGGCTTCGACTCACTTCTTTATATAAAAGGATAACCAGCAGCCATATGGACATATCAGCTTAAACGAGCATCAGGTTGCTCTCTGACAGCCTGGCCAAGACAGTGGGAGTGTGACATCAAAGAAAAAAGAAATCCCTCTTTTCTCAGGAGGGAGTCCTGCCTGCAGCCCTGAGGCTTGGGTGAAGTCCAAAGAGGAGTCAGCGAGAGAGGAACAGGCAGGTCGCGGACAGAGGGCAGGAGGACAGGGCGCGGTGGGAAGAGTGTCCAGCAGGGGGAGCTGCTGAGTTCAAGCGAGGGGCTTGACCAGGTAGAGTTTGTCTCCCTGCTCGCTGGTGAAGATGGGGGCTTTTTTGTAGTGCTCCACCAGCTCCTCCATGCTGCTGAAGCGCCGCTGTCCAATACAGTAGACACCGTCCTGTAGCTGCACCTTGAAGTGCTTGTTCTTCCCCACAGCCTTCAGAGACACGGAGAAATCACTGGGCTTGTGGGGGGGTGAGACACACAAAAGTCGGGGAGTAAGAAACATTACATCAACAAAATTGGTAAACTGCATTAACATAGTTGCACCACAAGGGGGCAACAGAAACCAACAGTAAGTTTACGCGACCTCGCAGCACATTTCCAATATCGGGCGAGACAGAAGATAGCCAGCCATCAGCCTTGGTTTTATTTTATACGTTTTTTTATGAAGTTATATAACTTTATTTTTGAGATATTTTTTTTTTCTTTTCATTTTTTTTTTAGATAAATAATATTTGCTGAAAAAATAAGTGTTAAAAATGATTGACAAAGCAGAATTTGCCTTTTCGGTACGAGTGAAACAGGAAGACTGCCCCCTTACCGATGACTCGCTGTCTCGTATCAGGAAGTCGCCCTCCATCCCCCGCTCGTTGAGCGCGCACTCTGCCTGGTGCCGTGTCACGCCGCCGTAGTACCAATCCTTCCCAGCAAACCTGCCTGAGCGTGAGGGTTCCAGGTGTCCGGGGCGTGGCGACCCGGGACCAGAGGCGGGGCCTCTACCAACTGGGCCGTCGCTCAGCACCGCCACATAGTTCTTGGGCACCAGGCCCACGACGCCCCTGCTGTTCCGACACCTCCACCACTCGGGGTCGTTCTCCGGCTTCTCCAGCACCTCCATGGTCTCCCCCTTCTCAAAGTTCAGCTCCTCATCGGTGACTGAGCTGAACGGGTACAGAGTCTGGACCGTGTGGATCGGCCCGCCCCCCACCCGTCCGTTCGCTACCGCCGCCACTTGCCCCGCCCTCAGTGGGCGGAGTCCGCCCGGCGGCTCACTAAAGCCCCCGTCCACGTCGCCGTAGACGACCACCTCCTCGCGCACGTAGTTAGACGGGAACCAGCCAACGCGCCCGGAGTGGCTTCCTCTCCACCAGCCATCACTACACTTCTCCATGACGACCACGCGGTCACCCTTGACGAGGCTGAGTTCGTCGTCCCGCTCGGCAGCGTAGGAAAACTTCACCACCGCAGGAATGTTCAGGTCGTAGATGCGCTCAGCTCCGCCCACACCGCCCATTCCCGCGCTGCCATTGGACGGGTACTCTGCTTCCATGCTTGGTGTGGGGGAGGCGTCACGTACGCTGGGCTTCCTTTTCGTTTTCCCGAGTCCTGACAGAGACACACACACAGTTAAGTGGAACTGGGGAGAGAAAACACCAGATAGGTGGCGCTAGGACCCTGGAGATACTGGACCATTTGCTCCAGCCCTGAGTCACATCCCTCTACCAACACATTACGCACATTTAATTAACAGTCCCAGAGCACAATTAAAAATCATTTTTTTTAAAAAAACTATGCACCCTACACCTGAAGCCCTTTAATACAAAACGAATTACTACACAACCCTGAGCCTCTGCCATATTTCCCTAATATTAAACATTCATGCTTTTTACAGTACAGGGTTGTTTATACGTGCTGCAGCAGTGAGCAGGTGATCCAGGTGAACTAATGAGGAGGTGGGAGGAGAGAGGAGGAGCGCTCCATAACGTGGGGAGGTGCAGGGGGAGACGATCACGGACACAGGCCTCCCTAAACAAGCGGCGCGCGCGCGTGCATCCTGTACCTCATATCCCACACATACATCATGTTCAACACAGACTGTAAACCGTTGGAAAGAAACGCATCTGTGTTATGGAAGTGGCTGCGGTGTCTATTTAAGTTCCTGGTAAATGGGACAGATACATCGCTTCATGCTAAGTAGGACACATTCTCTCCAGCAAGAGTTTTGACAGGCAGTAGGATAAAAGGCCTCTCGGAGTGTCTCAGGTAACATAACAAAAAAGGTCTGTCCCCTCTATGGGGTGGAGAAGAAGAAAAATAAGACAGTAGGGGTTGGTAAGGGCTGTGTGTGTGTGTGTGTGTGTGTGTTTGTGTGTGTGTGTGCGCGCGCGTGCGCTAAGTCGGCCTGGAGCCCTGCCAACTCCTCAGATGCTCCATCGTCAGCTTCCACTGAGCCAATCAACTGCAATAGGCCTCCCAGGCAGTAGGAGGCAGCATGTCAGAGTTGGCCATCATGCAGCAACCAGGGGAGAGGCAGGGGGAGGACGCCAGAGTGTAAGAGGTTCTGCCCCGACAAGAACAGACAGGAAGGGGAGAGTAGTGTACTAGGCAGGTACTGACCCATGACACAACAGATGTGAAAATGCGAGGGAACATTTGATGCCTGTCACAGCTCTCAGAGAGGACATCCCAGAAGAAAAGCTTTTTTTACACACACACACACACACACACACACACACACACACACACACACACACACAGCACTCTAGGAGTAATAAGATCTCACTCCACCTAAGCCCATACTCCTAGCCACCAATGCTCACTTTGCGATCAGTAATTTACCCATGATACATCTGGCAGATTCCTCCACAGTGGACATCATCTCAACCCCAACTAGACTTGGGAAGTTCAAATTAACCAGTTTGTTATCAATCAAATACTAGTCGATGGGTTTTATATAGGAAAGAAGGGATTTGATATCAAAGACAGCAAATCCTTCATAGCTATCTCGGAGTGCGGACGTCAGCTATAGAGCGAGGGATGTCGTGTGTGTGAACTAAACCAAGTCATTTAACACACAAGAGAGACGGTGAAGAGAGAGATGGAACGTAAACAGCTGTGATTGAGAAGCAGCACCACACACAGGTGGACGAATGAAGCCCCTACACACACCCCTGGGCTGGCCGACAGCTGTATGGACAGTTGTTGTATGTACTAACCCTTTCCCACATAGGACTGCTTGTACTGTTCACAGACTCTAGACACTTCTCAGCAACAGAACATCCCATTCCCTTGAAAATCAACACAGCTACTGTACCTTAGCCAAAGCTTACTGAAACTAGCCCCCACACACACACCCCACACACACACACACACACACAGAGTGGTCATGGCTGGAGTAGGCTGGTGTTTGGTGCTCAGACACATCTAGCTTTTAAACTGCTAAAGTGATGCTCACACACACACACACACACACCCCTCAGAATGAGAACAGATGTAGGCCTCAGCGATACTGCACAGGGAGACATATGGTGGAACGAGGACGCTTCCCGTGTCAAACAGTTCCCAGCAGTTCGCCGTTCAAACGGGGCAGTAATCAAACGTCTCCCCGTGAACACCAAGGCTGTAGGTGGCATGGTACCCGCCTCTCCAACACAACAAGCTGCTCTTCTCCACCGTGCACACCTGGACTCCACCTGCTCGCGCCCCCGTGTTCACATCAACACGGGTCAGTTCACAAAGGCCGACGTGCACAGCTCAGCCACGGGACTGTAGAACCTGCAGCTGCAAATCCAAGACCCTTTAGGACCCCCGGGACGCCTGCACAGGGCCTCCATGCTTTGACTGACCTGTGGAAGAACCACTCCAACAACGTCTCATGGAGTAACGCAGCACACCGACACTGAAGGACTTGATGGAAAAATAAACAACTAAAAAATTCCATCACTCAATTAAAGCAAAATATTAGATGTATTATAGCGTTTTATATTTTTTCGGAAAAACAGTGGATGAAGCTTGAATATGTATATGTGATGTGCAAATGTAAGCATACGGTAGTGTTCCTGGATCATACTCCAGGAATAAAATGTTCTATAAAAAAATAAACTGAACTGAAAATATTTAACAAGCTGTACAAGGCCACACTCAAATATGTAACGGCAAGCATAATGTTTAATCCCATTCATTTGTGATATATACACAGTCCACTATAAAAAAAGGTCATTACTGCTGTGTGGCACTATGTGGAGAACAGGGTCCGTCCAATCATTCCCCTCCAAACCAGCAGGGCGAGGGAGACTGCTCCTGGACCCGCCCACTCAGAAACAGTAGGCGGGACTACATCAGGAGCAGGGTGAGCCCAGCCAATCTGAGCAGCACCTTCTCAACACCAGCTTCCCAGAAGCATTTAGGGCAGGCCTGCCCCCAACCTACACAAGGCGCAGAGCAGGACTCGGTCACACAAAAACGCCATTCTAATACATCGGGGAAATTATGCATGCAGAGCCCCCTCACACGGAACGTACACGTGTGCAAACACCGAGGAAAAAGTCACTGATAGAAATGCCTTTAAGACCCACAGGAATACGTCTCCAAGGGTATCTGGAAAACAAGACCGAGTTTAAGGACCTGAGCCCCACCGTACAGACGGACCACAGCACAACGCTGCAATGCTTACATAGTTCATGCCTTTCTTTCTGAGGTGTTCACGTGTCGATCTACAAATTGAAGTGACATAGTGAACTGATGATCAGGTTACTGAAGATCACAGACAAAATTTAGGCCAAACCTGGGCTACATTTTCTTGATTGACTTGCTTAAAAAGATCCACAGGCATTAACAGCATTAACAGTCTTTAATTTGACCCAGCTGGTGTTAATCAGCGAGGTGAATATTTTACTACAGAACAGTGATAAACATGCAGTAGAAAATGTGGTGAACTGCTGCCTACTGATTTCGTGGACAACATGAGCACTGGACCAGCCCACGACGGAACGATCTTCGGCAAGGCTCTCCGTGTGAAGGGACGTGACAGCCCGGCGGAAGCTCGCCCAACTGTCTCGGGAAGCTACCCAACCAGCTCGTTCCACTGAGCCCCGTCTGAAGCCATTAAGGCCGTTTCCACCAGACACTCACTCATCCCTCACGTCCTCCACATCGCTACAGAATTATCGATCACCTCTGGTTCCCGTATTTCACGACTCATTAACAAAGCCAATTAACGATCATTCATTGGGAGACTAAATACAGAAAGGCGATACATATCGCGGCCTCGCAATCGACGCACACGGCTCATGCTGTCGGGAGCCGAGATGCTGCTCTCACTCGGGCATCAAGCTCATTGTATCCACCCACTGGGAAAACGGGACAGCTCATACTGGTTTAGCTGCGCTGCAACCCGCAGTGGGGGAGGTGGAGACACCACAGTGTCGTGTGAGGACATTTTTCGACCTTGCCTCCACTGGACCTTGGACTGTGGGTGTTATTAATGCCAACAGGGTAAGTCAGAACGCCAGGGGCTGCCCCATGGCATATACAACACCGACCGGTGGCTCACAGACTCGATTCGGAAAAATGTGCAATAGCTCCTCGTACAACTAAGCCAGTCCAGAACATCGTCGTCCATGTTTCACATTAGTAGAGAATTAGGTGAATAGCATTCCTCAGCATGGAATGGGTTCTGCTTAATAATTAAAAGGCTTAGAAAGCCTTAGTTTCCACAGTTGAAAAGAATGTTATGGCAGCCAGAGACGACCTCCGAAATGACAACCAGCCCCTTTTTGCTACATTCTACCCTGTTCAGTTAATTGCACTACACCTGAACGTTTTCAAAGTATACACACTGGTTTCAGCTTTCAGGAAACAGAAATGAGTTGGAGCAGTGAGACGGGGAACAAATGTACTGCATTACCAACAGGACACAGGCTGGGAGTAATCATATGGATACACAATATGCATTACTTACATAGTTCAGTATGTGTGTGACCTGAGATGGTGTATATGTGTATAAGCCCCAGTAATCATGTAAGCCAAAATAAAAGAAATAAACAACGTATTGCCTGTACGTAGGTGCTTTTACAGACACACCCCAGTCACCACAGGCCTATGGCATCGCCTGCGAATGGGGCGAGCTAAAGCAGGGCATGCAGGAAGGTGAGGCTGATGGGTAGGGGGTTCTGGAGGTTTATGGGGTTCTGGAGGTTTATGGGGTTCTGGAGCTTTATGTGGTTCTGGAGCCAGTTGCAAGGCCACAGCGAGAGGTTGGCTCACCTAGGGTGTCCTTCAGGTTCTTCACCAGCGAGGCTTTCTTTAGACTGTTCTTGCGCTCCACGTAGTTGGAGGGGACGTAGCCCGTGCGGTTGGAGGCGTTTCGCACCCTCCACCATGTCTTGGAGTCGTCCAGGAGCCACAGCCGCTCATTCTTTCGGATGTCGAGCTCCTGGTCTTGCTGGGCGGTGTAGTCCCACTTGGCAATAACGATCACCTCCTCCGTCATCTTTCATCGAGTCCCTCTAGTACCCAGGAGAGAGAGAAAGAGGGGAAGAAAGAAAGAATGAGGAAGAGGGAGAGAGAGAGAGAGAGGGGGAGAGAAAGAAAAGACGGTGTTAGAGTTGTATCTCCAACATCTTCAAAAATACATACAAACATCATGTTTAACAGAGAGACATGCTGGAGACGTTAAAGGCTTTAAACAGCAGAGCTGAAGTCCAATTATGATTTCCTTTGATATGATGATTGTAAACGAGGCACAATGGAGAAAATGAAGACACCATCAGTCTCCGACACCATCAGACTCCTCGACACCATCAGACTCCTCGACACCATCAGACTCCTCGACACCATCAGACTTCAGACTCCTCGACACCTTTCAGCTGGCTGCCTCCCTCGGCCCAGCCACCCGTCTCTAGAACCTCTCCACCCATCTCTCTCCACCCGTCTCTAGAACCTCTCCACCCATCTCTCTCCACCCGTCTCTCCAGACCCTCTACTTCCCCCATTTCCCTAGACCATCTCCACCAGTCCTCTCTAGATCTCCTCACCGGAATTCCGAGATCTTTACCCGACCACATGGATTGTGCTAAAGAGCTTATGTAATCGTCATGTCTGCATTCTGTCTCAAGCACTGTAAACGTTTTGGTGACGACCACAGGTGCATTTCTATGGTCCTTTCAATCTGCATGTCCTATGTTGCTATAAAGAAGTATGATGTTAGATGAAGCCAGGTGAGCTCCTCAATCTCCTCATTCTACAGCCAGAGGGCAGAGATATTATGAGACGAATACCTTTCAACTAAGACTAATAGGAAGCAGACTAAATTACTTCCTAAAAAATAAGGAAGATAAGACAAGACACAACGTACCGGGAGAGGGAGTGAGACAAAGGGAGACGAGAAAGAGTGAGAGGGAGGAGAGAAAGAGTGAGAGGGAAAGCAAGACGAGACAAAGTATTCGAGTGCGAGAGACGGAGGGTGAGGCAAACTATTCTCACGCACGTTCTTCAAGGATTAGTAATGCAATCCATTGTTTTCACATCGTGAAATGGGAACCTTCACACAGTGAAAGAGAAATCATTACGCATTCTCAGAAAAACAAACAAACAAAAAAAGCTTGAACAGAAGTTTTCAAAAAATATGCTTCAGCGACTTCAGGCAAAACCAGCGGCACCACCAGAGAACAGCAGAGGGCATTCATGAATGAATCAAACGCTTAACTGGCATGCCAGGCTCTTCAAACGCACCGCCTAGCGTCTGAGACAGGCCGCCTGCGTGGGGAATATGCGCTGAATTGTAATCGAGCGATTAAGTATTGATGGCGGCGCAGGCAAAGCATGCTTAAAACCTCGCTCCCCCACTGTGGGAGGCCCTGAGCTTTGCCTCTGGAGATCAAGTGTGAACATGTGAGAGAGAGAGAGAAAGAGAGAGAGAGGGATACAGAGAGAGAGAGAGGGATAGAGAGAGAGAGAGAGAGAGAAAGAGTGTGTGTGTGTGTCGGCGCTTTCTTAAGGACACACTCTTCCACATGAGAAACGTGCGCCACGATGCGTGACCTCACAGGAGATGCAGAGGCGGAAGAGCGGCGAACGTGGGCCACATCGCCCCTTTAAGCCCACAACAGAGCATAATACTCAGGAGAAGCACCCACACAAGTGCACAATCAGGGCAGATAAAAGATTCCATTACCCCTGGAGTGTTTCCTTCAGGAACCTTCCGAGGACCTCCGAGCCTCTGGATCGCATTCCGTGAAAGAAAACGTTGCCGCTCAAAAAAAAAGTGGCTGCTCATTTTCTTTTAAAAGCATCATTAAACCACATTGAATTAGTAAAGAGTGATCACACCAGTCACGTGACTGCCTCTCTTCCTCGGCTGCGCACCACCGTCGTCTCACATTGCCAAACTTGGGACATTTGGCGCACGTTTTATATTGAGCCCACAATCTCATTCATTGGGCTCTCTGTCCTAGGGAGAGCTGCGGAGAGGGCTAGCCAGACCCACCCCCACGAACCCCGTCCCCTCCCCCACCAGCCTGGACGAGAGACGGGGAGGACAAAAAGGGAGGGGCGGGGAGAGGAGACGCAGCCATGAAAGCCCAACAGCTGTGCTAAGGAGGCATGGCGAGGGAGGAGACCCTAACGCGAGAGGATACGTCCTGCACCGCGCGCGTGTCCGCTTCAGTCGAACGACCCCAGCCAGAACCCGAGACAGAAGAGCCACGGCAGGACATGCAGGACCCCGATGGCCACAAGATAGATTCTCAAGATGGGCGGCAATACCTAGAGACCAACGTCCCTAAGCCAACGGGGACCCAATGAATATTTACGAGAGTGGAGCTGCCCCGCCCACCTACTTCATAACACCACTAATCCCACCCACATAATGATATGGCTCATTAGGAAGAGTGATGACCCCGCCATGGGGAAACACACGTCAGTCCTGAGGGCTTGGAACCCGTTCGCGCGTTGGGTAGACGCTGCTCCGTCTTACACAGCTCAAAGTCAGCTCGAGTGCACCAGCGCACTCGCATGAACGCAAACAGTTCGAACTCAGATTCCTTTGATAGGACAAGCTCGACTGTAAACATCCTTTGGCACGGCAGTTCCACGAAGCAGCACGCAGCCCTGAAATAAATGTGAGAACCTGAAAAAGACACAGCGACACAGCTGCTACGCTTCCAGCTCCCACGCGCGTGCGACTCTCCACGAGGCGCTACAGACGCTGGAACGGGGCACCATGCAGCCTGTTAACGAAGGGCTGCCTTAACTCTTCGAAGCTGAAGTCGCCCAGAAGCCCCTGGTTGACCTTGGACAGATCTCGTACACTGCACTGGAACATTTTCCCACAACCCAGCACCACAATCCGCCTCCAACTCCAGGGAGCAAAGCATTTAATAGAGACAAAACATCCGTCAGGCAGCAGGCCAGCCGGCATCCAGCTCTGAGCTCCAGCTCTCAAACACAGCCACCCAAGGCACCTCCACCCACCCCACCAGCCCCAACACAGCACAGCACAGCACAGCTCCCCGCCGCGTCCCGGAGGAACCTCGGCCAGGCTATGCTGCGCAGGTCTTGAAGCACAGAGATAAAGGACCATCACCGATCAAAGATCAAGGAGCTAGCTATACTGATATTGAAAAACAATACCCAGTCTTACTTTAAGCCCCCACCTTAGAAGATATAAGGTGATATCAAAGGAACTGTTTGATGTGTGTGTGTGTGTGTGTGTGTGTGTGTGTAAATTATCAGTGGCTTCAAGGTTATTTTATGTTCAGAGGTTTCCTGCAACTCTCCATTTCACAGACAGGGATTAAAGAACCAAAACCTTTCAGGGAAACATTTGACTCACAATTCAGTGCTGTGTCTAGTTTAAAAGCCTTACAGACCACATTCATCTCCTTAAAAGAACTCAGCCTTTTCAAAAGTTCTTTGTCAACACTGAGATTTATTTTTGAGACTCGCGACCTTACTGACAGGTGTTTCTGGTGAGGGCCAACAATTAGATTTAAATCACACTGCAATTACACCAGATTAAGGCGTCCATGGAAATCCAAGATGGTTAGAGTGCTGCTAACCCTGACGTACATCAGAGGGGAAATGAAGGGGCTTCTGACTGTATCCAGTTCTCTGCTCAATTCTGGTTTCCTACACACTGCTACACACTGCTCCGCTCCTCTCTCCAGCCTCGGCCGAGGGGCAGATGGAGCTGAAATCTGTTTGTTTTATTAGCTGTGTGGAGCAAAAGTGGGAGGGGGAGGGGGAGGAAACAGTAGACGAGGGTGACAAAGAGTGAACGAGGGTGAAAAAGAGTGAACAAGGGTGAAAAGGAGGAAGCAGGAGGGGGGGGTAGTGACAGGGCTCCACGCTGCGCTAATCCCCAGCTGGCTTGGCATGTCCCGTCGGTGGGCTGGGGGGAGTGAGGCCCCTGATTGGCTGTCTCGGCTCTTCACACGCTGCTCTCGCGCCCTGCCCCCACCCCCCACTCAAAACCTCTGAAGGGGGGGGTGGGGGGGAGAAGGGGGACTATGAGAGGAGAAAAGTTGAAGTGGAGGAAGAGGAAAAGCAGGCCCATCCTTCCCACAAGTTATTCAGCTCTTTGAATCGAGCGACGAGTCCTCCCCTCCCCCACCCTTTTCACTCTCTCCTTAGTTAGTTCTGCCATGTCTAACAGCAGCAGAGAAGCCTGGTGTTCCTCTCCAGACGGCCGAGCCACCGCCACACGTCTCCTCTGTGAAGTGCTCCTGCACGGTACCCTAGCGCTTGGGTCCTGGATATGTTTTAACACGGCCCTGGATAACAACCGGCCACACAGCCAACAGCTCTGCAATCACCAGCAATCACCAGCAACCAGCAATCACGCTCCAGCCTCATAACCACATGACCAGCTTATCAACCAATCACAGGCTGTCTCTGAACACACAATAGAAAAGAAAAATAAACGTTATATATGTGTATGTATATATATATATATATATATATATATATATATATATATATATATATATATATGTCTATATATGCACACATACACATATACGATCAAGCAATTCTGGAGAAGGATTCAGGTGTGGCAAAGGCAGACAGAGAGAGGGAATGAGGTGGTGATGGAGAACATGATCTCAGGCTACATCATATACACCACATATATGACCAACACAAGCTCTCCCATCAAAGGTGCAGACACACTGTGCATGTGTATAAATAGAGAGATTAAAAATTGTAGTGAAGTGCACAAGGTTTCCAGAGAAACAAGATGTTTTGGACAGAAGTCCTTTATGTCAGTATGTGCGTGCGTGCGCACACACGCGTCATTTTTCTGTAGCTGATCTTGGCGTGTCATGTCTGATGATAAAGGTGGCTCGGTTATTAACCCTGGTGTTCATCATCATCCTGGGTCACGTGTTGGGATTCACGCTGCGGCTCTCTGAGGAGCTTCGTGACTGATCTGCTCCCGCTCACTACGCAGGGCGTGTCCGTGTATCTGACAAGCTTCAGTAGGATTTGTGAATGATGACCAGAAATAAAATGGACATGCTGGAACAGACAGACTTATGAGACTTAGATAATGGATAATCACTGCAGACGAAGTTAAATTCAATATTGTCACCTAAACACTGTGACAGAAGCATTTACTTCTGTCACAGTGTTTAGGTGACAATATTTGACAATAAATAAAAAAAATAGCAATGCAAGAGCAAAAACAAACCAGACCAAATATCATCATGGCTATGTCATTCTCATTCTTCAGTCTTTCCCCATTTTTTCTCCAGCCGTTTGTGTTTCTTTCCTACTTTTGTACACATTAAAAGTATCAGATAAGGTGCGACTAACACACCCAGCTGGTTAAGCAGCATACCGGAACGCAGAGCTGCAGTGGCCCAGACAGCCCCACGCACAGAGCAGCAGACGGACCAGGTCTCCAGCCCCTGGGTGAGGCTGGAGAGGGTTTGGGGTCCGCACTGTGGTCCAGACGCCTGCTCCAGGCTCAACCGTCCTGAACATCTCTCTGTTCAGTGCGAAGAGCCGGGATGGCACCGCTATTTGTGGGGCTGTTTTTCCACGACGCCCGAGGCTTGCCTCTCTGCCAAAGACTCGTTATTGTCATCCAAAAACAGAATCGCCATTGTTAGCGTGGACCTTAAAGCAGCGTGAGAGCATGTAGATCAGCCTGTGACCCCAGGACCACCTCTGAAATCTCAAGCCTCCAATCAGATCGGCGAAACCCTGAGACAGATCCTCCCCCAGCATCAACAACCAACCAACCACCAGCAACACCAGCACCACCATCACCACCGCCGCCGCCGCCATCAACTGGCCACAGTCCAGTCCACTCTGTAGATGTAACAGTGTAGAGGTGACGGTGTAGAAGCGACCGCGTAACTTGTACCTGTGTGTGTCCAACTAATGACAACAAGTGGGAAAGACCAGTCATCCTGGGGTGACATTCACGGTTGCCAGGATACAAGAGGAATGTTGTGTCATTCTGATAGGATAACTGCTCTTTTGACCCATCCCCCACAGCTACACGGGGAATGTGGGAGTGTCCTCACACACGGAAACGCTTCAGCCGCACACCATACACACAGCTGGACGCGAGGAGAGTATGAACCACTACCGCCCCCACTTTACAGTATGATCAGTGGACGTTTCTTTATTCTGATGTTCGGACAGAATCGGATTAGCACTTAATTGCACCAAATGTGTGGAGACAATGCATCTGAATGAAGAAAGGGGTTCAAAATACGTGACAGCCGTTTGAATTCAAATCATGCACATCACAGCTCTCCTGCGCACCAATAATCTCTCAAGTAGTCATGCTTTCATTTACTGAATTATTCGTGAACGTTCCCCATAAACACCAGAAGGACCGTCTGTCTCGACAGCAACCCCGGGACTCTGTGTGTGTGTCCCCATCCCCTTGCTCAGCCGTGCCCACCATTGTCCTCTAGACGCCCCTTCTGAGGAGTTTAGTGCCATCTCGATTCGCTTTGAAGTCACTCAGCTAATCTAACATCCCAAATAAACCCTCCCTAGGTGTCCTCAACATATGGACACCAGCTATTACTAACCACACGACTGGTTCTACCCAATGGAAAAGTCAAATCAAATATCAAATACATACATTAAGGATAACCGTATTATTAAGATATTATTATACGGCATTTCAAGTGTTAAATCTGGTTAGGAAGGTGGTTTCGATTTCTGAGGCCAGAGCAATTCTGTGAATGTCAGAATGCGAGGCCATATCGCAGAAGCTCCAGCGGGCAGACGTGACGGCAGGCGCACGTGCGCTAGAGTGACGCGTGAGCTGCGGGGCTGTGTGGAAATACACACGGACAGAAACAGAAAAGTCCCGAGGCAAAACGGGACCCTGTCCAACGGCGCTTCTGCGCGCACGAGAGGACACTGTCAGACCGTCGCCGTCTCGGAGAAGCAGCGTTCCTCCTCCACCGACATCCAACCTCTCTGAGCAGAGCTCCAGACGCCTGTGCTGACAGACACCCTGTCCCCTGCCCCAGACCCACACACACACACACACACACACACACAGGTTTCTGACACCACGCCACGGAGCTGTATAGGCACCCATCAATATAAACCAGCTGAGCACATGTCCACTGCTCCAGCCGGATGGAGCTCTCCATATCAACACACAAAGCAAGGAGCGCGAGACAGCCTGCCAACGCCAACTTGCAAGCGGAAATATATACATACACACATATATATATATATATATATATATAAAAACAAGGCCTATGGGTTGCAATGGTTGCTATGGAGAGGAGTGTATTTTTTGAATCTTCCTGAATCTTCAGAACCTACTGTATTTGTGAACGCGACTCAAAGAGCCTCTCCAGCAACTCCACACACACACACACACATGGACAGGCAGACACGCACGCACACACATGCACATGAGCACACACAGGCAGGCAGGCAGGCACACACATGCAGACACACACACACACACCTGGTGATGAGATGTTACCGAATGGAACTGCAGCAGAAACTGGAGCAGCCTGGAGCTCTCAGTGCGTGTGTGTGTGTGTGTGTGTGTGTGTGTCACTGAGTGGCTCCACTGGGAGATGTACACACTCTGCCCCTCAACCATGAGCACCACGGGAACAGAGCAGAATCCAATAAACATCTGTTTCCATGTTTCTGTGTGTTTATGATCATGTCCATACATAAATTTGACTTGAAACCCATGTAAGTGTATGTGTAAAGCACCGGTTAACAGTTCCTGGATCAGTTACAGGAGTGTGTTTATCTATGTGTATCCATACCCACGTGCAAAACTGCTCTGCACAGATCCAAAGGGAGAAGAAGCAACCTGGTTGTCACGTAAACATGCTTGGGCACATCGAAAACCGGTTGAAGTTGAATTCTAAAATCACAGCATGAAGTAGGCAGGCAGCTCACACACACACACACACACACACACACACACACACACACACACACACACACACACACACACACACACACACACACACACTACAGGTTCTGCCTCATTCCTGCGTGCTTACAGAGGGAGGACCCATCCCCCAACACGGCGACCACACGACCCAGCAGACTGCCAGCCCGAATCAGGCGCCCAGGGGTCCCAACTGCCCCAGCACAGGGCAGGAAAGAAGGTAAACATTCCAGCAGGGGCTTGTTTACCTGCCCTGTGGGCACTAGGCAGAAGGGGGCAGGTGAGATGGGAGGCGTGACCATCGATGCACAAATGGGTGCGTACGCACACCATCGACATGGAAACAGCTGCTGGGCACGGACAGGTGGGAGGTGCAGTAGTGTGTGTGTGTGTGTGTGTTGTGTTCAGGTGACACGCGGGGACAAGGCTTCACACGCCAGCACACGAAGCAGACGTCCAGAGATGTGCAGGCATGCATCCGTAATGCAGTGTTTCCTCACAGCACGGGCACTGCCACACTTCTGCCTGCACAGCTAATTAAACACCCCCCCCCCCACACACACACACACACACACACTCTCTCTCACCTCAGCACATCACACACAGACATGCGAGTCATGTCTTCAGTTGCCCAGTGGGATCATTGCAGGCCTATCATCTCATACTGATCCACACAGGGACTTTGCTGCACCTCATAATACGGTCAGGTATGCGCAGAAGCACACACACTTCAGCACTACCAACTCAACACGCTCTGCCCGAGCGGGTGGAGGCTGGTGCAAGGGTCCTGGTGGGCTGTCTCCCACCCAGCTACTGCGCCTTCCCTGGGTACCACACTGCTCTCAGTCTGCTGAATAATTCCCTTTGATGAACACCTCCAGCCCCACCCTATAATACACACACACACACACACGCGCGTGCATCAGTGCTCAGAATACACGACAGCATAACTAGACCTTCTTTACCAGTCCTGAAGAGAATAAGCCTTTCCTTACTTTTACTCAACTCTTAAGCACAAAAATAGTAATAATAAATAACAATAATTTCCACACCCTTATCCACACATTTCCAGTGGCGTGTTACCTGACCTCCTAAAGCCATTATTACCGCCTGGCAAGACAAACGTCCTCCAGTTAAGAACGTTGTTGACCTCACGAGCTTTTCCTGCAGTTCCCACCCCACTGTAAAGGGAGTCTGCAGAACATGCTTGAAGGAAATGCTACGCCAGGTGGTCTAGAAGGAATCAGTCAGGCCACCTGATGACTGAGATGATGGGAACTTCACCCTTGGTGCTGAGACATTAAACACCCGCTGACCATCATAGACGAACAGAGTAACCACCAAGATACTGGTGTACAGTGTACAGAAAATCTCTTTTACAATCTCTTTTAGGCAGTATATTCACCACTGGTTACTGCATTAACATAAACCTGCTTATGGAGATTAGCCCCACCTTAGCTGCCATTATAGCTGATGGAACTTTAAGTCATAAGTGAAGAAAAGCATTTACTTTACAAGGTTTTTATGAGATGGAAACACCACTGGATGGAAAGAGAGAATGGTAGGGTGAGGGAGAGAGAGAGAGAGAGAGAGAGAGAGAGGGGAGAGAGAGAGTGAGAGTCTTGTATAAAAAAAAAACAGGAGCAGATTAATTTAAAAGGCACATTTACAGTGTTCAGTGCCAAAGGAAAACAAATGAAACAGTGAGAAAGTGAGAGTGAAAGAGTGAGAAACTCCCAGCTGAGTGGGAAGTGTAGCCCAACACTAGTGATTCACCCCAGCTTCATGCAACACGGCAAGAGCTTATTCATGGAAAACACTTTCAAGCCCAGGAAAATTTGAAAGCAGCAATACTGTAAACTTTACAGGTCTATACAGTAAACTTTACAGGTGATCATCTAGCCTCCATCATCTCTTTATAAGAACCATCCATCGGTTCCTCACTACAGAAAGGCACAATATGGTTCTCTGAAAGAGAATCAGCGCAGGTCCGATTTCTGACAGGATGCTAACAGACATTTCACAGTGTAAAGGATCTGCACAGACAGGACAGTGTGTGTGTGTGTGCATGTGTGTATGCGTGCGTGTGTGTGTGTGTACGTGCAGTGGCAGTGTCAGCTGGCTATGGTTCCCCAGCGAGGCCACAGGAAATGCATGTAACACACTTCCACAGCTAAGTGTCTCCAAAACACAGACGCACCTCCCACATCAGCTTGAGGCATCAGGGGTGGAGGCAGCTGCTGCAGGTGGAGGAGCTTAAGTGAGCGTCGGTGAGCTCTGTGGCCCGGGTGGAGCAGAGGAAGCAGCACACCAAGAACAGATCAGCTTCTGGGCTCCCCGAGGGCTCGGTCTGAGTAAAGCCCCGCCCCACGCCCTGCCCTGCCACGCCCCTTTGCTGCATGTCTTGTGCTATCGGTTCAGTACGCCTCCTTCACACGCTGCACCGGACACCTGCCTGCTTGCTCCCAATGTGGCAGTGTGCCAGGCTCCCCCTGACTCCGCCCCCTGCGAGGGCAGAGCACCGAGACCACAGGGAGGGCGGAGCACTCGAGACCCTCCCTCCAGCACGGCACTCCCAGTTCCACTACCACGTGCTGAACATGCCCTCCACCGCTGGTCCGCTCCATCACCGTACAATTCCCGTGTATTCCCTTCAACACTTCTGGGAAGCTCGAAACGATGACACAGCACAGTGGACCAGAGCCTGGCCAAACGGAGAAAGAGGCGGAGCCAACAGGTTTGTTCCTGCTCACCAAACCCTGCACTTCCCCCAGTCTCTCTCAGCTGGGAGCTTCTCTTAGCAGCTGCCCCCTCTCACATTTCCCATTGCCTAATAAACCAGCAATGCAAAAAGCTCTGAATACCTGGGCCTGTCCACATGACTGGGCAGAACGAGGACAGTGAGGGCTTCAGACGCCTTCAGACTCAAGTGGCCCTTGGCCAAGCAATTAATGTGGCCTCCAATTAGGCCTCATCAAGATCCTGCAAAGGTCTGCTAGAGGCTCCCTTACAAGGCACAGCAGCCACAGGTGCTACAGGGGAGACGCCCCGAGACTGCAAACTGGTCCAGGTAGATCACCACAGAGATGCTTATGCTAATTATTATGCTAATGTTTGAATTCTGAAATATACAGAGAAAGTAGAACAGAAGAAGAAGAGCAGGAAGAGGGTGGAGAGTGAGAGCAGTGAGAGGTGTGAGTGAGAGGGAGAGGAGTGAGCGAGAGTGAGAGGGAGAGGAGTGAGCGAGAGTGAGAGGAGTGAGCGAGAGTGAGAGGAGTGAGAGGTGTGAGCAAGAGGGAGAGGAGTGAAAGGAGTAAGAGGTGTGAATGAGGGAGTGAGCCCGTGGGATAATCGCCAAGCAATCTGCGCTGTAACTGATCCAGGAACTGTTCTAAGCACTGTTGGGTTTAATCTCCAGCATGAACATAAAGAGGAAGCGTTGGCAGAAGATGTTGGTGGTGGAAACCAAACCCAGAGCACTATGTGTACACACGTGTTTGTGTGTGTGTGTGTGTGTGTGTGTGTGGGGGGGGGGGGACTGAGTCTCTATACCTGTAGCATGAGCACCAAGAGACCCAACTCCACCCCCCTCCCCCTACACACACACCACCCTCCTGGATGCAGCTTCTTCCACAGCTCTGGCAAAACACCCAATACTCCCCATCCAACCAAACACTTCCATCCATATCACTGTAATGTTTTTCAAAACACAAGCATACCAGAATCTTGTAATCCACACTGAAGCACATCTTATTCACAAAAAAACATTCTGGTGCCAACACACACACACACACACACACACACACACACACACACACACACACACACACACACACACACACACACACACACACACACACACACACGGCCAGGGAGGAGTGTGAAAGCTGTGGCTGTCTTAATTAAGCAGAGACAGATCTGCTCCTCCACGGCCAGCAGCCCTGAAGCATGTCCGATAACTCCGACCGCCCCGGCCGCCAGCCAGCACACACACACACACACACACACTGCCTCGTCAGCACATCTAACCTGCTAATGGGGCGGAGGGGCAGGACTCGGTCAGGGTAGCAGGATACGTTTGTAGGGTGGGAAGACAAAAAAAACCTGCTTTGCCTACAGGAGCCAATCAGTGACCTCTGTGCATCTCTGGAAAATATCTGAAAGAGAAAGAAACCTCATGCATAAACAAGAGCTGCACGCTCAGCAGATGTGGAATTCACAGGGCAGCGAATCCCCATCAGAGCCAACGCTGCAGGAACGTACCACGTCTTGGGGGGGTTTGTACATTCACATACAAGACATGTAGCACAGGTCATTAATGGTGAGTACATGCTCATTAGCAGGATGCTACCAGTCAGTCCTTCTATAATAGCTGGTATTACTTAAGAACTCCATAACTAAAGCCAGGTCAGCACACTCAACCTCCAAAAAGGTCTGGGTCACTATGGTCCGAGACACTCTGCCATTAGCGACCTCACACATTAAAGTGCGAGTCACGCTAGATCCTCACACGGACTCGCCTGGCTTGTGAGGACGTCTGTCGGGAGTTTTAGCAATCTAGTATCCTTGAAGAACAAGTAACAAAAGGTATAATAAGTAGGTCTCCTTAGAAACTGTCGCACAGCAACAGTAATCTTGTAATCATAACCTCACCCATGTCCAAAGGTCACTCTGAAGAGATGGAAGGTTAGAGTGGGTTACATCATGTTCCACGCTCGCAGCACAAATGTGGTTAATCGGTAGCTCCACTTCCTCCTGTGTAACTCAGGCTGTTCCTGAAAAGCTCGTCACTGAGGGCAAAGCGCGAGATTTTGGAATAAGTCTGTATTCCCTTAGGCAAGCGCCCCCCCCACCTCCAGGCACACACACACACACACACACACACACACACACACACACACACAGACACACACACAGACACCTGCATAGTTCGATAAGCAATTTTTTTTAGTGCAGTGCAGTTGTGGATAAGCAGCAGCCTGTATGGTGACCTTCCCTTTAGTCTTAGGCTGGATCAAGAGAGGAGAGAACATGGGCCAGGCCTCCAGCACAGCACAGCACAGCACAGCACAGCACAGCACAGCACAGAGCAGCAAAAGCACAACGCAGCACAGCACAACGCAGCACAGCACAGAGCAATGCAGCACAGCACAGAGCAGAGCAGAGCAGCACAGCACAGAGCAGAGCAGCACAGAGCAGCACAGCACAGAGCAATGCAGCAAAGCACAGAGCAATGCAGCATAGACCAATGCATCACAGAGCAGCAAAGCAGCAAAGTGCAGCACAACACAACACAGAGCAATGCAGCACAATGGAGTCTCGGCACTAAAGTGGAAAGAGCTTCAGCAGCCTGGGTGTCTCCTGCTCTTCGACCACCACAATTTCCATCACGATTGCCAATGTGCTTTGTGTGCTTCTCTGTCTGTCTCTTCCTTTAAGAGTCTCTCGAAGTCATTCTCCTCTTCTGTGTCTACGACAGTCCAAACATATGGGCATGACCTTTACCTCCAAGGCTGACGAGTAGTGATGCTTTAGAATCTCTCCCTCTTTCAGTCTCGCACACACACACACACATCACAGAACTTAAACGCGCACCTCCATCAAACAGACAGTTAATCTTCATCTCCTTCTCTCTTTCTTTCACACACACAAATAAAACCAAGACTCGTCTCTTCAAACGTGCCTGCACGGCGATGAACTTCGCTCGCACGGACAAGCACCCACCTGTGAAAGGCGGTCTGGGGTCACGGGGTCAGTGCCGGGGATCAACGTGTCTGTCTGAACTTTGCTCATTTGTGGTGTGTAATGTGCAGGGAGGACGGACTGGCAAGGCAGAGCCCTTCCAGCTGGCCTCGTTCAGAGCTCTCCAAGCTGGTGTCCAATTTCACTCCCCTCGGTCTCACGCCACCGTACCCATGTGCACTGGCTGCTGTGGGGAGGAAACTCGAACCCAGCCAGGCAGTTTAGAAAGGGTGCGAGGTTGCGATCGACCCTCCACTGCCCTCATCACGAGGCCTTCAGAGGGCGTTTAGAACTGCAGAAAGAATGAACGGGCATCGTGCTCTACGGAGGAAAGGGAGGACTCCTGTACCAGGCCAGAGCGGAGACACACCACGAACCTCGAGAGCTCCTCTCACATCACAGAGCTCGAGGTATGGCCTACAAAGAACGCTGCTCACAGTACACATTTGTGAAGGAGAGTGATCAAGAGAGAGGGAGAGAGAGAGGGGGAGAGGGATAGAAGCGATCAAGAGAGAGGGGGAGAGAGTGATCAAGAGAGAGAGAGAGAGAGAGAGAGAGAGCAATCAAGAGAGGGGGAGAGAGTAATCAAGAGAGAGGGGAGGGAGAGAGAGAGAGAGAGCGATCAAGAGAGAGGGAGAGAGTCATGAAGAGAGAGGGAGAGAGTCATGAAGAGAGGGAGAGAGAGGGATGAAGAGAGAGGGAGAGAGAGGGATGAAGAGAGAGGGGAGAGAGAGGGATGAAGAGAGAGGGTCATGAGAGAGGGAAAGAGGGGGTAGAGAGAGGGATGAAGAGAGAGGGAGAGAGAGGGTCATGAGAGAGGGAAAGAGGGGGTAGAGAGAGGGATGAAGAGAGAGGGAGAGAGGGAGTCATGAGAGAGGGAAAGATGGGGTAGAGAGAGGGATGAAAAGAGAGGGAGAGAGGGAGTCATGAGAGAGTGAGAGAGAGGGTAGAGAGAGGGATGAAGAGAGTGGGGGAGAGATTACACACAACAGAGAAACATGGCAGCTTTGCTCTCAGAAGGAAGATTAGGCCCACTGCCTGGCGCAGGTATTAGGACACAAAAGCCCAGAATACTGGAGTGATGAGGAGGCAGCCCAGCCAGGGTGAGACGGCCAGACGTCTCAGACTCCGAGACATCCGAGGGACAGAGACAGCAAGAGAGGGAGAGTGCGGCAGGCAGTGAGCCGATCCAGCAGCCGCAGCAAAGACAGTTCCGTCTCCCAGCAGTGGGCGACAGAGGACGCTTGGACAGGAGTTGGACATGGTGCATTGTGCCTGAGGGACAGAGGGGCTACAGACAGGGCCCAAATCCTCACTGTCCCTTCTCCCTCCAGTGCTTATCCCCACGGCAACATTTCACAAACTCCCTTAATCGTCCCATAATGGTAACCAGTACACGGATAAGTCGCCATGTACACGCCAAACAACCTCCGTTTCCTTTCCCCCACAAAGTACGACGGCAGCGGTACGAAAACGAGTGGGGAAGAGAACAACGTTCAGTCTGCAACATGGGTGGCAAACTCGCCCCTAATCTTCGGCAAAAACACTGCCAACATTTAACTGCAACCAAACTCACACCCACGATAAGCCTGCCCTGCTAACTCCAAGATGGATGCGACTTATTACCATGCCTTACTGATCCATTCAGCAGACAACATTAGGCGTTTGACATACGAGCTACACCTTCGGCGTGCTGGTGCGCTCACTGGTCCACGAGCAAAACCCTCAGACATATTCATGAGAAACGAACCACTCACGAACCGCCTACCTCACCACATGGACTCTGCACTTCCCCGGTACTCTCAAACAATTGAAACAATAAAGAGACGTTTCTGCTGATCTGGAAGAACTGGGGAGTCGGGGGCAGGTCATGGTCGCTGATTGCTTTAACAGGCGACCACCTCCACACGCACTGATCCCTGCAGCAGAGGGAGAGTTTACACAGACATCACACGAGATGCGATGCCGGTAGATTTTCCTCCGCACAGCGGTGCGCAGCGCACAGGGTTCCGCCGGTATCCGAACGACCACAGCCTGCGTCCCTCGGACAGCGGGAGCCCCAAGCCGAGGCCATCACAGGGGAGAGGTGAACGCCATCGTTCAGGTGTGGCTCCTTAAAGCCTCGATGCACTCGAGAAAGCTCCTCATCACCACCGACAACACGATGGGTCAGCGGTGCTACGGACTTCGACTGGTGAAGGTGGAAAAGCCCACTGGACTTCCCCCGGATCATGATCACCCGCGTCGTCCGTTAGGACCATAGTCACCCGCGTCGTCCGTTAGGACCATAATCACCTGTGTCCCTCTCTCAGGTCAGATTTACATTTACCACACATGGAGGTGGTCACAAATAGGCAATTTCTCCACAAAATTGGTTTCGTGATACGATGCTGTGAACTGAAGCTCCACCCCCCACCACGGCACTGTCCGTCTGAAACTGAACCGAGGCAGTGACATTTGCTTGATTCTGGTTCATTTAATCAGTCGTGGTCAAACAACCATATGTCTGCGGTTTTTAATCGCATTCGCACTCTTAACGCAGGATTTGCAACCATCGGGAGACTCGTTTTTGTTTAGCTTTGGTTTTCTACAAGACATGCAGCTAGTGATGTAAAATGCACACCCTTGGCCGCCAACATGCGATAAAATCAATACATTTACAAAATCCTGACCACAGACTGTCTGGAGCTAAAGGCATCGCCAAGTCCATAAACGCTGTAATTACAGGCTTTTCTACAGACGCTGAGAGTAGTATATTTAGTCTAGGGTTCTGCGAGAGGCGGTCACACAGCATGCTAGCTGAAAACACACAAAACAAAGACCTTGCAGAATTCAGGACTGGCTGCTCTTACGAGTGGACATACACTATAATTTTACACACATGATGTCTGGAAGAACATGTTAATTCACCTTTTTTTATTTGTTTTTAACTTAGCTAAGGTCTTTCTTGGCTCCACCAGACGCTAACTTCTAATTCTTACTGTAATCTTTCCTACTTACTAGAATCTTCCATGAGAACACTTGGCTGGGTTAGGGCACGTCTGCAGTGGGGGAAGACCTGAGGCCTGGCTTCACACACTGTTATTTCAGGTACAGTGGGGTTACGAATTGCCCATCCTGAGATTCAAACAGCTTGCGTATCATGGGTGGAGCTGAAATTACTCCACACAATGCAATCGTAGTTCACGAGGCAGGCTGGGGCGTAGAACCGTATGAGCGGCTCTTTGTCTGAACTGGGTGACTGGTACTGAGAGGCAGCAGCAGACAGAAATTCCAACGCTCAGACCCAAACGCTAGCAACTCCAACAGCAGGATTAAAAGCCCCAACAATGACACCACACAGTGGGGATTTAGGACAGCTTCCTTACTGGGGCAGCCCGGGAAAGCAGGTTTGCGTACTGGTGCCGGGTACCTTGGGTCTACCTCAGGAGTTGAACCTTACAACCAGTGTCAGAACACAGACCTGTCACACGTACCATGCAATGCTCTACGAACGATCAGTTCTTGTTCCTGTGTGTACGACTACACAGGGGATTGTCCGTATACCGCCTGGGTGAAGAAATTAGTGACACGTGACTTTCCAGCGATTCTTATTCACGTTTTATTTACTTTCCACTGTACTGAAGGGTTGCCATGAGATATACTGTTGCAGAATATCATTTACAGTGTGGCAACTGGAATTCTTGAGTATCCTGTTAATGCTTTATGTACAACAGATGAAATGGCGTTTTCTTGTCCGACTGAACAGGGCAGAACGTGACCTGAGCAGGAACTGAGAGTACTATCTCCTTTCTAAGAGCAATTCAATAAAATAATAATTAATTAAAAAAAAAAAGAAAAGAATGCAGTTTGGTCACGCGAGTTTGTCACAGATCGACACGATCACGTTAGTCACATACCATTCACATACCAGTGCAATCATGTGAGTAGTGGGAGAGGTTCAAGCAGTGAGGCTGCAGGGAACCTCCACCTGTCCACCTACGACTGGAGGAAGCAGCCCACGTCGGACGGGAGCGGCACACGCAGACAGGCCACGTGTGACGGGAGCAGCCCACGCAGACAGGCCACGTGTGACGGGAGCGGCACACGCAGACAGGCCACGTGTGACGGGAGCGGCACACGCAGACAGGCATAACCTCGCCCACAGTCCACAAGCGCCCAATTGCTGAAGTGCACATCAACAACCTCTCTGTAGGCAGTATGGGATTGGCAGGAGCTCTCGCTCTGCAGTTTTGCCTCTGTGCAGAACTTCATGGTGGATGGCAGCACTGTGCAACGCTCACAGCAGTCAGTCGTGTCTTTGACTCCTTTGGATGGGAGTTGCCAGCAGATTTGTGTAGCCTAAGATACCCTCAACCCATATGCCATGGCACTAAGTATGTATGTATGTATATATATATATATATATATATATATATATATATATATATATATATATATATATACACACACACACACACACACACACCTTTTAAGTGTGTACTTCAGCAAAGCATCACTTCAATTCCCAATCTAGGAAGTGCTGAATTTCACCTGCACATAATACCTCCTCTCCATTTATGCACATATAAATGCACCTAGGATACATGCAGATTTTTACACATTTACATGCACCTTGGATACATGCAGATTTTTACACATTTACATGCACCTTGGATACATGCAGACTACATGCAGATCTTTGCACATTTACATGCATAAGGTGATTGGTCCTACCAATTCTGCAAGAAAGTTTCCCAAGAAATCTAAGGAAAACTGGATTACTGTCTTCAAAGTGGTCTACTGTTTGATTCACTTATAGCACATATGCTGAGCAGGTGAAATCCTAGCTGGGGCAAAATTCAGTTAGCATAAAGTGAGGACTGAGTGTGTTTGGGAGAGAGAGGGGAAAAGATTCAGAGGAACAAGGCAACCAGACCAGAAGACAGCAGCTCTCTGCTCTCTGCCTATATCATAACTACTGAGAAAATGGGTTACAGCTGTGACAATTAACTTAGCATTACCTACATGTGGTGCATTTACAGTGAATGTAACATTTCTGACACAATCTGGACTGACAGGTTTCGCGTGCATAAACACAATCATGACACTGAAAACGGTCTGTACCGGGGCACAAATCGGGCGTGTATGTAGAAAGAGGATAACTCATCCTGAAACATCTTGTTTTGAGGTGAAAGGTGTCCTGCGTTTAGTCTACCGTTAACTGAAGTGGCAACGAATCCATTTCAGCAATAGAAATCTGAGAATGTTTCACAATTTTCCGTGAGAAATTGGTTTCGCAATATTTACGCGAAGTCTTTACGTTCCTACAACACCTTACTAAAGTTTCGTTACTCCGTTCAGAGGAGTGATTGGCTAACATACCGATTTCCATTAGTCGAGATCTCCCTACACGCTTCCTGCAGCCATGTGTAACCGAATACTATCTGCGAAAAGAAAAAACGTGCGATCTGATAGACAGTCACATTCATCCGTACATGAACGGGGCAAGCAAACAAAACTGGGAAGCTTTTGTCAGGTCAGTACAGAGGCTAAAATATCTGGCGCAGGGAGATGAGTGATCAGTGCATGACAATAGGCTATTGAAGATCCAGTCTGCTAATCATCCTTATTTGTAAGCTAATGTGTCATCGACACTAAACAATATACATAAAAGGGCAATTTGTATCAACATATAACAGAGGCTTCCGTCCTGTATTGCAAAATGTGTACGTTCGGGACACTTAAAATCACTGGCAAGCGCCGCAAATCACGCTGTCTGAAATGCAATCCATTGTGATACTCACACAAAAGCCCGAGAACGCCAATGGACCACCGCCCGACGGACAACGCGACAATGAAACGTGTAAAAGTGCTTTGTTATTAAAAGCAATAAATATGCGATTTGTTTTCGAAACAGAATGCACTTCCATTCACTTGGGTAAGTATACGGCTGAATGAACACCAAGCACCATATTTACCACAGCCTGATCTATAACACACCAGCCAACTTCAGCGAGCATAACTACAGTTGTTATTTCACCTCTTCTTACCTTGGAGTTACTCCTGACCGGCTGGGTTTAGAGTCGATGGAAACGCACTCAAAAAAAATAACCTTGTTTGTATAGTTAAATGTAATGTGACCGGAACATAAATCCGTGTTCTGTCAGTTTTCAGCTGGTTTTGCCCGTGGGCCCAGGCAGCTCCTATCCTGCACGAGCTCGTTCCCTCGCCGCGACTCTTCCCCGTGACGTCACCACTGCCATGGTACAGGGAGGGAGGGCAAGGGAGGCGCACCCGGTGCGTGATACCGAGCTGTTCTGCCAACCGGGCAGAAAAGAAACGACTGTAACGATAGCGAGAAAGAAGTTGTCCTGACACTGTTCATATTTTACCAGAGCCGTTAGTATCCAAATTTGTTATCCTTCACCTGCCTCAAATGCCTTTGAATGTAATTCATTTGCTCAAAACACTACTACTACTAGCCTGTTGTAAGATGTAGCAAAATACAGGAAGGTGTGGCGCTGGTTTTGAAATCCTTAACTGCCAGACCAGGAAAACCAGGTTTTATGTGCCAGATTCTAATAAGGACACAACAATAAGCAAAATAGCGTGTTGGTAATCAGGTTAGTGTTTGGTTAAGGGCATATGGTGCGGATGTTCACGTGGGCTTTTGAAGCGCTGCCAGAGTGCACTCGGATGTCTTCACATTTCAATAAAATATTCAGAATGTTGGTTTAAATACTTTGTCTTGATTTTTCATTGATTATCTTGGTTTTCTAAAAATTGAGAAATATAATGACACTGGCATATGGTTTGGAATACTGTTCAGATGGAGGATGGAGACCAGTCATCTCTGAAGACAATACCCAGTGTTATTCAGATGTAGGAAAGATGCTGGTCTGACTCTTCCACCCCTTCCTTTATCCATTATCTACATCTATCATTTTGTTTCTTTCCATATTTTGCAGATGTAACTTTTTGTTTGCTTATTTGTATACAGATTCCCATCTGTCTACATTTAAAAGTGTATCAGATTAGATTCGGTCGATACATAGATGCCTGGGGTATTGCTTATCATGTTTCTTCTGTGAGTCAAATTGATTTTGACTATACAGACATGCACAGAGGGGACAGAGAGGAATGTATTGACTTAAATCAGCATGGTAGTTTTCAGAGTGACTGCATATCACCTGGAGGACATAATCCCACTGTTCTGTACATTGTATACATGCTCCACTTGTCCTCTCTTCCTCTTCCTCTCCTGTCTGGTGTCCGCCTCTCCCAGGTCTCCGCGTGGTGTGAGTGATGCTAGCAATCTGACATCATAAAATCAATCATTTCATGTCTGCCTGCTTGCCATTAGGATATGGGAGTTGTGGATATTATTCACATAATGAAAAGGCAAAATTTGATACATATGTCATAAGGTTTCTTATGTTATATTCTTGTATATTATTGTTGTACGAATCCACACCACAAAGGAAATATGAAGAATTCATTGCCTTTTAAATTATCCAGGCACATAAATCACCGTGGTGCCAGTATTTGAAAACACACACCAGAACCTTTATGATTGTACGGAGTAAACTGGTTTGCATCAATATTTCATGAATATTAACATAACCTCTCTTACAAATGACCTAAATAACAAAATCAACATCTCAGATTTGTGCTACGAGTTCACATAATTGTTCAAATGTTCAAACTACTTTTCTTGATATAAGTTTAGATGGATATTAGTTTCTTGTTTAGCAAAAGCTAACAGTAAATTAACACCAGTGACTGGTTATTAACATTTCTACATAAACTAAACATCTGTTTTGAGAATTTAGATGTGTACATGTGTACCTCCTAATTAGAAGTGGACCTTATATTCCATTGATGTGTCCTGTGTCACTAAATGGCGAGTTTAGCACAGGTTCCCTCAAAGTCCTCTCAGTGTTCCAGTTACAGATTTTCCACTGTGCTCTGAATACAGGCCTGATGACCAGGTCCTAAATATAGAAGAAAATCAATTGGCATAATGGAAATGGTTTGAATGTTGCCATCGCTCTAATGGGAAGAAAATAGAATCATTGAGGTCAATTAGCCTTTGTTTTCCCCTCAGTGTGATGAATGCCGTATACATGAGGCCACTGGTGTGAGTGTCCCGGTTAATTGATTAATGGGATCGTTTGCGGATTTGCAAAGATCACATCTCTCCTCATTAAGGCTCATTAATTGGGGTCATGAGAAACAGCCATCATTGCACTGCTCTGTAAATATTTAACAAACACTTTGTGTATTTGCAGATCTAGACGCAGTAGAAGTGGCACCTGGCTGCAGATGCAGGTGCATTTTTGGTCAGTTCTGGTGAGGTTTCATTGACACGGTCTGGACATCCGCATTTATTTTCAAGCATGAAATTGGTCAACAGTGGCCATGACCGGAGGTTTGGTGTGATGCTTTTATAGTGTCATTTCACAGTGAAAAGAATGTGACATTGGCCTCATCCTGCACAGCGTCCCTCCCGCTGCGTTTGTTATGTTGACGGACAGCACACAACAAACCAAACACACACACACACACACACACACACATTTTGTGGTATTTGTATACACGCTTGTTAGTCATGGGTTAAAGGTCAGAGATCAGGGTAAAGGGCCCTCCTGCTCATACAAGGCATGGTGAGTCTGAGATTATGTGAGCTGAGGAGAACAGTATGTGGGCTCTGAATCAGTCAGGCTAATCTGAACAGTTACTAGGAGAAATCTTTATCTTTACAGTCTGGGTAGTCGTTGTCATGAGACAACATGTGACAACATGTGTTGTAAAAAGCGCTATATAAATAAAATTGAAATTGAAATTGAAATGCCCACATAAGCTCTTCAAGGCAGCGGAGTGCTGGTCTGTGCTCACTAGAGTGGAGGGTCATCTGTTCTTTATGTTCTATCTCCCTCTGCTGGTTCGCTATGGCACATCTAAACCCTGACATGACTGGCCAACTGGTCTACAAAGAGTAAAAACACTGAATTATCTCAATGTCATTAGTGTGATTTGCTCCAGTTGTTCCTCATTTTGTGCCTTCAGAATGTGGCTACAGTGATGACCCACACTAAAATCATAAGAACGCTACACTGTTAAAAACAGCTTACTGCTCAGTGGGTAACACACTCGTTCTTATGAAACATAAATGGTCAGCATCTAGATAAAAAAATAAACTTTGGGGGGATGGGGTGTGGTGGTCCTTAGTGAAGATCTTAGTAACTCTTTTTCTTAGACTAACTCCATTGATTTTTTATGTATCTCTTCAGAAAAAGTTCTGAGTGTAATATATTGGGATTCACGACAGCCTCAAACAGTTTGTTTTTTTGCTGCAAAACAACATTTTAAAACTACACACAACATGTGGTGCTTTTATTTACACATGCTCAGAGCTTGTGTAGTTATTGAGGGTAAGAACACCCTTTAAAGGGTTTTCACAGAGTGCATAATGAAGTCAGTCCTGTGAAGGTCCAACAGAGAAACTGCTACCATCACTAAACTGGTACTCACAGCCACTGTCATAACACAGGGCAGGGGACCGTGCGTCTCTGTCTCCTGGATGTCTGTCCCAGGGTCGAGGACAGTGCTTCTCTGTCTCCTGGATGTCTGTCCCAGGGTCGAGGACAGTGCTTCTCTGTCTCCTGGATGTCTGTCCCAGGGTCGAGGACAGTGCTTCTCTGTCTCCTGGATGTCTGTCCCAGGGTCGAGGACAGTGCTTCTCAGTCTCCTGGATGTCTGTCCCAGGGTCGAGGACAGTGCTTCTCTGTCTCCTGGATGTCTGTCCCAGGGTCGAGGACAGTGCTTCTCTGTCTCCTGGATGTCTGTCCCAGGGTCGAGGACAGTGCTTCTCAGTCTCCTGGATGTCTGTCCCAGGGTCGAGGACTGTGCTTCTCTGTCTCCTGGATGTCTGTCCCAGGGTCGAGGACAGTGCTTCTCTGTCTCCTGGATGTCTGTCCCAGGGTCGAGGACAGTGCTTCTCTGTCTCCTGGATGTCTGTCCCAGGGTCGAGGACAGGGCTTCTCTGTCTCCTGGATGTCTGTCCCAGGGTCGAGGACAGTGCTTCTCTGTCTCCTGGCTACAGACTAGATGGACCATTAATGAGGAGTGGGAATGGTGCTTGTATGCTTAATGGTTTTAAACATTTAAACTCTTTTGGATGATTCTCTTTCCCCAGCTAGCACTGGACCAACTGTTCCTGTAAGCACTGTCTGACCAGGCTGTGTAGGGTCCTGGGGTGCCAGTCTAATACACATGTAAAAACAGCAGAGTGAATTCAATTATTACTCAAATACTTAATTCTAGTATTTCAGTAATTCCAGTATTCTAGTTCCAGTGAGGAGGTATGAGATAAAAAGAAAAGTTTTTCTCTGTGTGAAATTTCATTCAGTGTTAAAGATGTATTCTCAGTTAAAATTATTTTCTAATAATAGAAAATTAGATAATTGTCTGTCCTCATTGGCAGGCAAAACACAACAGCTGCGTTTACTATGTGCAATTTGGTGAAAGTGAAGAAATTATCTTACCAAATGCAAATATGATGGTAATTGTCTCTGCATGCATTGACACATCTGTAGGTGTCTGCTCTCAGTGCATGAGAAGCAGATATGTCTAGATATGTCTACACGATACGTTGTTTCAGATGTTCTTAATCCTGACTGTTCTAGATATGTCTACACGATATGTTGTTTCAAATATTCTTAATCCTGGCCCTTGCTGAGCATTACAGTTTAATTTATTGTTTAGTGAAGACTTGGAAAAATGGATTTCATGGACAAATTCAGTTCTCTAATTCAGTAGCTGGATAACTGGAGTGGTCCCTGAGTTCAGTACTAGAGGAGAGGATATTCAGCTGTGCTTCTGGGGCTAAAACAGACCAAACTTAATAAACCAACCCGCCTGCATGAACACACTGCTCTCATTAGCAGACCATGCTAATCTAGACCATTTCAACATTGAATACATCCACTGTAGAATAATAGTTTACACAAATATCACAAGTATACTCCTCCGTCTCCAAATTGTTAGCAGGAGCTTCATAATAAATGATATAAATACTCTCAGTAATTTTCCCTCTCATCGAGTAATACCATGGCCTAATTCCTGTTCACACCCACCAATTACCCGAAAGACAATCTGAGGCTGGAGAATGAGGATCGGGATGACTGGGATAGTGTGAACTGTTTTCTCAAATGACCCGTGGCCCCGCCCCCCCCCCCCCAGTGGCTCTCGTAGTAGGAAGGTCATTCCCCTTGACTGCACCTGCTTCTCTTTGCCATTACAGGAAATCCTCCTAGGACTGTCAGTGCATTCTCCCTCAGAGACTGGGGAAGCCCCTCAGGGATGTGTTATCTGGAGCTAAATCCAAAGCCCACACTCATTCCATGGCTGACATCTCATTTGCTGCAGGTCAAGGTTATAATCTCGCAGCAGTGAAACACTGCCTTCAAGCGTACACACACACACACACACACACAAACAGAAACACACACCAGACCTGCTCAGCTAGCCTAAATGTTTGTTATTAATTAGACATTCTTTACTGCTCTTGCAAATAGTATTACCCATAACAGCTGTTTTCTGTTGCTTTCTGATAGATTGCCTATGGCCTTGAGAATAAAACATCATGAATAACCCAGTTTATATGCACGTGGAGGGCATGATTTGTGCTTTTGTATGTATACCATTAGTTAGGGGTTAAAAGGCAGAATGTTAACTTTAATGAGATTATGTACATGTGTACTGGGTGAACCTTGTAAGAATCACAGCCATATTGAACATTCTGCCCTCATGTTAGGGCACCACAAGACTTCAGACAACATAATATTGAATTTCAATGGTCATTAACATAATATTGAATTTAGATGGGGGCGGCATGGTGGTGTGGTGGTTAGCACTGTCGCCTCACAGCAAGGCGGTCTGGGTTCGATTCTCGGTCTGGGCTGCTCTGTGTGGAGTTTGCATGTTCTCCCTGTGCCTGCGTGGGTTTTCTCCGGTACTCGGTTTCCTCCCACAGTCCAAAGACATGCATCATAGGTTGATTGGTCACTCTAGATTGCCCGTAGGTGTAGGTGTGAGTGTGTGTGTGCGTGTTGGCCATGTGGTGGACTGGCGAACTGCCCATGGTGTACCCTGCCTTCGCCCGGAGATGCTGGGATTGGCTCCAGCCCCCCCGTGACCCCGACTAGCGGGAATAAGCGGTACGGATAATGAATGAATGAATGAATTTAGATGGTAATTAACATAATATTGAATTTAACTGGTCATACTTGGTTGCAAATCCTATGTGCAGGTGACTGGCTGAGCTTTACAATGCAGATGTCTCCTGATGTGTGATCTCCTGGTGTGTGATCTCCTGGTGTGTGATCTCCTGGTATGTGATCTCCTGGTGTGTGGTCTCCTGATGTGTGATCTCCTGATGTGTGATCAGGACTGCAGGAATGCACTGCAGGAACTTTCACTTGGTCTTTTTGCTTTTAATCTCGAACAACTCTAGGCTTGGAGAAAAACACATAAACTCATTCAGTGGATTTGGACTGGATCAGATCAGATGCTTCTGTACAGCTTATCCTGCTGCTGACATAACACCACCAATAAAGACCAGAGAGGCAGGTCTGCTTGCAGCCCTACACCGTCTCATACACTTACACTTCTATCACCCCATCCTTCTTGTACAGCTTCATGTCTATTACACTCATGACATAAGACTCACCATGTCCAGAGGCAAGAAAACCTGCAAGTCACATTTTTTGTTTCTGTAAGGTAGAGCAAACCTCAAAAGCAATTCACAGTGGCACAGCAGGAGACATCCAGACCCACAGGGAGAGAGTAAGAGTTGACAAGTTCTGGTTCATCAAATCCCATCTGCAGAGTAAGCACGACTGGTACCTGGAGCACCTGGCCAGCACTTTCCCAGGTGAGGAGCTTCCTGTTCCTGGAGTCTCCAGACACTGGTCCCCAGTTGTCTCTGCTTCAGCGCTGCCTGCATTAGAATACTGGACACCGGCAGGGAAAGAGTTAGAGTCAGATCACAGAGGTCAGATCAGAGTGCTGAATCTGTACTGTCCTGTGGGAGCAGCAGCAGGGTGGACAACTCAGCCTGCACGCTAAGGGCTAATGCGAAGGTCCTACGGCACACTATGTGAGAATCCTGATGCCAGAAATGTTGTCGTAACTCCCTTGATCTTTGGATAGTCAAATCAGTATTGCATTATGGTTGGGTAGGAGGGGCCTTTCTTGTCAACAGAGACCAGAGATTTTGCTGTCTATTTGTGCACTGTTTACACCATCCCACATCAGTCCTCACTAGCCCACGTCAGTCCTCACTAGCCCACGTCAGTCCTCACTAGCCCACATCAGTCCTCATTCAACCCAGTTCTCTGGGACACAGCCCATGTTTTTACTTCAGTGTGGCCCTCAACACACCTGCACTGGAAACTAGGAGAGAGCCAAAGCTCAGACCATCAGGGGCCCCTGGGCCTGGGCTGGGACTCAGTGACCTAACAGCTATCAGGGGCCCCTGGGCCTGGGCTGGGACTCAGTGACCTAACAGCTATCAGGGGCCCCTGGACCTGGGCTGGGACTCAGTGACCTAACAGCTATCAGGGGCCCCTGGGCCTGGACTGGGACTCAGTGACCTAACAGCTATCAGGGGCCCCTGGACCTGGGCTGGGACTCAGTGACCTAACAGCTATCAGGGGCCCCTGGACCTGGGCTGGGACTCAGTGACCTAACAGCTATCAGGGGTCCCTGGGCCTGGGCTGGAACTCAGTGACCTAACAGCTATCAGGGGCCCCTGGGCCTGGGCTGGGACTCAGTGACCTAACAGCTATCAGGGGCCCCTGGGCCTGGGCTGGGACTCAGTGACCTAACAGCTATCAGGGGCCCCTGGGCCTGGGCTGGGACTCAGTGACCTAACAGACAAAATACTTACAGCATTGCAGCCCTTGAAGGGAATTAAAAGAGAGAGTCCCCAAACACACCTACATAAGAAGAGCTGAGCTGCTACTGCAAACATCACAACCTCACAGTGGGAATCCACTGAGACTGGACTGGAAATAACTCAGGAGGTACTGGAGTGGTGACTCTGTAACAGCACACAAAGGAACCCTGTGTACGTCCAGCACGTATGCAGCTGTAGCTTGCTGAACTGCAGAGTACTACACACAGTACATTCACTTTACGAGAATTTGTGGGAGTGACCACTCAGCTTTGCATTTGCAGAGGCTGGGAGTGGTCAGTCTAGACTACAGGCTTCTCCACACGTCTCTTCAGCTGGTCCACACAGGGTCAGGGCAGTAGGCAACTTTGACTGAAGAGGGTAACAGTGAGCAGGGTGCAGGGGCATTATTGACCACTCTGGGGGGATAGAGGGCCTCTGGGTAAAAGATATCATGAAGCTCACCAAACATAATAATGTAAGTCTACAGAATGAAGTGAGTGGTGAAGCTATTCTTAGACCATGCTCACATAAAGCTCACATAAAGCTCACATAGAGCTCACATAGAGCTCACCACATCACATCAGGTTCAGATTCTGCTCGTATGCAGAGGCAGTCTTTCAAAAATAATCAACAATCCTCTTTTCAATAAATTTATTTTCATGCTCCAATTACATTATGCTGTGGTCCAGGCAGGGTTCATATGTGTGTGTGTGTGTGGTGGGGGGGCTTTAGGGATCTTTTGAAACCTTATCTCATGCCTGTTTAGCCCTTCCACCCCTTGGTGTGGAATGAGATGGCATAAATAGATCCATCAGCGCAAGGAGCCATTGGAGAAGTACATCTTGTTATGCAAGAGCAGTTTGTATTATTCACAACGAAGGGCAACAGAAGCAGTGTGAGGGTGAGGGTAGAAGCCTCGGGTGAGGGCAGAAGCCTCGGGTGAGGGCAGAAGCCATGGAGACATCTAGATGTGGTGAGATGATTTGAGGGAAACGGAGCAGACTCTACAGCACTGGAGAGTAGGCACGGCTGGAGTGCAGGGGGTAGAGGGGAGTGAGAGAGAGTAGAGGGGAGTGAGAGAGAGTAGAGGGGAGTGAGGGGGAGCAGGGGAGTGAGGGGGGAGAGAGCAGAGGGGAGAGAGGGGAGCAGAGGGGAGAGAGAGTAGAGGGGAGTGAGGGGGAGCAGAGGGGAGTGAGAGAGAGTAGATGGGAGTGAGAGAGAGTAGAGGGGAGTGAGAGAGAGTAGAGGGGAGTGAGGGGGAGCAGAGGGGAGTGAGGGGGGGTGAGAGAGCAGATAGGAGTGAGAGAGAGTAGAGGGGAGTGAGAGAGAGTAGAGGGGAGTGAGGGGGAGCAGAGGGGAGTGAGGGGGAGCAGAGGGGAGTGAGGGGGGGTGAGAGAGCAGATAGGAGTGAGGGGGAGCAGAGGGGAGTGAGAGAGAGTAGATGGGAGTGAGGGGAGTGAGAGGGGGGAGGCAAATTAGACAAACCCAGCACAACAGCAACTCCCCGCTGAGCATGTGAGAAACACAGGCAGGATTGCAGGGGGCAAGAAAAGAGCACATATCCGACTTCAACTTCCTGCCCTCCTACAGTCGCCAGATTGGGATGAACTAAACATCTCCCTAAATGACTTTCCCCCCCCCGACACATCACTCTGCGCATCAGCCCAAACGTCACCCCACAGATTAACGCAGCATTCACAAAGCAGCAAGAGAGGACTTGCTGCATCGTCTCAGCTTAACAGGGTCGTGCCACTTGGGAAAGCAGCGTGGACAGATGAGGAACAGGTGGGTTCGTGCAGAAGTGCAGACGTCGCGTTAATTTATTTTGTGTAGCGCTCATCGCCGATCGTGAACTGCAACGCTAACGACTTTCTGGCAGACAGAGCCCGAAAGTTCTGGACACTTTCACTCCCTTTACAATTCAGATTAGACACTAAGACCTAAAAATGTCACAGATAACATCCTTCATCTCAAGCACCCGGTTCTGGTAACGCCCCTCACCCCTGTGTTTTCAACAGGGCACCAGGGGGGCAGGGTCCTTTCCCAGCAGCCAGCATAACTTAGCCGCTGTTGCCAAGTGTTAATTGCCGGTGGTTACCAAGCCATGAGGCTTTCGTGGCTCTCTGTGGGGAGCGCTGGCTGTCCCTTTTCGTCAACATGACACTGGGCGACTGGTAATAAATTAAGCCCCTGAGCTGACAAGCGAATGGCGTGTGATGTGCAGGGGCAGAGTCGCCTTCATTTGCCCATCTGTTGCTCTACTGATGACAGCAGTTCCCAGACTGCACGATAGCGCCGCGCTGGACGCCGACTCTCCCGGCTGCTTCTTCCAGGAAGGGCAGTCCCATCTGACAGAGCCGTGCGGGGACAACAGGGACGCGTGTCCACAACAGACCGCTCGCGCCTGCGTCAGCCTACCGCCCCCCCCCACCACCCCACCCCCAACCAGTGGGCGCATTCATTTGCAGCCCACGTTAGAAGGAAAAAGGCGCATCGCTGCCAGAAATGACACAGGAGGGTTGGCCAAGGATCCAGGGACAGGAGGCCCCCTTTGCTGAGAGAGAGAGAGAGAGAGAGAGAGAGAGGGAACACAGCGAGTGAAGGTGATGAGGAAGGTGAGAAATGCTGGTGTGAGATATATGTGGTATGAGGGACGTGAAGGTGCAGAAAATAGCACCAGAATATGAGTTTACTGGACAATCTGCCAGCAGCTGTCCTGGGGGACATCTGAAACAGCTCTCAAAATGGACAGAGAGGGGGGAGAGGGGACAGAGAGGGGACAGTGTGGGGGGAGAGGAGAGAGAGGGGGGGGGGGGAGGGAAGAGATTGGAGAGGGAGAGACGGGTAGAGTGTGGGGAGAGAGGAGATAAAGCCTGGGGGAACACAGACGACAGACAAGATAGATTTATAGAGGACACTTGTAGATGTGGAGATGTGGAGAAGGAGGTTTTTCTATGAGAGTGGAGCTCCTCGGACACCACAGGCGATCCGTGCACTAAAAAAAAGCTCATTTCATTCTAGGCCTAGATATATAGGATTGAACAGGCCCTAACAAAGTTATCGGCATGGGCACTAACTGAAACAGAGTTTATCCTCATTATCAGATATTAGAACAAGCATCTCCAAATGCTACGATTAAAGGTCTACGTTTCAAATGACAGTTCCCTAAGCAATAATAAACCAACTCGCTTAGTGGAATTAATAAATGAAAATCCAGAGGAGATAGTGTTTCTTCTCTCCAAAGGGCATGGCTTACAACAAGCATTCCTCATTTACGAAATATCTGGAACGTTCCTTCTAACAATAACATGAGAGTGGGGGTGGGGGTGCTGTAGACGTTTGCCAAATGTTTATTGTTCCTAAAGGCTGATGCCTCCTGGTTTCTTTCTCCCTGTGTGGTCAGAAAACAGTACGAATATGAATACAGTGAGAACCCGATCGGCAGAAACACGAAGTGTTCAGTTAGGACGCAGTAGGAATGGGAATGGGTTGGTAAAAAAAAAAAGTGAAAAAAGAGCAAGAACATGGGTGAGAACATGAATGCAGAGTGAATATGAACAGTTCGTACAGATCTCATCTCCAGACCATCATTCATCTGTCTCCCACCAGCCCCCCAATTGCGAGTAATTATTTGTAATTGCAGTCTTCAGCACTTGTGCCACATCAAACCGCTTAGAGTCAAGATTCCGTCACCTCTCGCCCAATTAAATGGACACCATTCACCAGATATGATCTGATGGCAATGAAGGAGCACAGTAACCTAGAACAATCGCTCTATACACACGGAACATCACCGGCATGACTCATTTGCATGCAGTAAGAATAGGTACATTTACAAGCATCAACTTTAAATGACAGTACACCTATACTACGCTACAAACGAAGACCCTTAAAAGGCCAGAGAACTGAAGTGTGTGTGTGTGTGTGTGTGTGTGTGTGCGTGCGTACGCAAGTGGGCTTTATCTGTGGTGCTGCTGCGTGGTATTTTTAGCTCATCTAGATAAAGGGTGGCTGTTCATCCAGCACCACCTCAATTAGCCACCCCACAAGTAGAGTCATCCAATCAGGAGGGTGTAGAGCTGCTCCCCTGAGCACCCCTGCTCAGTCCGACGAGACTCACCCCAGCGACAGGCTGCTCCAGCTCAGAGGTGAGGACCACTGCTCACGCAGGTAAGCTGCCAACGCCATCGCTCACACCGTAATCGCTGTTTTACACCTGCAGATACATCTCGCATACTGAGAGTGCAATTCTGTACTGCCTCAAATGCAAATCAGTAATACGCATATTTAAACATGAGAGCAAATCCACTGAAACGTTTACCATATAATAATGATAATCTCAATCCAAAATATGCAAGATTGCTTCATATTTTCATACAGCCATAATTTAGCATGATACTGAAATCTGTTGTTAGAAAAATCCCTCTCCTAATTACAGCCTATGTCTTACTAATCACTCCATTCTCGTGTTCAGACAGGTAATCAAAATTTACACAAGAAAGAAATGCACACACACACACACACACACACACACACACGTATACGTATCATACATGGGTGTTTTATGTCACGTAAGACTAACTCAAAGCATCTGGGTAGTTGAACTGTTGTCTCCTGCATTGTTTATGGAATGCCACAAAGTTCAAAAAAATTGAAAGTGGTTAAGGAGGCCGGACAGCTTTGGGACACAGTAGCCACAGCAAAGTCCACTGGGATTTTCTCTAGACTGAATTCATTCTTTCATGAGGTCAAATAGCATTTCAAAGAGCATTATTTGAAAGGCAGGCAGGGGCGGGGTTAAGGATAAACCGAATATATATGCATATGTGCGTGCTGAATTAAGGGGCGGGGTTAAGGATAAAGAGAATATACATGCATATGTGCATGCTGAATTAAGGGGCGGGGTTAAGTATACACAGCACATGCTGAATTAAGGGACGGGGTTAAGGATTCAGCACATGCTGAATTAAGCATTCATGCTGCACATGGCGAGATGTACTCTAGTAGTTTTGAGACGCACAATCACAGTGGCCTGTTACATTGTTAACAGGCTGACATTCCCATGGTATGTGACACCATACACTGTACATGATGACTCTCAGCTATGGTATAGACAATAAATAGGCCCACAACTGGAGGCTGTGTATTTTCGTTCATACTCTCTTTGCATACAGATAGTGAAGAGGAGAGAGTATGCGTGGGGTTTGGATGAGAATGCAGTTTTAATCTCAGGGGGATTACTGTCCACCTGTCTACTTGAGGGTTTGTTTTCCTCTGGCCACCGAAGGCTTTCGGCATGCGGTCCAGCTTGGCTGTTCGGTGAGTGGCGCTGTGTGAAGTGGCTCAGTGGTCACAGAGCTGCTAAACATAGCCAGAGAGAGAGAGAGAGAGGAAGAGCAGGAGAGAAAGGGAACAGATGAAGAAACGGTGCCCGAGAAGAACTGGTGTCAAGAGCACAGTCCCTATTAGAGCAGCCAGACCCAAGGAGACAAGCCTGGACGTCAGCAGGACGAACGCAGCACTGAACGCAGGGATCCTGGGGAAAATGTCTCCTGGAGTATGTTACAGAGGGTAAAGACATTAAACACCATCAAATTATTCACTTTTAGTGAACAGATCGTTTGTTTTCCAGCAATAAATCAACCATGATTTCATTTTACTGGAAACCGCGAGACAGGAGTCAGGTCTCATGAGCTGTAGGTCGCCGTGCTGTTTGGGTCGAAGGTGAACGGAGATACAGTGGCCAACAGTCGGAGTATCCATGCACCCCGATAACCTGTGATCCCTTTATCGGTGACAACTGATGCCCAAACTCAGCACCACATTACAGATGAGGATAAAAACAGAACACCATTTCATCCTAACAGCAGCTGCTAAACGTCATCTTGCACTGATACTTGTCAGCTGGTTAATCTGTTTTATTTGGGGAAGCAGACAAAGCTTTATTTAATCCAGTGGAGTGAACAAGAGCTGGCCTGGGAAATCAAAGATCTGGAGAAATGCAAAGCATAAAATGACTATGGAGGGAAGAAAATAAACAGCGTACTTTAATTGGACATTTTAGGTAGTCATGGATACCATACGTGGATTATAACAAAACTGAAACCATGGCAGCAGTGTGCAATGGCCACACAATAGGTGGGTTCAGCAGACAGAGCTACATGATAGGTGGGTTCAGCAGACAGAGCTACATGATAGGTGGGTTCAGCAGACAGAGCTACATGATAGGTGGGTTCAGTATCCAGACACCTGATGCAAAACAAACGGCTTTGAGAATTAGTGGCTGAGCATCTGAGCCACATACAGGCCTCTGTAATTCCACCCGCCAGCCTCTTGTGTGTGTGTGTGCGTAGACCGAGGAAAAAGCAAAGACACAGAAGGTGGAAAGACAGGTCACAGGGCATGCAGGAGTGTGTGCTATTCTGATCGAACAGAGGAGTGTGAAACACACAAATGGAAAAAAACAGCAAAATCTTTCCAGAACGTGGAAGAATGACAAAACAAGACAAACAGGAAGGAGAGAGAGAGAAACCGAAAAGGGGGGGGGGGGGCAGTGAGACTGAATGAGAGAAGAAAGTTTAGAGAGTGAGGTTAAGCAAGAGTGCTTCTCCACGGGTCTGTGGCATTCGCTGCCTTATATGGTAAAACTGTGGATGGGCGTCTGGTAGAGGAGAGGAGTGCGTGAGCCGCAAGACCTCAGTCAGCCACGCGAGGAGCATGCACACACACCGCAGGACGCACGGCGGGACCCGCGGCAGGACGCTCGGGACAGCTGAGGCGGCACTGGGCACCGCGCTCATGGGCGGGGCTTAAGGGCAGAGGGGCTCGGCGCGGTCAGGACCAGGACAGCCGCAGCAGTGAGTAGACGCTATCCCAGAATGCCATCATTCCGCAGGAATCATCCTATCTAATCGCTCTCTCTGGCTCCGTGGCCGCCCGCCGTCTCTGGGAACTTTGGGAAGAGTCTTTAACACAGCGTCTTTAACACAGCGTCTTTAACACAGTGTGAGGTCAGGTTTTGGATTTGCTGAGGGCCACACAGGTTTCATTAGCGCTTCAGCAGGTCTTTTATCTCGTGTGGATAATGTAAAGAGGAGATTAAACGGGCACATAAAACCGTCACATCCACTGATCTGATCCAGTGTTAAAATTAGACTCAGACATACACACATGATCTGTCTTCTCCTTGTTGACAGCTGGAGGTTATGAGCTGCTCGCGATGGCATTATGGTCCAGGGACACACGGCTTGGTCCGCTGTCTCACAGGGGCGCTTTGTAACGATACAGGGCTGATCTCCTGCACTGTGGAGTTTGACTGATAGCCAGACGGACTGGTGCACTGCTGAGAGCATGTCTAGCTGACAGTCTGGCGCTACCGCACACACCTGATGATCTCACAAAGCTGACATCGCAGGGCTCTACCTCAACTTTTAGTTAGTGCATGACAGCATCCAAAACCACACCCCACATGACAGGCACCTTGAACCACACCCCACATGCTACAAATGAACTATGTTGTATGTACCATTTGCAAATCAACCAGACACACATGAGAAGTGACTTTCTCAGGTTAACTGATGCAACGTGAGAGGAAACCCGTGTTGTTTACTATTGTGACATGCTATTTAGTAAGCCGGCCTGCTGTTTGGGACGCAGCCCTCCTTTTACTTCTCTAACCGTTCAGTCCAAGCTTCACTCGACCTTTGAGACACACAGCGCCCCCTTTTGCGCAGGAGGAAGGATGACGGAGCGATACGACTGCCACTACTGTAAGGAGTCCCTGTTTGGGAAGAAGTACGTCCTGCGTGAGGAGAACCCGTACTGCGTGAAGTGCTATGAGAGTCTGTACTCCAACACCTGTGAGGACTGCAAAAAGCCGATTGGCTGTAACAGCAGGGTAAGGCGGGGCCTGAACACACACAGCCCCAATCACACGCGAACGTTACGATCTTACACAGCACACATAGACTACACTGCCCTAGACTGGTCAGACATGATGACACATGGACACTAGTCTTAGGAAACATAACAGTAAAAATGTATTAGTGACTATATATAAATATAGCAGAATATACAACATGTACTGGTCACTGTGCTCCAGTGATGTGTTCTGGCGAGGGACAGAAGAACAATCCAGTTATGATGTTTGAGGAGGAAAGACACTTGGCCGAGCGCACACGCATGGCCTAGCACACGCGGCGTGGCCAAGCGCACACGCGGACCCGTTTGGTGTTTTTATCGAGCACGCCATGTTTGACGGGTCATAACACTTCTGAATCATTTCCCCACAGTCTCAAGCCTCGTTAACATGGAGACTGCAGTTTGAGTCTGTTTGTCTCTCCCCCCCCGTGACCGCAGGACCTGTCCTACAAGGACCGTCACTGGCACGAGGACTGTTTCCACTGCTCCCAGTGCCAGCGCTCCCTGGTGGACAAGCCATTCTCCACTAAAGACGAGCAGCTACTGTGTACGGAGTGCTACTCCAACATGTACTCCTCCAAGTGCCATGAGTGCAAGAAGACCATCATGCCTGGTGAGACGGGCTTCGGCATGGGCCTCACACACACACACACACACACACACACGCACGCACGCATGGCCCCCTGTCTAACCTCGCTTTTGTTTAAATACTCCCATAAATGACAGACCCTCCCTCTCTGAGGCTGTAAAACAAAAACAACGATCATTTATCCGCGGCTACGGTTCCTTCGGAGAAGATGAATTTCTCCACAGTTCTGCAGCTCTTACAGTTGAGTGGAGACCGTTCAGACATAGAAATATAACCATTGTTCTGAAACAACAAATAAAACGGTTCTCTCAGCACTTGAAATATTGGACATTAGCAATTAATCTATGACAAATCCTAACTCGGCTAAAACCATTCCAAAATAAAGTAACATCTGATCTCTGACACAATAACTATTACAAAAAATATAGATTTCAAAGACAACTTTGGGTAAAGTGGACGATTACTAGCAGATGTGGGCAAAATCTCGCAGTAATCGCATATGAAAGAACACCGATGTGTAGGCTGTGTATTTTTAGAGCTGTTTTTGGCATCTTAATATCATCAATCTGCAGTCTCTCCCTGACCTGGGATGAACACTCCAAGTGTAGCAACAGGAAAGACCAGAAACCAAAGCCAGCCTTCTCTCTCTCTCTCTCTCTCTAATAATGCAACTCTGTCCTGTGTGTGTTTACATAGTGGTAGCCGGATTCTTCTATATTTTTCTAGTGCTTTATTCTGGACTGTCTGAGTCAGGGAGGCACAGGACACGAGGGGAATGTGATTTGGTCGGGTGCCTTCACAGTGCTCTCCAGAACACATATTTCACTTCCACGCTGCGCTTCGCGTATTAAGCGCTGCCTCGGGGTCACACCAGAGGACGACCGCGCCAAGTATCTACTTAGCCGAGGCTGCTCTTAGACACACGAAAAACTATGTCCAACGCGTGACATTACGCTATAGTTTGCCCTCCGCTCCCGCTGCGCTTGGTGACGCTTTGCTGCGCCACTTCTCCACCTCCCTCCAGGCTCCAGGAAGATGGAGCACAAGGGGAACAGCTGGCACGAGACCTGCTTCACCTGCCAACGCTGCCAGCAGCCCATCGGCACCAAGAGCTTCATCCCAAAGGACAGCAGCAACTTCTGCGTGGCCTGCTACGAGAAGCAGTTCGCCATGCAGTGCGTGCACTGCAAGAAGGTAGCGCCTGCTTGGAAACCCGCGCCTGCTCGTGTGTAACCTGAAAGTAGGGCATTCTGGGAACACCTCAAGAGGCACTTTAGAGAGGGGTTTCTCACTTAGATAACTGGAGTCAATAGTGTGTGAAAGGAACGAGACGTAGAATACACTCCGTCTGTAGGAGCTTCATTTGTGGGTGTTTGTTGTGGGTTAAGTTAACAGTGACAGACTTAGCAGAAGTTTAGAGTTTCAGCTGCGGGGCAGCTGGTGTTACCAGGTAAGCGTGTCAAACGCCACGCGGGCATCATCCCGTCCTGCTCCTGTTCCTCTGTCCAGCCCATCACCACGGGGGGCGTGACCTACCACGACCAGCCCTGGCATAAGGACTGCTTCCTGTGCACGGGCTGTAAGCAGCAGCTGTCTGGCCAGCGCTTCACGTCTCGGGACGACTTCCCCTACTGCCTCAGCTGCTTCTGCAACCTGTACGCCAAGAAATGCGCCTCATGTACAACCCCCATCAGCGGTACGCATTCACACGCCCCTCCCAACCTACAGGCACCCCAGAGAAAATCAGCCATTCCCCACACCCCCACAACACACAGTGGCGAGCTGTGGTCTCCTCACACGTATCTTTGCTCCACAGGCCTCGGAGGAAGCAAGTACATCTCCTTTGAGGAGCGTCAGTGGCACAACGACTGCTTCAACTGTAAGAAGTGTTCCGTGTCTCTGGTGGGCCGCGGCTTCCTCACCGAGAGAGACGACATCCTGTGTCCCGAGTGTGGCAAAGACATCTAAGACCGGGAATTCGTGCCACAACCGCACGGCATGGCAGCACGGACAAAAAACGATAATTCTGGATAATATATATACACACACACACTTATTATAACATAATACGCAATGAACAGCACATTCAAACATACTCTCTATTAATAGCTAAGAGTAGTTGAAAATGTCACACATTTTATCTCCACAGATATTTATTTTCTCTATAGCATGAGTAATGAGAGCATAATGGTTAGATGGATACTTATACAAATAATTTTGTGAAAATTTACTTTAGGAAAAAATATTTTACAAACATGGTGCAGTGTATATCATTATTAACCTATTTAAAATTAATGACTCAATGCTCACCAAAATGTTCAGTTATATTAATTTAAAGCACTGTTCTTGGCTTCCCTGTCAGTGGTTTTGCTAAGACACATCACAACTACACTACACAACTAACAGAAAACAAACAATAAGTAATATCTGTGAAGACATCCCAGTGCTTGTCTGCAGCAAACTATATCAATAAAGCTAATTATTACAATTAAACTGCATTTTTTCATGAATTCTATACTGCAAAAAATCAATGTTACTTCAATTAATAATACATGAGGTTCTCATAAGTTCATATTGCAGCCAGGAAAAAAAACAACCACCCTTTACTAATGAAACCGGGGAAATACCGCCACCTAATGACCCTGCCTGGTATGGAACAATGAATAGATTAGATGTTTGGAAATACAGCTAAATTTGGTTGAAATGATAGTGAAAACAGGTGCGTCACGGAATAGTAGATGTGAAAGACAGTTGTTTAGCAGTAGTTTGGCACAATGTAACCCAACAAGGTGCTTGGGGAAACAACTAAAACTGTGGAAGAGTGAAACAACCCTTGATGACTGGAGGACTGAAATGCCACTTTATTTATCCCGACACATTTCACCTCGTAGGCCATCACCACAGAGGAAGGGGACCGTGACTGCATTCTTGATTAAATACACAAAGCACAGGAAGTGCAATCAAAAACAGCCAATTAAACAGCTGCAACTTCCATGTCTTAATAGTGTATTGCTGTCAGAACAGAAAGAACAAATAAAATGGAGACAAATAAAATGGGAGCATACGGATCTGAAATGAATGGTTCTTATCGATTACTTGTTACCAACATGAAGTGATTCCATGTTTTTTTTTTTTGCCTCAACACAAATGAGATTTTCTTCTAGGCTGTGTGAACTCACAAACGTGATTTTTTCTAATCAGACTCTCTTATATGGTCGCAGAGTGAATCTGACTCATGGCCATGTGACTTGAGTGAGTCGTCTGATTGGAGTCCGTGTGATTTTGTTCCGTTCTGCACTTAGTGCTGTCGGCATCCAAACCATTGGAGAAGAGCAGCGAAAACAGTAGTTGCAAAAACAGCAAAACCGTCCAACTCTCGTCTTCTGGACCGGAACGTACAGCTGATGAGCGTCTGGCCATGGACTAGAGCAAAATGCAGTGCACACATTAGCTACCAGTGTGCCCATTTCACGGCTTTAATCACAGGTCTCCAACATATGCTGAAAACACGCTGGTTAAAACTGAAGAATGGATTTCAGTTCTCCATCATGGAGTGTTGCTGGATCCAATCTCTCAAAATGATAAGTGGTAACACGACTATGTTGATGTTCTATGCGACTACAGTTGAAAACAGAAAATATCCGAGACTCAAGGCAGACACAGTTCATCACTTGTTTCACACAACCAAATTCTTACACACTGAAAGGAAATTTTATTTAAAGTTTTTAAAAAAACAACACAAAAAACAGATGACCCTAAGGGAAGCCACGCCCCTCGTCTTCCACATCCAAAGCCACACATAGTGATCGTGCTCAGGTGAAAGGTCCTGTCACCGCCGCAGTCCGGCGGCACCTACAAGTGGACGTCCGTTAGCTGCTCCTGGGTGTCCGTCTCCAGGAGCGCCTCGTGTCGACGGCCCCATGGCTGAGAGAGGCACCACACAGACCTTCGGAAAGGGAACGGTAGCACTTCCTGCTAGGGGCTGCTGCAGGGGCGGGGCATCTGACATCATGGCCATGTGACATGCTGAATCTTTTTCTTCACCTCTGGTGACTTGAGCTCCTGTGGCAAGAGGAAAAGGTATTTTTGAGACGTCCAAATGTGGAAGTACACACTCCTCATCCTCAAACAGGGCGGCTGTGTAGCACCCTCTGGGCAAAATCAACCCAAAATGACTTGGAACCAAAAATGAACCAGACCAAGAGCACTGCTGAGAGCAGAGCCAGGACACTGGTGTTTGGTTTGAGGAACGCTGTCTTTCCCAGCTCCCACTTACACTGTGGTGTACACAAAGATGGAATTTTTTATCTAAAATTCTAAAATTGATCTAAAATTCAAACTCGGCACACTTCAGCAAAGTGGAGGGACCACAGCATATTTAATGAGAGTCCAATCCCATTGTTCAAGTGAAATGGCAGTGTAGGGAATCTGCTGCATACTGCCATCTATAGGTGAGGATTAGTACTACAGTTCTGGCTGGCTACAGAAATAACCACAGCAGCAAACTGATGGCATGCCGGAACTGCCTGCATCCAGCCAGACGCTGGCAATTAAACTGGGCAAAACCAGCACTACATATTTATAGTGTTAATTATGATCTCAACATTATCTCTACAATACAGAGGGCTACATTATGCAAATGAGCTCTCTAACAAGCCATGGATTCGATGCAGCAGCGGACAAACCTGCCCAATCACAGATGCTTCAGGCAGTAATAATCTCATCAAACGTTACATCTTAATAAAATGCTCACTGACAAAGGTTTATTTTTATTTCATCTGTAATAAGACAAAAAGTGAGCACAATCTCCACATTAAGCCCATTTTAAGCCCATCTCCTGGGAAAAAATAAACACAGTGAAAGACAGTAGAAGGCAGAAACAAGCCAATCAGACGTGAGCCGTGTGGAAATAGGAGCCCTCTCTCTGCTGGAGAACAGCAGCTCTGCCAGCCACGCTCATTTGCACAAGAAATGTGCAGAACTTCAAAGGCTAAAACCATGACCATAAAGTGTAGAAACTTCTAGATGACTGTTCTGTTACTTGGGTGTTTCAATCACAGCTTCCACCTGTCCAACAAATCATTACAATAAGGGCCAATCTTTAACAATACTATACCAAGGCTTCACAATACGTATCTAACGTCACAAAGCACATCATAATCTCAATGTGTAGCACTATAACTGCAATATGGAATTTTTGTCCACTGTGTCAACTGCAGAAGAGCTGAGAACGTTGCTACAGCGCAGTAGCCTTCTGAACCTCCAGCACTTCACATCTCCCACCCTACAGCTACGTACTACCTCCACTAGGCACAGCTAACGGTAAATAGCAGCACAACTAATAAGGTGTGTTAGAACGCAGGAAATAGAAATAATATGTCAACCGATTGTGCCAACAAAGTTTTGGAAACATCCAATAACCAATGTAACGATCATCTGTGGTTCCATATATGGGCGATCCACAGCATCCATGCGGTGGTGACTATGAGTGTGACGGGTCTGCACAGAGGTGCAGCAGTGTAGGTGAATCACACGGGAGCCCTGCTGTGCGTGGTGTGGCTGTACTCACAGGGCTGCCGGGCGCCTCCGCGGCTCCTGGAGCTGCACGCTTCAGCTTTGCGCTCGCGCTGCTGGAGGTTCCTGAGGAGACGCTGAGGTTCCCGTTACCTGTAGGACTCTTCGGACTCGCCCCCGAGGGTGGAGCAGGGGCTCGGGTGGAGGACGCTGAAGACGGGGAGGGAGAGCAGTTCGTAGAGGACCCCGAGAGTTTCCGTATGGGGTTGGTGAGATCGACGGCGGAAGGAGGCGGCTTTAGGCGATCCGTGACTGTCGGCGTGGGGCGATCGTGGTCTTTCTTTAGCTTAAAGCCGCCCGTCCTGGTGGAGCTGCCGTCAAACTCGATCAGAGGCCTCTTCCTGTTGCCATCTGCACTTGAGCTGTCAGGAGTGGAAGAAGAAACCCAGTATTTAGCAGTGGAACAGCACTGCATGAGCAGCAAACTGTCAGGAATCAGAACCCTGAGAGGAATTAGACAGACCGGGTCCACCGCCCTGCTCACCTCGGCCCACTGCTCGATCTCTGTCGTACTTTCGTATTCTCCATTCGTTTCCCCCACCTAGTGTTTGGGAGTTCTCGTTGTGGTAGAGGAATAACGTGCTGTATATATAAATCTGTAAGCTGGTCAGGGTCTTCATCATCATCTGTTCTTATCTTCCTCTGCAAAAATGAATCCAGCACTTGGTAATTAACAAAATATCCTTTGAGCAAAATATACTTTTACATGAAAGTAACAAGCTGGAACATTGCAAGCTTCTAAGGGTAAAACCTAGTTGGGAATAAGTTACTATCCACCGTCATCTATTTAGGCATATTAACATGCGCTGAAATTATGGCAATGTTATCTGGCGTGTGTATGTTTGGCTACACAAAGTAGCCTCAATTTCCAGGTGATTAATGAGGGAATCCTCCTTCTATGTGAATGCTGGTGTTACGCCAGAATGTGTGACCATTGAATTCTGTGATTGCAGACTGCTGTCACACATTCTGCCTGTGTTTGTCGAGGAAATAATAACATAATTGCTTCATACTGGGAAAAGAGGTAACGTTGATCAATAATACTGACCACCCTAGGCATTCGTCAGTAGAAAGTTAAAAAATTAAGTTAATGGTTTAGCCAAAAATTTTAGAACCGACGGTTTTATTTTCATTCTTTCTACGTTACTTGAAATTAAAGTTACTCTTCAAACATGTTTATCTATGTCTGCATGCATGAGGGACGTGTCATTTAGGCTGACCTAACCTTTTAGAATAGGCTTAAATGAACTTCTTCTAAACTGCAATAAATGATTGAGCACCCATATGCAGTTATCAGAATGTGTCAACACTGGACCGGACATCTCGACAACACCCATGTAAAAATGTGCAACAACTGTCACAGAATTCAGTGCAACACAGGTCATTTTTTCCTACCGACATACATTACATCTAGCTAAACGTTACTGGGATAGCCAACTACCTGTTAGCTAAACGCTACTCATTCTCATGTCAAACCATTCGCTTGGGGGGAAATTAATCAATCAATCGTCGAAAGCGTTAAAAGGAACCCAAAAGGTCCTTTAAATAAACGAATGTTCTGTGGTTGTAAAACACAGCTAGCTAAGATAGCTAGTTCGCTAGCTAGCTAGCGTTTCTTCCAAAGTTACGTTATCGAGGTGAGTTATTCTGCTCTGTACATTTTCATCCAATCTATCCAACTAGCTGTTAGCCAGCTACCTCAAATTATCAGAAAACTGCGGGGTTGTAAAATTAAATTGTGCTGTTTTCCAGTAGTGCTAATTGGCTAGCAAGTTATGTCACCAGCTTCGTTTGGTTTGGAAGGCTAGGTTGGCTTCGGCCACTTGACAAAACTAGCTACCAACAAGGAAAATGCAACTTTTTAGCTGACCTCATGTAACAAAAGTTTGATAAAATCTCGAGATAGAAGTTCAGGATGAAGCATTAGGTCGGTTTCAGTCACATTTGCATCGGATCGCTTTGATTTTGCGTCTTGTCTACTCCTGTAGGAAGCCATCTTTCTCTTCTCACTTCCGCCAAACACGGAAGTGGGGCATATTTTCAGATACGATATATTGGTAATACGCCTCCGAGAGCCTCGGAAGAAAACAACGCAATAAGTGATATTCTAAAAATAGCTGTTCTCAGTTTAAACAAACGAATAAACAAAAACTGTTCAATTCAAACAGATTTCACAATTTAGTATTTATTGGAAATTCTGAAAGGAAGGGTGATCCTAAGGTAAAAGGCATGTTGATAACACACATTCAGTGCTGCACATAAATAATGACACCTATGAGACGCTTATGAAATGCCAACCAATACAACACTTAGTCAGTAACTAGATTACCTTTCAATGATGTTTAAAGAATACTGGAAGGTCCTTCATGATATTACAATTTTATTACATTTTTTATCATTTGGCAGACAATGTTATCCAGAGCAGCTTACGTTTTTATCAGACGATGTGTGTACTTACTGAAAATCAGATTCATACTGTGCTGTTCTACCTCAGCCAGACAAACTATAGCCATACAAAAGGCGTTTTATCTAGCGTGTTAAGAGAGGTTAAAGAATAATTTCACATATTTATCAGATGCTACCCCATTTCTTTTTTCATGTTCCTTGAAGTTTCAACTTTGTCATTTAGTTAAAAGTTGGTGAGGAGTGAACGTCATCTAGTTTTTTTTTATTTTTATGAAAGAGAACACATTCTTTATATGGAAACTGGATTGCTTTCAGATGCAATCTTCACACATTTATATCACCCAAGGATGCAATTCTCTTCTGCTAACAATACACTTGAGAAACCAGTCGTGTCCCTGCAAAAGACGACATCTGAGTGAAACGTTCAGTTCCTTCACAAGTCTTCTTAGGCCAGTAGTTAACACGGAGAAAGAGACAAGCTGCACAGAGACATGCAGACAAGTCGCGAAAACAAAATGACACTGTAGGGAATGTTTGCATACATGTGCTGTATGCATACATCTGTTTTAGGATGTCTCTGTTAAGACTGGGACCATCACCTTATTTCATCCAGTTAACCACAGGGTTCAATGGCACCATATCAGCTAAAAAAGGGGTATTTTTAAAACAATGATTTTTTATTCACTAATATAACAGCTTGCAGTCAAGAGCTGTATTTGTCTGTCAGTTATTTAACAGGAAATGTCCAGAAATAATTATTTGGCTTAGAAATATCTGCCTGTATTGGAGAACTGTGCGAAATGTCATGTCATGGAATGTGAATATTTGCTGTGTCATTTCCTGATCTGAAACAGATGGATATTCTTGCCAGTAGTTCTGGCTATTGCTGCTTCTGTCAGTATTTCACTATTTCAAATTCACAGTCACTGTTTAAACTACACAGACTACACATCCTGATTAATAACTTCAAAATACAGAGCAACTGCCATTTGGCTCTTTAGGCATATTAATAAATTATGACAGATTTGACATCCATGTATATACACATATCCTAAACTGAAGACTGGGTCTCACTGCCACACACGTAAATATTGCTGGGTCTTATGCGTCTATGGCTACGACCCGGAACCTTAGGACAGAACCTACACGTCTTGGGCATGAAGTCCAAACAGGCCTCCCGAAACTTGCGGATCCTCCAGCAGTAGATGATGGGGTTAAAAACGGCCTTTAGGTAGCTCAGCCACAGTGTCCCCACGCTCACGGGGTAAAAGGCAGGGCTGAAGCAGAACCTGCGGCTGAAGACCGCCAGCAGGCTCACCACCGTGTGGGGAAGCCAGCACACAGAAAAGCCCACAAACAGAATGAGGATGGTGGTGAAGGCCCTGGTCTTGAAGCTCATGTCCACGTTGACCTGCAGTGGACGCTGCAGACCTGTCAGCCCCAGCTTGTTGATGCGGTCGAGCCCCGCGCTGCCTTCGGCGGCGTGGTTGTGGATGCGCAGGGCGTTCCTCCGCACCGTGTTCAGGATGCACACGTAGGAGTACAGCATGACACTAAAAGGCACAAAGAACACAGCCACGGCTAACAGTACCGCGTAGCCCCGGTCTGCCAGAGAGTCACTGTATCCCAGAATGCACTGGGGAGCCCGCTCTACCAGCCTGGCAGTCCTCCAGCCCACCAGGGATGGGAGGGACACGCAGAAAGACAACGCCCAGGATGCAGCGATCAGAACTTTAGCCCGGTGGGGTGTGAGCTTGTCCTGCCTCTGCACGATGATGAGGAAGCGGTCTACGCTGATGATCAGCAGAATGGACACACCTTCCAAGACGAAGAGCCAGTACAGCATGACCGAGGCGCGGCAGAAACCCGGCCCGAAACTCCAGTCCGTGGTCGCCACGGTGACGGCAGTGAAAGGCATGCACAGCAAGGACAGCATGATGTCAGAGAAGGCCAGCGTGGCCAGAAGCAGGTTGATAGCCGATCTCATCGCTGGCTTCTGATAGACTATCAGACACACGATGGCGTTGCCCAGGAAACCGATTGTGATCATGAAGATCATTACAGCAGCCAATGCCACCCTAAGCATGGCAGGCATGAGACTGCCCTCAACCTCCTGAAGCTCCACCTCCAACGGCTCGAGCAGGCCACACCCTTCCAGTGTGCTAGCGTTACACACGGACATGGCAACTCCAATATCAGTCCATGCTTCTAACCCTCTACCATGGTGATCTTAGCAGGCCAGCCTGTGTTTCCGTTATGCTGAAACAACCTAAAAATAAGAGTGTGTAAAGTATAAGTAGTTTCATTAGAACATCATATTTGATCTGGTAAATAATTTGCAGCTACATTGTACAGCAGTAATCATGTCACCCAAGAATGAACATTTAAATGTACCTTATCTTACAATTTCTGAATGAAATAGAGTATATTAGACCATGTACAGAACTGCTGCATTTGTATCAGCAATGTGTTTTACATGCACATAAATACTGCGAATTATAATCAGGAGCAAAACATCCCAAACAGACAAACAGGGTCCTGATTTCACATTTTTACATGCAAGACAAATGTTCAAAGTACACTCACCCACTGGATGTTCCAGTTGCCATGGTTACTGAAGTTTGTGCTTTGCTGGGGACAGTTTGCATGTTTAATGCTACGGAGAAGTTCATCAGAACCCTTCTGGATTATTCCCTCTCGTGTGTATGTCATTATCCCATAGCCTGTAAAACATGCATGTGTAAAGCACATTTTGATTTTTTTTTTTTATCCTTGTCTGTGGCGACAGTCTTTTTATGGTTTTCAACTGCGGTGAAATCAGACACAGGAAGTTAGCCTCTCACAGTGGAATGTGAAAATCACTATTCACTATTCTTTCATCAGACTCTCACACAGAAGGCCGCCAATGTGAATTATTTTCTCCACAGTGCCACAATCTCATCATTTCGGAGGTTGCAGTGAAATTTGCTATGGTGAAAATGGCTATGGGGCTTTAAAATATGGCAAGGACACTGTCAGGAACTCCCATGTACACTCTCTTCACTCTCTACACTCTCTTCACTCTCTACACTCTCTTCACTCTCTTCTGAGGACCTTGTGAGGCAGCAAAATCCTCCATACACCACTACCTTAGCAACTAGGCTAGGAGTCCCATAGCAACAGCACAGTATCTTCTGCCAGGGTGAACGTGACTAAGTGTGCTCCTTGCATGGCAACCATGACCTGTCATAAACAAATCACTTCGGTGCAAAGTTTGCCCTTAACATGGTTGTTCGCGAGAACGCTGGCAGGCAAGTCACTCCTCATTAACTGTTAAATGTCAAAAAAGTAAAAAAGAAATTGGTGAAATGAGAAGAAAACTTCAGCAGCGACATCTTCCCAGAATGTGTATTTTTGGAAACAGGTGTTTTTCATTCAGTATGCTGGTCTGCGGGTTGGACGACCGTGTTGCAGTGTTTCCCAACTAAAGCACAGAATTTACCCTTCCAAATGAAAACTCGTTTGAAGAAACGGTTTGCATGAGTGGCAGCTCGATACAGCCTCCAGACGGCCAGATGCCCCTCTGCCAGTGATTACACAGCTCAAGAGCTCTCCAGACACTCTGCAAGGGTGCTGATTAGCATAATGCATACATCCATCTAGAAACAGGAATAATAATCTGTACTAGCCTATTAAAATTTGCACACACCTATACACACACTGATGTTGGCGCAACACCCTGATACACTCCCATGTTCACACTAATGTTCGCACAACACCCCAACACACACACTTCCCCACTGAGGTGCATTGCATTAACACACACACAAACAAGCAGTCATAAACAACCTCATATCAGTTTTCTTCATGCCTAATCTCCCTTTTCATAAGTCCACAGATTTTAACATGATCTAAAAGAAGAAACCGACTTCAAGTGTGTTTACTTGTCAATAGGACACACATAAGAATCCAGTAAAGCAGGAAAATGTAATGAAGAAAATAAGGATAAAACCCCTGCTGTCACCTTGCCTCACCTCATCAACAGTTTACATGGTTAGAAGTTCACCATCAGAATTCTTACATTCTTACACTTTTGAGGAACTCACCAATGTGTATCTACATTACACCACAAACCCGTCATAACATGTAAGGTCAGAGGCCACCACCATTCACACTTCACTTTACGAATGAAAAAACATGCCGTTTGTGTAATATTTTTACACACACACACACACACAAACACACACACGCTCTTGAACATCAGGATCCACTTAGACATCATTCAACAGGCCACTTGAATCTTTGCTTCATCACATTATGAGCTTGTTACCAAGATACCACAGGCACTTTTGACTGCATGACTGAAGTGACCAATCACCCGGCTCTGTGGAGAGGAAAGGGTGGAACACGAGATCCAGCTGCAGCTTCACGGCTTCTCGTTGGATGTCATTTCAGGCAGGTATCCTTCTCATTGGATGTCATGTCAGGCAGGGATCCTTCTGCAGGTTGACCCTGATGACGCCTAGTGCTCACGCACTCACCCATGGGTGGAGCTCATGTTTGTGTTCCATCTAGTGCTCTTGCTCTCATTTCTTCCACTGACGACCGGTGATATTTTAAAATGCTAAAAAAAGACAGAGCGAGGCAGAGGATGGTGCACCATAAACACTTGATTTGTCCATCATACTGTGGTTGTCTTGTGAGAACAGTAAGAGACCCGTGCTAAGTCTCCGTCTTCTATCGAGCTTCCTTTATACATAAGAAGATCTTCTCGAGTTCTCTCCTTCTGTAAAGCTCCGTTGCAAAGGGCTTCTGGGGGCAACACAGCAACACAACTCAAGAGAGAGGACACATTATGGTGACTAGATCATCATTAGTAAAAAGCAACATGACTCATTAAAGATGCAATGACAAGTGGTTTCCCATCAGAACGTCGGTAATTAGGCCAAATGACAGCATCCCAATTAAGAAAATCTCGTAAAAACAGTCTTCCACTGAAATTGTGAAAATTGCGATCTTGGCCATGCATCATTAATTTATGTATATTTTTGGGTCCTATGCGTAACCAACACACAGCACGCCATAAAAACAATTCCAGGTATCACGGTTTGTGTTCATCTGCCTTACTTCCAGCGCTACGCGCATTCATCGCATTTAACGCTATGCAAAGAAAGGAAGCACACGTTACCTCTTTTGTCAGTGAAGTAAGGAACGTACACAACGTCGCCTGTTCGACAGACTCCTGCCACTTGAAATCCAGTACAAAGCCGAAAAGTCGTCCTCTATCTCTGTGAGATTGATCTCACTCAGACTGCGACAGTTCATGTGTAGCATATAACAGCGAAATTGTAAGAGTACCTCTCGTTCCTGCTATTAGATGCAGATAGACACACGTGCCGTCCTTAAAGATAAAAGTCCCTAAATGATTTTTAAGCGCAAACCGGGAAAAACGCCAGTGACGCGCAATGTCCAAAGCGCTTGCATTACGCTTGTCAGGATTCTTAAGTAAGATTTACTGACACTGGGTTATGAATGGGACAAATTCAGACATTGATTGCTGCAAAGAATAAATGCGTGTCTTATGCAGCAGGGTTTACCCAAACATGGGTAAATGACTGTCACGGATTTATGGCATTATGGAAACAGACAGTTTCATTGGCCCTCCTTAGGATGACCGTTACCTGGGCAACCATTTATCTCCGATCGATCTGATCTGTCAATAGTAGGGCACTTTGTACTTTCTATGTAGAAACACTGTATAACTTACTAACTCTGTGACCACATAGCACGAGCCATTTACATTTATTATGGAATTTATCAGACGCTCTTATCCAGAACGACTTACAAAAGTACTTCAGCAAGCTGAGTTGTAGTAACCCTAACCAGATCAAGAGTCAGTGCTAATGAGATACAATTGCACAATGAGATACAATTCTGGAGTAATTACCGAATAAGACAGATCACGCGCAAAAATCTTACACGTGCCTTGCAAAGAGCAGAGCCTCAAGTCGGCGTGAATCTGTGCTGTTCGTACGACCAGTATAAATTCACGGCACCAACTGGGTGTGAGGACGGAGATGGGCTTGTCCTCCAAGAATCCTGAAGGATAGTGAATCAAGTAGCACTGTATTTGTAGCTCGAGGTATTGGGTTTTGACCAGTGTCATCAAGTAGGAACATTCAGGTCCAATTTTGTCCTTACATGCAAGCTTTAGATCTAACAACTACAGCTGGACAGCGTAGTGAACGGAACGTTTACTGACATGGAAAAATTTAGGATCGTGGATTCACGTGCGTCCACACGCATACACCATCAAACTCTGATTCAGATTAATCTGCTTGCTGCTTTAATAGGTTCCATGCCTGTGTTACACGTTTCTATAAAGCTGGTAGAGGAACGGTCGTGTTTAACAGGTGTATTATGAAGTTTTGGTGCCACCTGCTGTTTGTCGCAACAGTCTTCTTGCGTGACGGTGAGCACGTGCTTACATCGGATTTCGAAAACCTGATCAGTCTCATAAACAGAACTGCCGTGTAAGGAGGGCGGTCCGGACGATTCTAAACATTTATCAGACTATTAGGTTGTGGGGCCTAATGTGGCATTTTTCATGGGGCCTTCCGCTGCTGTCTGCAGCAAAACCCTCTCTGATGTGAACAGCATACATACAACAGCAACGACGGACAGAGGGGCAAGATGCATCAGATCTGGGGTAACATTTATTTTTAGTTTTTGCATTTCTGAACCTTTGATTACAAAGTGTTTTGTCATGCCATTCCATTTATATCCAGAAGATGGCCATGTTGTCAAAGAATAGAATAGCCTTACACTAAATGACACTCGGGGGTGTCAGACCACAAAATCAGGCTTGTGAAATGTTGTCCTGAAATGTTGTTGGTCGAAGAGAGAGACCTTTGGGAATGTCTTAAAGCAGTACGCAGGGTTAGGTTTCTCTAGCATCATTTCGACAAATGTTCGGCAGTTTCCGCAAGGTAGCCTAGCAAAAACGATCACTTTCCTCAGCAAAGTGTTTAAACAAAGTGTTTCCAGTTACGAGCGAAGCTAAAGGCCACGAATGAAAATTTTTTTATTTCATGAAGCACAGTAAAGGCACGGTGCCTGTATGCAAACTGATCCGTGTGAGATGATGTCCCAGGGCGAGGTGGCAGACAGGTTTGCCTAAACTGGCACTGAGAACGAGCCGGTGCCCATCAAGCGACGTGCAACACTCGCTATAAAACTCGAATATATAGATATGCTGATCACGTCGGGATACTGTGGAACAGGACAGAGGAATCATCTCCCTGGCCGGTCCTCCTCAGATGTTTGCTCTAATTCCGTGTCACTGACGCACCTCTGATCCCCACGTCTTTTCTTAAAAAGTGTCTCAATATTTAAGACGACTGACTAACTACAAGTGGAGCACGATCGATATTGCAGTGGATACAATAAATGCGATTTTAATATTGGACTGAAATTAAATTGAAGACTGGAATTATATAACGCTGGAGTGTCATATCCAGGATTGTTGACATGAACTAGAAAGAACACAACCTCACAAGAGTGTCTCTTAAACAGTTCACTGCCTGTGAAAGGACTCCACAGTTCGCCAAGTAAAAAAAGGGGAATAGAATGAGTTTCCACCAGAGTAAAACCCAGTCAAACAAAACGAGATTCTATCAAAATCAACTTTCGATCGGTTTTCAGAAACTATAACAGATTATATAACTGATTGTTATTTGGGATAAAACATGTTCAACATGTACATGTAGAATTAAATCCATGACTATCTGGATAATTGCTTGTAGATGTCTGGTTCATTCTTCTTGAAATACCTATAAACCAAACAGTATTGTGATCTACTTGGCTTCCTCTAAACCAGTCTCAGCAGGGTATTACTCTCCCATAGGATTTACCCAGGAGATTGTTGGACCTATTTAGGAGGGAGGAATAGTGTTACACACGCACAGTTCTGCCAGTGTCGCACACATACTGCAGGCCCAGGTGACTGAAGAGCCCTAAAATGGAAAGCGTATAAGTGTGGTGTAAAAAGAACAGATCAGATTTTTAGACTGCACGTGTTCAGAGTGCACAAGTATGTCCAAACACCAACACGCCATCTATTACTCTCAGTCTCCACGTTTGCACATTACACTGGAGAAGTGCAAAAAGTGCAGAGGTCCGGCACCATTTACTGAGCTGCTGTTGCGTCTCTTTCTTCATCTGTTCTGTAGTTTTGTTCAGTATAACCCAGCAGCAACAGCCCCACCCCCTACAGCTCCTCCAGCTGCAGCTGTCCCTACGAAACTCCACCGTGACCAGGCCACTTATCTCCTCTATCCATAGTGGGGCTTAATGGACAGGTGCCCACTCTCCTGCCTGCCTCGCCAGTACTGGCGTGCCCATTACACTGCCTGCTGTTTTAACATTCGGCCTTCTCTCTGCCACGACGCATCTGGCAGCGCCACGCGCAGAGTCAGTTTCGCTTAGGCACGCCCCCTCCTAACGAGTCCATTCATTAGCAGCCGGTGGGTAGAGAGGATAAACGACTCGAGGTAACGAGAAATCGAAACAAATCGGCAGGCCAGATCAATTAGGAGCGATATTTCGGCTCTGTAATTGAATGGTTGATTAAAGGCTGATAAGCGAATGCGTGCTGATTCCTTCATGCTGAGCCTAATTCACCATTCAACAAACACCGTGGCAGCCCAGGTTGAGTATTCTCCCATCCTGTGTTTGTTGGGTTAGACGCGTTACTGACTGCCTTCCACTGAGTTGCATTTACCAGTGACCACAGGAAAGAACGCCACTCCTGAAACAGAAACATTTGTATACATAACTTAAATTATGATTTTTATGCCCATAGTATGTTTTAAAGTTTTAATTTCTCTATCACATTCATTTTCAATAGAGAAAAAGAAATGGCTGAACGGTTGACTTACTTTTTATATTCAATGACAAGTAACCATAAAGTGGGGAATAAAACACTTCAGTGTGGATGGCCTAGGAAAGGATAATAATATTACATCAGACTTACGCGCCCGGGCAAAGGAGCAAGTGGAGCACGTGCACGCCCGCTGTATTGGAGGGGGCGCACGGGCTCATTTGCTCTCTCACTTTTATTTGAACAGAAAAAACGACTTAAAATTAATCGCATGCTAGAGGTGAGTTTTTAACAATAATATAATTATATCTTATCAAATTCAAACAAGGCATCCACGTGAGTTTAGTGAGGATGTCGGGCTCTTTGGCCTAAGTATTTTGGGCACTACGCGAACAGTCAGATTTAGTACGTGAACCGAAACGGTGGCAGGAATATGTCTCACTGATGTGAGCTATATGTGTCGTATAGCATCTCCTTCCACTACATGTTATAAACGGACTCGACTGTTTAGACCATAAGCAACTCTAGCGTTTTGCAGTCTGCAGCAAAATGAGCATCGCTAGCCTTCACGATCCAAAACCCAACGTGTTAGCTGGCTAGCTAGAAACGCTAACGTCGGCATGCTGTTCAGTTAGTGCGGTTGTGTAACTAGTTCAGGGAGACGAATCCCAGTTCTTTTAGCCAGAGTCCAGGACAATTTGATTTTCCTGCAATAGCATGTCATTATGTATGTTATGAATTTGTCCAAGTCCACATGCTAACAGCTGCCAGTAAGTAGCTCTCTAGTTCAGCTTGGAGCACGAAGCATTAGCGTTGGCACCACGGAAATTTCAGTGTTCGCATAAGGTACATTTCTGCAGAAATTATAAGTTGGGGAAATTGGACAGAAATAGATATTGGGGCCTTTAAAAAGAGATGATGGAGAACTTACAATCAAACATTGGTTTTTCGACTGATGATTGCTGGAATAAGTAGTTAGTTTTGTTTACTTGAAGGAGATGAAGCCAGTGTCTGTGGGGGTGTGAAACACTGGTAGACCCTTTGCTCAAACATTCTGATTCTTGTTAATGTACTACTCAGAACTACAGGTTTGTTGCGACAGTGTTTTAATGAATGAATTGACTGGAAAAACCCAATTTTAACGAACTTTAATTAATGCAAAACAAATTATTTTAAGTGAACTTAAATTGAAATCCGATGTATTGTACTTTATTGTTTTTCCAGCATGAGTACTTCTCTGGTAAGAATTTTAGAGTACAATGTAAGGTAAAACATACCTGAGAAATTAACATTTCTACTATAGTACTATTAATTGAATAAGGATGGGAGACTCTGATTAGCCATGACGGTTACAGTACCTTTGACTAGAGACTCTTGTAATTTATTGCTTCCTAAAAACTGCAGCTTTTATTGAGTGCGTCAACAACCAAGAAAGTCCGGTCGACTCGACATTCTTGACCTGTTGCTGATCAGTTTGTGTATCTAGTGCAGCCGAGTGGTAATTGTGATCGTTTGCTCTTGGAGACCTTTTTGCTTCATTCATGATACATGGGCTGTTCTGAGCTGTGCTGTGTTGGTGTTCAAAGCATAACACACTGCATTAAATGAGCTGCTTTGGAATAATGGCATATTTTATTTTGGCTGAGATGAGGGGGAAAATGGACTAAAAGGAAAATTCCCTTGGACCTCAGTGACCTCAAATGTGTTGCCTAACTGTCATACCAAATCGGATGCCCATGATCTCAGACACGGAATATTGTGGCAAAACAGTGAGGGGGGGAAAAAAGAAATAAAGTGTAATCTCAGTCAAGGCACTTGAGTGGTACATGCGTGAGACACGCGTGTGTTCGGAGGTGCCATGCAGTACGGACTGAACTCTCTTAAGCTGTTGATAAATGCAGCATCTGCTCCGATTCCCCCAGCTTAGTGAACATTATCCACTTTACTGGGCATCGCACTCACTTATTTACTTTAAAATGCTGTGGCTGGAGGCATGTATAAATAGATGGTTCTGAACACCACTGTCATGCCTAAATGTGATTTATTCCTTATGGACTCAACTATAAACCCCGGCGTAGACAGCATTGTTGAACGGGTGGAAGGAGGCCATGATTTAGCCAAGTAGTGTTGGAAATACTGTTTGAAGTCCTGAAGAAGCTTAAAGTTTCATGGCGTCCTCGGGCGAAGACATGCGTGCGTCACCTGAACCCCGGTCATGCAGATCCACAAACCCTCTCCTCACCCACGAGCCCGCAGTTCATCGACTTAATGACTGACTCTCTAAACTGTCGGAGAAATCCAGCAGCTCTGAAAGTAGAGAGCGATGTCTTCAATTCTCACATCGTTTGACGTTTGCGAAAGAATGGATTGCAGCTGAGGGGGCAGTGGGGTGCAGTGATAATTAGCATGAAAGCAGTGTGTACACAATGCATCTTGCAGCAGGAATGTGCACATTGAAAGTTATCCGCCATTGTCTTCTCTCCAGTTATATGACACTGACATAATGACGGCGACTATTACACGCGGCGCCAATGATCTTGGACCGATGTGGAGGTAGTACTGATCTGCTTCACAATGCATAGAGGGCAAGGGGGTGAGAACCGTTTAGTCATCAACACACTTCAACTGGACTCTATTTCTCAGCAGGCCCAATCACGTTAATCAGTGTTTGTTTCCTGTGGTGCTCCAAGCCCGGTCTTGCAATGTGGCAATAATTAACAGCACACACAGGACCCCACTGGTATGAATATGCCAAATGACTTCGTATTTATACCAGTGTGTGTATGGGTGTGTTTGTTAGTCATGAGTGCGCTTTACATTATGTTTTTGTTTATCCATATGTGTGGGGAAATGTTAGAGCCGTACTGGAGCGTGCGTGCGTGTATATGTTAAGATGCATTTTTCATCAAGTATACTATATATCTACACATGTTATTTTGTCCCTCTCAGAGATTTTATTGCAGGGCATTGATTCATACTTTTAATGACTGAGTCTAAATATCAGGATTAGCACATGATGCACAATAACCATCCAGTGTTCATCACTTCTGCACAAGGTTTGGAGAACAATTACCAGCAATTAAACCACCGCCAGTTATTCAAAGAGATAATTATGTCCTTGGTGTATTGCACCAATTAACTACTTTTATTTCAGCCTCCAAACTCTCTGCTTTGCAGTGTGTCGTTTGGAAAAGCTTGAACAACAGGGATATTCCTGCACTTAGCCTTTTTAAATGCAGATAAGTACATGGGATTATGACAGCAGAGAAACTGAAAAGTATCCTCTTATTTGTTAAAGGTTTTTGTTGATTTTGTTACAGTGCCATTTTGTTGTTGTCTAATTACGATAATTATGTTGTCTCAGGAAAAAAATAAAGGCGTCAATGAAGTGATATTTTCAGTCTGGCACCCTAATGGAATCCTTCATTTTTAAGAAGGAAGTTAAAAAGCACCCTGGCATATTTTGAGTCCATTTTGTCCGTGGGTCAGTGTTCTATTACAGAATATCAGCAAGTTAAATTTATGATGTAATTCTAATTTCGTAATCAGGTTTTATGCTTTTTGTTGCTGTTTTTCAGTAGGGGAGGAGCTTTCCACTTTGCCGAGAGGGAACGTAAACCTCTCCCAAATGTAAGTGCTGAGAACCGATGACCGTGCCTCCGGTGATCTCCGCCTTGACTGGAGACCCAAAGATCTGACCTTTGTCCTAACCAACACCAAAGGGACTCCACTAAAACAAACATGCAAGCGTTTCGGTGTTTGTTTCCAATGGTTTGTGGATCGACCCAAGACACTGTAAGCCCATGTTTGGCACTGTAATGTTTTCATTTCAACCTTTTGTATCACACATCCTGCATTTTCTTTTACTAGAGTTTTTCCTTTTGCCATAAGCAAGAGTAGAGTCCATGTGTTTCACTAGACATGTGATACAAATGCATACCCATTTCTTTTCTCCGAGGGCCTCAAGGGTATAATGGCTAACTCCAAATACCTGTGTCCAATTGTAAGTAATCTATTAAACCACAGAGCCCACAGACTCTTTCTGCATCCAGTCTGCTAGTTAATGTGATGGCAACAGTAAAGGCAGAAAAGCCTTTCACCTCCTGTTCTTTACTTATCTGTTCTTCTCCCTCCCTTTCTCTCTCTCCCTCCCTCCCTCCCTCACATGTATAACATGTGCATTTTGGCCTGTAAAATCCACTTGAGTTCAAAGCCCAGCCATAACGAGAATCTGAAATTAAATATTTTAAAATAGAAGCCTGAAGCGGTGAGGTTATGCGCATGGTCTTCACAGGTTTGTGTGTGTGTGTGTGTAGAATGAGTTGGCTGCTAAGGGTCTTGCGTGTGAGTTGTCCCCCTCTCCCTGCACTGGTGTGTTTGGCCCTCAGCTCCCAAACTCTAGGCAGGCTCTGACACACTGTCACCTTGGCAACTGCTGCCGGGGTGAGGTGCCTGCTGGGTGAGCTGACCTGTCCGGGCCCTGTGCCATGTGCTTGGGGCAGGTGTGTGACAGAGGTCCCCCGGCCACTGAGAGTCTGCTTCAACAGCCCCGCTAGCCTGTCCCCATCCACACATACGCACACAGACTAATACAAATAAAACAGGGCAAAGTTGCAAAGTTGCAAACACAACACCACCCTTGTAGACAAATACATTTTGAAAACATCCACTCCCTTCTAATGTGACACCACTGTTGCTGCAGACCGTCACAGTTAGAAATTACAGGGATTTTAAGATGTAGACCTAATTTTTAAAATTGTATTTAAGTTTGTTTATTTTACATTGTATTTTTGTTGTTTAGTTTAGTTTTCTTTTTATATTACAGGAACTACTGCCTATATAGACTACACACGAAGCCTTTGTTAATACAGATCAATAAACATGATTTTGTTTAGGAAATGCAATTTCAAACGCAGCACCAATAAGCCTATACCCAGTCCACACATTTTAAAAGGAAACCGTCGCTTATGACCAAAAGATGGCGCTAAACAAATAAGTGCAGTAACTACATTCCTTCTGCAATTATATAAGCTATTATATAATACATTTCTATATGATAAAGTAGTTTGTACTAGAATAATTTATTAGTAGGTTTAGTAGCCTTTGTACCTTAAAGTGAGCGCTCAAAAGTATCGAGTTCAGAGTTATAATGAGCGCTATCCTTTTCAAATATGAATTCGAATATTTCAGATATGACCCCAAGAGAGAACCGTTTAATGTGGAGACGAGCTTAAATAGAAGGAACACGTGATTTTCAAACAGGCTGAGTTACTCTGCTACTACTTGAGCGTTAAATTCGCTTTAAAAAGTAGTAACTTGTGTTTACAGGTCCGTGAATATCGCGATTACAACTTGGAGTTGAATTTTAAGGATTGTTTTCCTTTAACAAATTAGCAGGCCTAACGCTTCTACTACTACAAATATATAATAATAATAGTAGTAATAATAATAGGAGGAGGAATAATAATAGTTGTTGCTGTCTTCGCTGTTTTGCTGTAGTTATTATATGAGTTTTTGATCCGGGCGCTTTTCGAATAAACTTTCCTGAATGCAACTCAGTTCATTCGTTTTTATTAATGGGAATATGCTGCTGCTTCGGGTGTGGGGTGCACTGTCTTGAGCACAGGTTGAATTTCGTTGCCACGCAACCGGTTTATAGTAAATCATCCGCGAAATTTAAATTTGCAAGAAAGGGGCCGTGCGTTTGCTTGAATAGTCGGGAGCAAACAAAAGTTCCTAAAAAAAAATCGCCCGTTCGCTCAGGCCAATGCTGGAGCGTTGTTCAGCCAGAAGGTTAGGCGCACCTACGCTGAAAGAGCGCGAGCCAGCTATTCCTAGTAAAAGAGAATAATACAAATAGGGAAAAATGACAAAACTTGTCTGACGAAATAAAGAGCCAACAGTTCGTCGTATCTACCCAGCACAAACAGTGGATTTAAAATAATGGCAATTCATTCAGTCCTTTGGCACAGCTTTCTCGTCGCAATCTGATAGAAGGATCTCGGCCCTCTTGCACCCAGTGAGCTACGTGGCACGCATACGAATTTCCATGCATACAAATTCACTCCTGCACTAGAGCGCGCATGAAATAGCGTCGAAATGACGTCATCTAGATGTGGAGGAACGTATGTTCTTTTATTCTGATGCAATGTCTTTTTCGGACAGTAAATAAGCCTTTGTGTGCTCAATTCAGCATGAAATGATAAAACACCACTTATTATCATACGATATTGTAGGTTATTTCGTGTTGTAACGTGACACAAAATTAGTTCACGCGTAGCATCAGATAAGCCGAACACTGGACTCGTATATGTCTGCTTTATCAGTAAAACAGTGAACGGATGTCAGTTATGTTAAGGTTAATGCTTCTGATCAACACACATTTGATATAACTAAATTAACAACTAATGCGAGAGTACAAACAAGCACGATGACAGGTGGAAACTGCAAGAGGTGTTTGGTGGGGGGGGTCACCTGTTCCAACGACAGCAGCGATAGGTCACATAGATAACGGACTATTACCAGCATAGCAATAACCAAAATACATTAAAAAAATAAAAGTAGAGATAACAATTAAGCAGTATGTTTAATGTTTCTACTAGAATAGAAATGTGCTTTGTCATCCACTGAATGTCTACAAATGAGCACACGCTGGTAGAAAACAGCTCTAAAGTTTGACGGTGCCTACTCTTGAAACAAAAAAATTGTATGAAGATACGCAGTGCTGACAGCTAAAGAGTACTTTTAGCTTTTAAAACAATGTGTCATTCTCGAAAATAATGTTGCGCAGTTGCGTAAGGACTGTTAATAAACTACACAACTGCATTGAATCTGTATGCGCTTTTAAAATAAGGTAAACGCAAAAGAAACTGCTAATAAAATACCAGTTTCGAGCAGAAATAAATTAGCTTTTTAACATATTCCATTTAAATACACTTGATATTTAGTTTTTTTTCTGTTTGCGTCTTTTATTTTTCCTTTATAGTTGCATTCTTGAACATCAGAGGAATATTTATATATTTATATTTTATAGGCCAAGGGTCAACATAAGAAATGCATTATTATAATTTACTGTAAGAAGTTGCCTTCATTTTCATATAGAAAAAGCTTAATCTGTGTCAAGTATTTTGCATCGAATTAATTAAATTAATTTTATTCGTATCTGTTATTTTATACATATTGAGACCTGAGTGAAAAAAACACAAAGCTTTATTTTGTCAGATCTATGAAATTTATTGTTCTCAATCACCTCGGACTGACTCAATACTGAACTTAAATAACAACCACAAAAAAAAATAAAATTTGTTTGACAATGATTTGTCCGCCTATCAGATTTTATCAATGTGCTGTCTTGTAGGCATATTTAATAACAATTGTGGTGGCCCACTGACTGTATAGAATAGAACCCAGAATTAGCGGGAAACGATGTACAAGAAATGCTACTTCTACGAGAAACGTCACAGCTCGCAACATCTCGGTGACTCCGTAAAATATTCCAAAGTGTGATTTCATTGAAAAATATAAAGCAAGTTAATCACCACTGAGAATTCATATTGCCAAATTTACACAGAATTATCAAAATCCGCCAAAACTACTGCATGGAAATAGCAGTAAGAAAAGGGACAAAATCCACAATTATTTAGCCAAACAAACAACAAAAAAAGTGTTCACGAGAGGGCAGGCAAAATGAGGAATAAGTGCCATTTTAGAATCCTTTTTCCCCTAGTGTAGTCCCTGTGTGAAAACTATTCACAGAAGTGCGGTCCACGAAAAAAAACTATGAAATAGAAAAGCTGTAGTTTGAAGCACAAAGTTCTGGGGAATTGCTCCCGCCAATACTTGAGGCAAAAAGACAATTCCCTTTTTAAATGAATACCATTATTCCTCCGCGAATATGGCGACAAGTCCTGAAGTTTCTTTTGTTTTGTCCATTGGTGTTTATGCCCATGACAACAATTTCCCTCATTTCTCTTGGTGGCAATCCATAAAATCTACTTTCATTTTTCTTATTGTTGCAGTGTCAATGCGCCAGAATCACCTGGCGATAGGAGCTTGGAGTTGTCCCCACCTGGTCGTCCGGCTCATCTTTCAAACTTGCATCTTTTAAGTAATCTACCACAAAACTCTCCTGAAAGACAGAGCAAAGACAGTCATTTAAAATGAGGGACATTGGAGAGCAGAAGGCAGATTAGAGAAGCGTGTCTATGATTGGGTTTGACGTGAGGATTCTTTTTTTCGTAAATGCACATATCTGCGGGAGTCATAATGGTAGTAAGAAAACTCATGCGTTGTAGATAATGATCGTCCATTTAACTGAACTGTGCATAAAATATCAGTTCTACGTCTCAGTGAACATACGTTTGCAGTCCATGGACGGAGGCGGTGTGTCTGCACTCACGTTGCCGACCTGAGAGTACACGTCCTCCGGTGTCTGGGGAACTCCTGGCGGTGTCATCCTCTTCTCTTTCTGCCTGCGATTGCAGAACCAAACCCGAACGACTTCCTTTTCCAACTGCAGATTGTCCGCCAGAGAGGAGATTTCCTGTGCCGATGGCTTGGGGCATTTCAAAAAGTGACTTTCCAGGGCCCCTTTCACGCTTACCTCGATCGAGGTTCGCTTTTTGCGCTTTCTGCCCTGCGCTGCTATTTTGTCAATACTGGTTGGGCTCCCGGTGGTCGAGTCAGCCTCCTCGAGCCACTTGTTTAAAAGCGGCTTCAGCTTGCACATGTTTTTAAAGCTCAGCTGCAGTGCCTCGAACCTACAGATTGTGGTCTGTGAGAAGACGTTGCCATAAAGAGTTCCTAAGGCCAAACCGACGTCGGCTTGCGTGAAGCCAAGCTTTATCCGACGTTGCTTGAACTGTTTGGCGAACTGCTCCAAGTCGTCGGAGGTCGGCGTGTCCTCGTCCGAGTGCGAGTCGTGGCTGTTCACTCCTCCGTGGTGTTGCTGGTGATGATGATGGGGGTGCGGGTGGTGATGATGATGGTGGTGGCTGCCGTGGTCCATTTCTGGCGATTCCCCACGCATCAAACCCGGGTGAACCAAACTCCCCGGAGGGTTTAACATCCCGTTGACTGTGAAACCCCTCGGTTGTGAATAAATAAGGGATTGCTGCGATTGTTGCTGTCCTCCGGTAATTGTACTGATGTGCGCCGCGGTGGTAGTGCCCCACGCGCTTTGGTGTGACTGGTGAGCTCCTAAATGCGGAGGTCTGTGGTGTAACGAGCTACCAGCGTGCATGTCTTCTCGATTCGAATTGCTCTTGACATCTTGCTGCTGCGGGCTGCCGGCCATTCCAACTGGGCTTGACGACCAAGGCGAGCCCGCTTCGGCTGCCGCCGCGGCGGCTGCGACGTGAGGCAGCGAGGTAACCCATTGATGGGCATGACTTAACATGTGCCCCCCGTTACTAGCCGCCATGGTTCCGTGCATAAAGTCGCTCTGCACCATTTTCACCGCAGGGTCTCCTCTGTATCCACCTGACACCGAAGTAACGGCGGCACTTCCTGGCTGCATGCCACCACCTCCGGACTCCGAGTGCACCGTCGAACCTGACGAGAGAATACTGGTGCTAGTCAGGTAGGGATTGGAAGCCGCTGTGGCCATCCCCCTAACCACTCTGAACAAGTGCGCGTACCTCTCCCCCTCCCCGTACTGTCGTAACTTTTTCCACCCTTTGAAGGGGCACTCTATGTCATGAATTATTCACACTGGAAAACTAAAACTATGCTTGGTATTTTGGTTTGATCCACCGACAACTCGGAACGGTAAATATCCATCAAATATTGAAGGAAATCCACACGGGCCGTTAAAACACTTTTACATCATGTTTTAACTCTGCGTTCCGTTCGCAAAGAAGGTCGAATAATAAGAGAACCGAAAAAACACACACAGATGAAAAGACTTGCGTCCTGTATACTTTGAAGGTAACGATTACGTAAATCCCACGCGCAGGATCATTATCGACTGTTATCTTTACATCAGGGCAATCTTTCCTTTGTAAACTTCCCGCTTGTCCTGTGCGCAGTGAGCTTCCACGGCCCTTTCTTATTTCGACTTGGTCCTCATATTTCATTCACAGACAGGTTCTATTTGATTTAACCTTCGAATCCCTCTCATTATGTCTAACACACACCTCTGGTAATGAAGGCGCAATTGATGAGAAATCCCACAATTCGTGCTCTTTATTCCCCCTGTCCTCGCTTTCCTCGCTCGTCTTCTGACAGTTTTATCCGTCCCTCCCTCTGTGCCAGAGACTACGCGAATGTTTACGGTCAGTCGGGCGTGCGCAAACCTTCCACATCTTTCATCCAATTACGAGGCGGAAGTCTGTATAAGACTGACGCTCATTGGGTATCCACTCGGCGAGTGGCAGATCTCCGATGTCTTTAAGACCGAGCAGAAGCATCACGTCAAAACAATTTTTAAACGTTCATTTGAGCTTAAGGACCAACAAAATGTTGTGGCGCGTGGAGATTTATTAAAACGCACAAACGACTCGGTTGTAAACCTATGTATGCCGTTAGGTAGTTTACACAGTTGTGCTGTTTGTGTCGAATTATTAACTTCGAACTCGCACTTAACTATCACCTTATTAAAACAGACTTACAAAAAAGAGAAGAAACCAGATGTTTATTTTAGTTTAAAAAGAGCTGTTTATTGTGACAATTGTAAACTTTACACCTAAATCTACACATACAAAATGATTACATTTATATGCATTTTATGTAATTTCAAATAAAAGCAACAGAGAGTCAGACGCAATAGCCTACACAGTTTATATAGTTTAGAGCTTCATAAAAGCAACCTAATGGCATCTCTCACGCCTGAAACAGCATATTTGTGGGTTACTTTGAGAATTTATACAGTAATGCAAAAATATCATAATTATATCAATATTTTAATAATGTACAATTACCTTGTGAAATTAACCAGGTATATAGCCTAGCCACAGAAGGGCCTGCCATTGTAAAATTCCCCTGTCATTTAGGTTATTTAATGCACGAAAAGTTAGTGTGGTTTCAAATCGCAAAGATCAAAGAACACTGCTCGAACGTATAATAAATTTTGTTAAAATGAAAATGATCAATTTGAACGATTATTTACGCTCATGTCCGTTTGTGTTTTCTGGGATATGTGGGATGCGGTATATCCGCCGGTAGAATGTTGTGGGGGGCTATTGTTTCCAGAGCAGCTAGCAGAGAGGGACTCTCCTGCATAACAACCAACTAACAGTTAGTGCTGCTTTTCATTAGCATAAATTTTCATATGTTTAAGAGAAAATAATAGGAGAGTAGTGAAGAGCGAGACTCAGTTGAGACAGAGGGGAGACTCAGTTGAGACAGAGGGGAGAGCTGCGATGTAGCAGACGCCGAGGAACGAAACGCTTGGATCCATTGTCGTCGCGGTAAGAGAAGATGTGCTCACCAACAACGTTGTTCTTATCGAAGTATAACCTTGTAGTCTCTCTGTCTCTCTCTCTCTCTCTCTCTGTCTCTCTCACTCTGTCCCTCTCTATATATATCTGCATTAACAAGGTGAGTGCTTTGATGGCAAACAATATAGGGTAACTTATAAACTACCCTAATTACATACATGTTATAAAGCGTATAAAGCGCGTGCTTTGTGGCGTGATTCAGACGCGATTCCGTGACTTAAGACTGTGTTGTTGTTTTATGTGTCGGATAAAGCCACCAGTTTAACTGAACGCCAACAGGATTATTCAAATGAAACATAGGCTATATATCGATGTATCACAGCGAATAAGAGTTCGTGTGGTACTTATATTAGATTGATTGTGATGGCAAATATTGTCATCTATATAAAAATTCGTAAGACCCTCAACTTCACTGAACACAAACCAATATAATGTTTAAAAGTATGAACCTAAATGAGGTATAATATAGTGGCCATGCTATAAAAGTTACAGGAATCCGTCATTTGGGACATGGTGTCGGCCAGTTTGATGTAGAACTGCTCTTGACAAAATCCTTGATACAACTTGAGGCTACGATTCGATTGCGCGCGCGAATACAAGACAGGCTACTCTAGTTAAGCCATGATAGATAATCCAAAAATATGTGCAGTTTAGTTTGATCATTGTGTGCACGTGGCCTACTTTTTAAAATATGCAAACGAATAGCATTGACATTCTTGAGTATTGCAAAACATAAATCATATTTATTTATTTATTTATTTACTGTGCAATTGTGTTTATTTGGTTGTTTATTGCAATTTTAAATTTTTGTCACGTTTTATTTTTTGAGAGAGTTTAATTGTGATAAAGTTTTTTTTTTATTTCCAAATAAAACCGATCAGGTATTGTACTGAAGGGCAAAGAGTTCAGTGTCACTATTCTGTTTTTATTGTTCACTTAAACAGTCGATATTAAATTGTTCGTCTCAACGCCATAATTCATCCTGTAGGCGGTTATCTTGTGGTAGATATAATTAAAATGAATTATATGAGTTCCGTCAATCTTGAAGTGTTCAAAGTAATGATTAACAGAAAATGTAGAATACATCTGTCAGCAGAACTATGATACATCTTTGACTTGATAACGTCTTTCCAGGTGGAAATATTAATGTATCCTTACTACATTTCCTGTTACTAAATTTCCTCCTAAATGCTGGCATCTGTACAGTGTGGCCAAGGAAAGCACTTACAGAAAGTCTGTCCTTTAACAAACTAACAAGAGTACTGCTCCCTCTTTACTCAGTGGAGTGCCTGTAAAACATGATGCACCCAGAGCTTTGTAAGTTTATTTATTTGTCTGTACATAGCAGACTTACCTCTGTAGGTGAAAAGGAAAAGCCGTCACAGTTTACTTAGTCCCAAAACAGCCTTCGGGTGGGCGAAGGCGTGGTGGTCCGCTGTGGCTTAAAGCCTCACACTGGACACGAAGGAGCCACAGCACCGTGAGGAAACAGTCAGTCAACCGGACTCCAGTACAGCCATTAAACAGCCTTACTCAGACAGACTGGGACGGGTAACAAAAAGAAGTGTTCAACGTGTAATCTAGTTCCTCGAGCTTCGAGTTAAGTGTCCATTGCTTGTTTTGTGTGTCCACGTTTTCCCCTAATGATTCTGTCAGCACTGTCCCTCCTTCCACACACACACACACACACCTAATTCACCCATTCTGTGGGATTACATTAATCAAAGTATATATTTCCCAAGGGAGTCTACACATGGATCACAGCAAATCCGAGTGAAATTGAATCACACATACTCGTAGCTGTGTAACTTAACCCTTATCTTCTATACATGTTTGTGAGAGATTTCCACCATACGAACGCAAGATATATTCAAAGCATATGATAAGCAAAGAAGGACCAGCATGGACCTGGTGGTTGTGTCTCTGCTGTGATCAGGCCACACATGGTTATTAGTGCAGCCAGAACAACAGTGCAGCAGGTTTAAGCAAAGCCGAACTCTGAGATGCCTCAGACATGAAGATTATAAGCAGTCAGGAAATATTTAGGTTCCGGAGAGATTTCAACGTGCTGTTATAGTGAAGAACAGACTAAAATACTTCCCTATTTGAATTAAGTATAACATCTACAAAAGTTTTATATATGTTTCTTTTATCCTATGCTGAGAAAGGTTTTTTTTTTTAATTGTGACTTGCCCTCTTCTGTAAGTGATTACGATTTAAATCTCTTTCTCTCTTGCAGATGAGAGCTAGTGCTTCTGTTAAACACACAAGGGCCTTCTTTCATCCTGTACGGGCCCGGATGGCTAGGGTTATCTTGCCTTTGTGTTCTTCTCTCCCTCACTGGCTTACTAACCATTCATGCAATATCAGACACTGAAGGTTTAGTCAGAAAGGCTTATGGACAGAGAGCAGGCTAGGCTGACGTGGTGGGGACATTCTACTGTTACTACTCAGCAGGACTGCGGTGATACTTCACTAAAAACCATCACGTCAGGAGCCTGTCAGGGCTCTGAAGAAATTAGAATTCTGGCTTCTGCACACCATTTGTGTGAAACTGTAATGAAGCACCTGTTTCATTCATTCATTCTTTGGTTGATTGATTGATTCATTCATTCATTCAACTGTACACTCAATTTATGCATTTAGACACATTCAGGAATTTTGGAATAACAAGGTTGCAGTTGGTGGGAGTCTTGTTTCTCTCAAAACATTCATTGTTCTGAAGTCTATGCAAATTTTGAGTTCTGAGCAAAAGAACTGCCAGTGAATAACATCCATTTTAAAGCTCTGACTGGTTTACTTAAACTCGGAGTGTCTGGAAATACTAAATTCAAAATTCTATGTTTTAAAGATACTCTTAACAATATAAAGACATTTTCTACATTTGATGTCTCCAAAATTGGTTTTACAAAAAAATAAATATATCGTTCTGTCGTTAATTTTGGAAGGTACTGTGGTATGGATCTGCTATAATTAGAAGGCAAGAATGTATGGATTATATATGCATCCAAAACAGTATGTGGCTGCTTTATGAAGATAGCGTAACTGTTATTTAGACATATTCAAGCTTTTCTGTGAATGCAGCTCATACCGACAGGAACAAAACCAGAGAACGGTCCTTCACCTCTTTCATTCTCATCGGGTGCATTTGCATTTTATTCAGCTTACCAAAGGAAATAGCCTTCAGCGAGAAAACTCAAACCACTGTGCACATATGAGAGAGAGAGAGAGAGAGGGAGAGAGAGAGAATGAAAGAACAGGAGTAAAAGGCAGACAGAGGCAGACAGAGTGACAGAGCGGCCTGAAAGGAAATGACAGATTATGTGAAAGCCTCTGTCCGTTTCCACTGTAGTCATAAGCCAATCAGCAAAAGGGTAAAAACAGCATCAGCACGCGCACCGCCATATGAAGTGCAATCCACTCATCCTTTGTCACTTAACGATGGATATCTTTACTCGAAAGCCTTAAAAAGTCCTTTGATACTATCTAGAGACCAATTTACAAAAATCTCCATGCTATTATTACTAGAGAGCAGCACAATACCGGCCTGTCTGTGAGGACTGGGTCATTCTTAGAGGAGCGAGAGAGGAGAATATCCCCAGTCGTTACCTAAGGACAAACCACAGGCGAGTTAGCGTCATCAGACCTCACTAACTGCATGTGGTCTCAGCTCGTCTGACAACTAAAGGGACCCATCAGTGTTTCAGTCCACAGAGAGTGCCTCAAAAAGGGCCTTTAAAGTGAGTAAAACCCATTCTCTTTAATTCTGATTACACTCTGAAAGAGTCTTTAGCATGTGGCGGCTAAATTGGGCTATCAGCGCTAAGTAGCGGCAGGGAAGAAAAGAGCCAATTATGCCAGTCACAGCCAGATGATGATTCTCATCTTCACTGTCTCTCTCTCACGCGCACACACTGAACGTGCGAGAGGAATATTACTCCTTTTATGCTGAGATAAAGAGACCACACACACACACACAAATCAGCTGACACACTTTCATACACAATCTCTCTCACACACACACACACACACACACACACACACACACAAATCAGCTGACACACGTTTCACACACACACAAGTGCTGTATGTTACTGTAGTCTTCACTTACAGCCTTGCTTGCTATGTCTCTCCCGCATCAGAAAGCCTTTTTATTTAATGAGAGTAAGTTTTCTTTCACCCCTGATCCCTTGGACTCACGGTAATCATAGGGCACTGTTCGATTATGCTCCCTGTACACTTTGTTGGAAATATCAACAAAAGGTTGAGAAGACAGAGCAACAAGGGACGGGGGTGGGGGTGTGGGGGGGTATGTCCAAAACAGGCAACCCTCTCAGAGAGAGAAAAAAAACGGTGAGTGAGGAGTATAAATAATGTCAACAGTGTCAACAGTGTCAGTGTTTTCATCTATTTGAGCAGTGGGCATGTGCTCTACTGTGAGCTGGTCTGACCAAGACGCGCACCTCACCTTCCCTGGGCCATTCAGGCAGTTCACCGCAGGAAGGCTCTCCGCACCGGAGCGGCTGTTTGTGCTCATTTACCGTACACTGGACCAGGGGAGGGAGACGGCTACCAGCCAGGAGCACGCACCACAGGAGAGAGCACTTAAGACAGACAGACAGACAGACAGATGAAAACAGAGAGAGGGAACGAGACAATTACAATAAAGAAGGGCATGGATGGATGCAGATACAGAGAATGGGATGTGTTGCATCATACACACACACACACTATATATATATATATACATTTACATTTACATTTACGGCATTTAGCAGACGCCCTTATCCAGAGCGACTTACAAAAAGTGCTTCATTGTTTTACTCAGAACAAAATCTCTAGCTAGTTAGTTTAGGCTAAAATCAGGAAGAAACTTTAAGCAAAGATATTATTAGATACAGTCAGTATGGACGCCTAGATATACTCAATATATACTGAAAAAACCCTACTTAAAAGATAAAAGCAAGAAAAGTCATTACAGTCACAAATATTTAATAAATGCTAGTGTAGTAAAATTTAATTTAAGTGCTCTTGAAACATATTGAAATATATATATATATTTCCCTTCCCTTCTGCATGCATTACAGCTTTAGAAAATAATGCTGTAAAACAGAGATGCAGGTAAAGAGGGCCTTCTCACCCCTGCCTTAGTCTGGAGAAGAGAGAGAAAAGAGGCTTTCAGCCAGCCTGTTACACTAAACCCTCCTCAGGCACCCAGTGTAACTGAGCTGCTAGCATCTTCAGTGCTCTCTCTTATATCCACACCTATAGGAATTACAGCTGACATACATTATCCTGGCTGCATACCTTCTAACCTGCAGTTTAAGTGAACACAGTACCTTTCAGTGGATGGAACCATTATCCCAATACTCATGTCACAGAACCTTGGAATTCCTCCAGGGACTGGCTTCTGTTCGTCTGCTCAAGTTGAACTAAACCCTCCCCAGTATCTCCAGTTAGCCTGCTCAAGCTGAACTAAACCTTCCCAGTATCTCCAGTTAGCCTGCTCAAGCTGAACTAAACCTTCCCAGTATCTCCAGTTAGTCTGTTGAAGTCGAACTAAACCCTTCCAGTATCTCCCCCTATGCCCTCCTCTCTCTCTCTCTCTCTCTCTCTCTCTCACTCTCTCTCTCTCCCTCTCCCTCTTATGTGGGCTTCATTCTCTGTCATCACTTTCTCAGGGTCTCTCTCTTTTCTTATCTCTCTTTCACAAGAGCCTCCCCAGTCTGTAGTGTTTAACACACTGTCTCTGCTCAAATGCTCCTTCAGAAACATACCCAGTCTGTAGCGTCGAACCGACTCTGCTCAAAACCTGCATCAGAAACATCCCCTTAGTGACCTACAGACAGAAAAACACTTAGAAAATCTCAAATGTATATTGCATAAGCACAAGTACCCCAATAAAACACTGATTTTCACATTTTTTTATTAAATGCTTTAATAAATTTTCAACAATAACTGACACTAACAGATATCTGGTGGAATGACAAGAAAAATTATCTAAATTTAAAAATATTCACGCCATCTATTCTTTACCTTCATCTATCCTCCCTTCTCTCTCTCTCTCACTCTAACAGCCTGTGTGTGTGAGTGTGAGTGTGTGTGTGTGTGTGTGTGTGTGTGTGTGAGTGTGAGCTGTCTTTAGGCAGAGGATGTGCCTCTCAACCCTGAACCGAGAGCACCCGCTGCTGAACATGAAAGGCGTGTAAGGAGTAACCTCGGTGATCCATATCGACAGGAGCAAGGGGAACTGAAGTTCAGGCGTGAAACACACCCCTCACTCCCAGCTACACACCCCTCACTCCCAGCTACACACCCCTCACTCCCAGCTGCCCCCCCACTCCCAGCTACACACCCCTCACTCCCAGCTACACACCCCTCACTCCCAGCTACACACCCCTCACTCCCAGCTGCACACACCCCTACACACCCCACTCCCAGCTGCACACCCCTCACTCCCAGCTACACACCCCTCACTCCCAGCTACACACCCCTCACTCCCAGCTACACACCCCTCACTCCCAGCTACACACCCCTCACTCCCAGCTACACACCCCTCACTCCCAGCTACACACCCCCTCACTCCCTGCCTGCACCCTGCGCCTACCGTAGACGCTACAAGCTCAGTCTTATACCACTCCAATGCTGAAGTCCCTCCAACTCTGCCTTTAAATATCAAATCAGCTTTTGCTGGTGGTGAAGTGGGTATTAGTTAAATACATGCTCCACTGCTACAAGGTCAGGACTGTTAGATCAAGTAAAAGTATATGCATGAAGGTATATGCACTATGATAGCTGAGTTTTTAAAACACTGAAATGTTTAGATAGTAAAAACAGACTCGGCTCAGCAATAGGAAATAAGGTATGATAACATTTGAAATGTGAGACTGTGAGCTGTATGCGACAGTGACATGTTTATGTCCATGGGACTCCTTGAACACTTCCTTTTAACACTTATCACATGTGACACCCCAAGGATATGCAGCGAAAGTACATGGAAGACTTTCACAATGGCGTGTGTGTGCGTGTGTGTGTGTGTGTGTGTGTATGCATACAAACTCCTCCTGCTCCTCTCTCCTTCGCTGCCAGTGCTGGCGGTGTATTAAACTTTGATAAGCTGTGGACACAGGGTGTTCTTTCATCTCTCTCCCTCTTCCTGCACAGGAGACTTGGGGTCACCTCAAAACTCCTCCGCACACGGTGCAGACTACACCACCAGCCCGTTTGAAAGCGCTATCTTAAATTCACCCGCCTGCAAAAGCTTTTATACACTAACTCGTCATCTTTATTCAAACCAGAGGGGAGGATCAATCAGCTTGCCAGCATTAACGAGCCTCCACCAGTGCTGAAATGCTGAGGAGAGGCTGATATTTTTATTCCACACAGACTACTCAGTATGTTCAGTACATTCAGTACACTCAGGCACAGGGTACAGTCCGCATAGGAATCCAGAAGCACAGGACACCTGCTATGTTGACCATTGCGGCTCCGGGCCTGCACTCGAGCACTGCACAGTAGCTCTGCTGAAGTTGCTGAACGGGTTGCCAAGTCTTTCCCAGTAATCCTCAATTATATGCCACTGGATCCTGAATGGTAAATGCCAGCCACACAGAGTGCCTGGCATCGTGGGGTGTGCTGTGGAAAACCCGATGTAGGAATGTTAATCTTTCTCGCTGTGAGCATTACAAAAATATGTGCATGATCAAACATAAAAATATTTGCTTGAGTAAAACTGCCAGTGGAAGATGGATGAGAGCACAATAAACGTGCTCCGGAGAGTGGTAAAGTGGAAACCATCATTGTTTTGAAAGGCTGTTTACAGGAAGGGCCGAGTATATGTGGAATGTGTGTGTGTGTGCCTATGTGTGTTTGTGTTTCTCACAGAAATTACCACTGAAAACCCCTCTCTGTGGACCTCAGCATCCAGCTGGCCGTGGTAGGCACCGCTGTCCAGGGAGTACAGGGAGCCAGACTGGCAGAGGGTGGGCGGCTCTGGGGCACAGAGGGCTGGCAGCTCCAGGCCCCTAGGGGGGGCAGAGGTGCGCTGAGCCCACGGAGCAGCCACCTCCGCCGGGGGAGGAGGAGCGCTCGGCTGGGCGGCCTGGCTCTCGGGGGGCACCTCACTGTTCTTGCCCCACCGCTGTCATCTTGACCCACTGACTCCCTGTAGATCCTGGCACCACGCCAAGCCGTAATGGCAGACTGCACACAAAGGCACTCTGCCAGTGTCCTGCAGCAAGTCTGTGACTGGCAATGAATATAAATCATCTACGTGTGTGTGTGTGTGTGTGTGTGTCCGCGCACTTCTGAGCTGTTTGTGTCTTAGTCTATTAATCCAGTGAAACTAGATATGTGTGTATATCATTGTGGATGTCGGTGTGAGTCACTATTGAGTAGCTTTAAATGGTGCAGGGGTAGATGTGGGCAGACTTGCCAGACCTTCACAAAAGTAAAGTAAAGCTTTTTAATAAAATACCAATCACTCAAGTACACTCACTCAGGTGAAGAAAAAAGAAACCGGGGAAAAATAGTCCTAAATGAATTCAATCATTCGTTTTATTCCAACTCTTCAAAAGTGTAACACCATAACCTAAACAGCACCTATTAATGTAAATGTAAAGCCATTTTCCTCCTTCAATAGGACTACTGTTCCCAGCAGTAAGACTACAGTCACCAGCAGCATGCAATCAAAGCTGATTAAGCTTGAAAGGATGTGTAAAGATGTAAAGATATGACACTCGAAACTCTTTTCATTACAAATATACTTAAAGCTCTTGAAGTACACTGGCATTTGGAAACTTATACATGTATACATTCCAAAATATAAATTTGAATGATTATTATATTTCTTCCCATTTGCATTGGTATGTTTGTGTTTATCATCCTTTCTTCCCATCTTATGGATGACATGCACAAATGCACACAAGTAAATGGAATATGATTCCGTACTGCCTCTGTATATGATTCAGTACTACCTCTCAATGATTCAATACTACTTCTGCATACGATTCAATACTATCCCTGTATATGATTCAGTACTATCCCTGTATATGATTCAGCACTATCCCTGTATATGATTCAGTACTATCCTTATATATGATTCAGTACTACCTCTCAATGATTCAATACTACTTCTGCATACGATTCAATACTATCCCTGTATATGATTCAGTACTACCTCTCAATGATTCAGCACTATCCCTGTATATGATTCAGTACTATCCCTGTATATGATTCAGCACTATCTCTGTATATGATTTAGAACTATACCTGTATATAATTCAGTACTATCCCTATATATCATTCAGCACTATCCCTGTATATGATTCAGTACTATCCCTATATATGATTCAGCACTATCCCTGTATATAATTCAGTACTACCTCTGTATATGGTTTAGTACTATGTATGATTCCATCCACGGAGTGTGAGCATTGCTCCCCTGAGCCATACAGCAAGACCCCCTTCCACATTCCTGTTTGCTCACTCTCTCTCCGTCTCTCTGTCCTTTTCTGTCCCTTTCTCTCCTTCTCTCTCTCCTTCTCTCTCCCTCTCACTCTCATTCCCCCTCTCTCATTTCCATGTGACTAGCCTCCCTCCAGCATGTTTCTTGGTTCCACAGAACTGTTGCTCTAACACAACGTTAACTCTCACCTTCAACATCTCCAACACTGAGGATATTGATATTGTGGAGGGGAATTAAAACACAGTGAGGATAAAATGTTCACCAAGGCTTTTCTACAACCAAAACTACTCTTTCTCTTGTCAATAAAGCTTTACCCAATACTGCGATTTGCCCTGATGTGATGGGGGGGGTATGTGTGTGGTGTGTGAGGAACTAGGATTCTATGGGGAATATGCTTGATATTAAATTAATTGTGTGCATGTTTGTGTTCTTTGTCTGTGGAGCGTGTGCACGCATTTGTGAGTGTGTGTGTGTGTGTGTGTCTGTGTTCCTGGAGTGTTGGCCCGAGGCCCAATGCTGCGTCTCACAGATAAAGCCGCCAAACTTCTGAAAGCCATGCTGTGAGTGGGCCCTCTCTATCACCGTGGCAACCCCGGAACATTCCCTTGGTTTTCCTTTGCCACCTCTTTTGGGCTTTCATCATGCCTGCCCCATCCCCCTATACACACACACACACACACACTCACTCACACCATTTCCTCCCCCCCTCTCCATCAAAACTCCTCAATATGAAAATAAAGCCTCTGTTTGCCCGATCCAGAGAGGCAGAGAACCAGGAGCTTTTTAAAGTACAGCTTAGCAGCTCAGCGTGACCTAGCACACACCAGAGCTCCTCCTCAGCTCCAATCAAGTGTTTTCACATTCATTCTCCTCCATTTCAACTCCACACGGTCTGTTGCTGATACTCCGTAAAAGCAAAATGTGTGGGCGCGTGTACGCATGTGCGTGTGTGTATGCATGTGCTTGTGTGTATGTATGTGGATCCTTGTAATCATTTGTCATAAATTCCACCCCCCCCCCTTAAAACAAGCAGAAGTCTAATGTGTGTGTGCAGTAAGTCTGGATGGAGAAGCGTCACAAGTGTGAAATGGTGTCTCCGACTGTGTGCGGTTTGTGGTCACAGGGGGAGTAATTGCATTGTGTTCCTCCGAGCTGTCCCTAATGGCTCGTCATTGTGAGAGAGCTTGCCTTTCCCCGATCTTTCAACTCGGGAGGGGGGGGGGGGGCTTTCTCTGCAGAACAGGTGCCCCCTGTATTCAGCGTGGCTGACCCCTGTGCCTCTCCTTACTCCACTCTCCCGACGACCACACCATCTCTCTCCCAGGTACTGTGCCGCTGGTCTCCGGATGTCTGGATCTCCCCTTGAACCCCGCACGCCCGTTATGTGAGTGGCTGCTCCGTAACAGCCCTGTGCTCCGCGAAGCGCAGTTCTGCCCGGCGCCCGCACCCGTCTGCGAGCGCCAGCCGTCAACCCCACGGCCCCTCCGGCCCATTCCACCGTCGGAGGAGACGCTAGTCGGGGTGACCTATTGTTCGGAGGCCCGCGCCTTTGACCCCGCCATTGAACGGGGGGGCAGTCCCTGCTTTGTCCCCTCGTTATAGCGAGCCCCTCTTTGAGCAAGGCCGCAGCACTGCTCCGTTCCCACGGCAACCCCCTGCACCACCACCACCACCCCCCCCCCCACCCACCACCACCCTGCCAGGGGAAATATGAGGTAATGTTTACCGAGCAAACCCCGATCACTCTGACAGCCTCTCCTCAGTCCCTAATTAAAAGCTTCTCCAGGAGCCAGCAGCCAGAATGACAAGCTAAGCTCTGTCTGATGTTCAAAGTAGAAAGAGTGAGAACTACAGTAGATAAAGGGGAGGGGTGAAGGATTAAGAGATAGAAAGAGTGAGAGATACAGAGAAAAGGAATGAGAGCAGTGCGAGCGAGGAAAGGGGAGAGAGGGAGAGAGAGAGAGCGAGATCTCTCTGAAGAGAAGTGCAGGTGGTGAGTTTGTTACAAAAATATTTGGTAGGGTGTCTCAGAATAGTCTTTATAGGGTTTTCACCATGCTGCTCGCTACATATCAGAATAGTGTGAACCTGAAGTATTGCAGCTTTTGAAAGCAGTACCTCACACTCACGTTAATATACTGAAAACAAAGACTCACAAACACGCTTACTATCTCGCAGACGCACACACACACACTCGTGCGCGCGCACACACACACACACAATATTCCCTGGAGGAGATGTGATAAAGATGAGATGAGAGCAGAAAACAGGCGTGTGGCGGCGAGACGGAGGAGAGACGCCGCTGACATCGCTCTCCGCTCTCCCCGCCGCTCTCCCCACTGCTCTCCCCGCCGCCTGCTGGATATTTTTAAAATGTTGATGCCTGAAGCCTGGAGTCACTCACACAAGCACACAAACGTCTTCCAGCTGCCACGACGACACTGAGCACAAAGATACAAAACATGTTAATGTGTCTTATATATGCAGCATACATATACTGTATAATACACTTCAGATATGTATGTACACACACACACACACACACAATTCATTAGTACATTGTTTATTCAGGTTTAATATAGTACGTTTCAACTTATCGATAAAACAGATCGATAAAAGTCACTGAAGCGTCAGAGGCTGGGTTGTTGCTTAGAGAAATAGAAAAGGACTGTCAGAGGACTGTCTTCAGGATTGTCTTCAGGACTGTCAGAGGACTGTCTTCAGGACTGTCAGAATACTGTCAGAGGACTGTCTTCAGGACTGTCAGAGGACTGGCTTCAGGACTGGCTTCAGGACTGTCAGAGGACTGGCTTCAGGACTGACAGAATACTGTCAGAGGACTGTCTTCAGGACTGTCAGAGGACTGTCTTCAGGACTGTCTTTAGGACTGACAGAGGACTGTCTTGCCGAAAAAAAGGAAGGTCCTACTGAGGATGGGTGTAAGAGGAAGGATGTCACTCACACAGGATGTACAAGAGTTCTGGTTACACTCTCACACACACGCCATCTTGCCCTTCCTCAAATCCTAAATATGATCATATTCTAAAAAAATAACAAGGAGGAGGAGGTGTGGAGAAGCAAAACACAATGTCAGAAGTGAGGAGCGTCACTGGTGCAAGACGGAGCACGCCTAGAGACCGAGCAGACATCAGGACCTTCGTCTCCGCCTCTCACCTCTCCCTCTCTCCCTCTCCTCTCCCTCTCTCCCCCTCTCGCTCCATCTCTGTTTTATTGTGAGTAGACAGACTGAAGGCGAACCCCCCGAAAGAATAAAAACCTCGAGCATGCACAATGTTAGAAAACAGGAGAAGTGTAATCTTATACAGAGGATTGTGTGTCAGTGTGTCTGAATTAAGAGGGCTGTGAACAGACAGAATTCGGTGCAACCTTATTAGAAGGAAACTCATTATGACAGTACATCTAGAGCAGTCACCTGCTACATCATCTACTTATTACGACCATCTCTGCTCTCTCCATAAACTGCCTCTATCTCTCTCGGCACGACTCCTTTGAAGTCAGTGGCGTTCTGCAAACGGAGGCTTGCTTTGGGCTGTGCAGGTTGCTGTGCAGACGTGACACATGACGTATTCGTCTTAGCAGAATCGATTAACAAACAGTAGAAACGATGTCGTCCTTATTTATACAGATCAAACAACAGGTGACCTTAGGGCAGGTGACCTTAGGGCAGGTGACCTTAGGGCTCATTATGAAGCCCACTCAGATATGTTCACTATGAATTAACATAGGTTACTGAATCTTTTTGATTGGCCTAATTGTAGTGATGATGAAGATGATGACCTGATGACCTGACTTGAGCTGGGCACTGAGATAGCGCCCCCTGTCCACCTGGAGGACAGTGGCCGTGAGATAGTGCTGTGCAACCTTACACCTTGTCTCCTGTTATGAGAGAGGACGAGAGATAGAGCTTTCACAGCGGGAGACACGTCCTGCCCATAGCCCCCTGCTGACTGTTTATAACCACCATCTCAGGGGGAGGCAACCGCTTGGGGCTTGGAGGGGGCATGAGAAATGCGCAGAAGAGGGAGGAAGTCATCAAAGAGAGAACGGGAGACAGGTGAGCAATGGAGATAAGTGAGAGAACACAAATAGAGAGAGAGAGGCTGGGAAGGAAAAGAACTAGCAAATGACAGAGAATGCAAAGAAAGAAAAGACTCAGTCTCTCACTCTTTCTCTCTATATCTTTTGGGCATGAGGAGAGCTCTGGTTATAGTGACCTATATCTTCCTCACATTGACATTTACCCATCATCATCATCACTGTAACTCTGTATGTCACTCAGACGTTTGTTTACAGTAATCACACGTCTAGTGTTTTCACATGACGTGGCTTTTAGGTTCGTTATTAATGTATGTTTAGTGACTGAAAAAACACACAAACGCACATAAAGTGAAATGATTTTTGTGCTTACACACTTACACACACACAACATACACACACACAACATACACACACAACATACACACGCGCATGCACGTAGAGAAATATTTTCTGCACAGGAACTAGAATGATGGATACCTGTTCAGTGAGTCATCCTGCTGAAGAACCACTGTTAAAACCTTCCACCATGAGGAAAGAGTGAAATAATCACCTACCATGTAAAGCACATAAAAGCCCCTCATAAACTCCGCCAGTCTCTGCTCTCAGGGCCTGCTCACTCAAAGCCTGTCAAATGTTTATTAGACATTTACAATATACTTTAATTAAACACACAGGTCTAATTTTAAAAGGGACTGGTACTGACCCGTTGGCATGACAGGGGAGAGGACTGAGAGAGTTACTGGAAACCTGCAAACGTGCCTCCACTTAGAGGACAACGGCAAACGTGCCTCCACTTAGAGGACGACGGCAAACGTTCCTTCACTTAGAGGACGACGGCAAACGTGCCTCCACTTAGAGGACGACGGCAAACGTGCCTCCACTTAGAGGACGACGGCAAACGTGCCTCCACTTAGAGGACGACGGCAAACGTGCCTCCACTTAGAGGACGACGGCAAACGTGCCTCCACTTAGAGGACGACGGCAAACGTGCCTCCACTTAGAGGACGACGGCAAACGTGCCTCCACTTAGAGGACGACGGCATACGTGCCTCCACTTAGAGGACGACGGCATACGTGCCTCCACTTAGAGGACGACGGCAAACGTGCCTCCACTTAGAGGACGAGAACGTGCCTCCACTTAGAGGACGACGGCAAACGTGCCTCCACTTAGAGGACGACGGCAAACGTTCCTTCACTTAGAGGACAACGGCAAACGTGCCTCCACTTAGAGGACAACGGCAAACGTGCCTCCACTTAGAGGACAACGGCAAACGTGCCTCCACTTAGAGGACAACGGCAAACGTGCCTCCACTTAGAGGACAACTGCCATGCAGAAGATACCACAAAATATTAAACCCCATAAACAATGGCACATAGCCACAGAGGTAGATATATATATATATATATATAGAGAGAGAGAGAGAGAGATCGAGTGAGCGAAAGAGATATTGAGAGAGATTGTGAGAGAGAGGGAGAAAGGAGAGAGAGGGGGAGGCAGGGAAAGGGAGATGGAGAGAAGGAAAGAGAAGGGGGGAGAGAGAGAGAGAGAGAGAGAGAGAGAGAGAGAGAGAGTCTCCTACTGTCCGTTGGCACAGTAGAGACGTTGTCTGACAGAGAAGTGGTGCTGGCTAATTTCCCTCAGCCTCTCTCTCTCTTATCATGACAGTGTGGCCTCTCAGCTAATAGCATGTTTTAATTAGGCCTCAGTCCCCATGTTCCCCTTGTCAGAGATACGAGAGCTGGAAGTCCCTCCAGACCTTACTCACATTACAACACTGCCTCTGCATTCACTGTGCTACCAGCACAGCTCACTTACATACGTACATACTCACACACACACACACACACACACACACACACGCGTGCACACACACACACACAGAGACTCTGGAAATCCCTTCTATTTATGCATTCATAGAGAGCGAGCAAAAGCTAGAACAGGTGTGTCACTGAATCGCTCACTACTGGATCAGTCATCGACATCATTCTGTCTGGAAGTGATCAATAGGGATGATCAGGGAAAACAGCACGAGATACAGGAAATGACCAGTAAGGTCTGTGACAAAGCCTGAAATCACGTGCCACCCACACCATGGGAAGAGGCTCACAGTTGAGCCCTGATGTCGCACGAATTCATTCCAAGAGTCACAAAAAAAGTCTAACAAATAAAAAATGCAGTCGAACTAATTACCGGACTTCAAACGATGAAAATGACTTGTTTTCCATCTATGTTCCTCATTACCTTTAATGTCAATATTCAAACAAGTTTTGAAGCCAGTACATGAGGTAGGAAGGCTGCTCATTGTTGAGATGAGGCCAGGGAGCAGAGAAGATGGCCAACCTGTTTACAGCTCTGATTGGAGTTATACAAGCAGACCTCATCCCCCCCGCCGAGGCCCAAATGAACAGGTCCAAAGGACAGGGAGAGCGGTTAAACGCTACTGAGGGGGAGCTCATTATCTGTGAATGGGGGTGATTAATGTGCGAAAATGAGGCCCGGCGGGATGCAGCGAGGGGCCACCGCTGCCTCTGACCCCCATTCACACGCCGGCATTCACCCAAGTGCTCCGCGGGGAGGAGGCATCGCAAGAAACACACACAATGCTGTCTTTACTCCTCTGTATGAGAGCCTGTGAGTGTGAGTGTGTGTGTGTGTGTGTGTGTGTAGGTGTACTGTGCCCAGAATGAGGGGTTACGTCACTCTTAGAGGAGAGGACACACAGAGGAGAAAGAGAGAAGGGGATGAAACATGTTAAACAGTATGCAACTACACCCTGCTCCACTGTGCTGAAACAGAACAGCACCACCTATTGGTGGTTTAATATGAAAATAAATAGAAAATGTGAGTGAAAGCCAAACACTTTTAAAGCTTTGTGAAAAATGGTCACTCACAGTGTTACTAATAAGCAGCAGGTTGATACTGGAAGGATATAAAGCAAATAACAAATCCAAATGACAAATCATTCCCTTCACATGTGATCTTGATCGTTCTTTAAAACAATGGGTGTACGCATAAGCTGTTACTGTAGCGCAGTGATGTGCGTGTGTGTATGTGTGTGTGTGGGATAGCGAGCTGAGAAATAACTGGCTCTAGAAATAAACACAAAGGGTTAATAGGTTGCGGAGCGGAGCGGGAGGAGGCTGTGTGGAGGTCGAAGGTCAAATGATGAGCGAACACAAAGCCATTACAAAGACAGCACTCAGCTGGGGTCTGTTTGTGTAGGCAGTGCCAGGGTCAAGCACAGAGAGTGACTCACACACACACACACACACAAACAAACAAAGACATTATCACAGAGATGCAAACACTACTTCCTTCTTCCATCCACTGATAAACACTCATGAAAAATGAACACACATACAGCCCCACAACTATCAAATCTGTGTATAATGCATGAAAAAACAACACACACACACACACACACACAGGACTTCCATCTCCTTCAGAGATGCACTGCTGTACACACACACAAAAAAGTCACCGGGAACACAGGCGTCTGTTTTTTCGTTAAGAGTCACGAAGTAATGACCAGTTGCTTTAAGATGTGGGCTGACCAAGAGCTGTTATGAAAACAGTATCACTGTGCATCCATTTGCATAATAGCAGCTTCACGAGCCTCTGCTTTCTGCAGTAAACGGAAAGTGATTGACAGGGAGGTGCGCGGCGGGGGCGGCGTGGAGGTGGCAGCCCTCATCGCACTCAGCCGTCAGCCCTGGAGCCGCATGCACATTAGCGCAGAGCCGCGGGCCGGGTGAGCAGTTCCGGCCCCGCTAGCCACCGCGCGCAACGTCAAACCACTTTCACACAAGACAAAGCGCTACTGCTGGAACGTAGCGCAACGTCCCGCCCTGCACAGGCCCTCGTGGAGGGGGGGGGGGGTTATTTGGACGACAAACCCCAGCAGGTAAACGTCTGGAGGATCTGGTGTTTAGATGCGATGGGGGGTCCACAGCGCTGTGGAGATCACACTCCACTGTTAACTGCTCCCGTTTCTCTCAGCGTGCGTGGTCATCGTTAATAACCGTCTCTGGAGAGACGACTGACTAATCGCTAAGTAATCAACAATGTTGTCAGATTGGTCTCCCACCGTGTCCGTGGCAACGTGTCAGACACAACAGGCTAGCTTGAGTTTTTGGCTCTGCTTCCAAACGCCTGTTTCCACTGCACCCAGAAGGCTTTGAAACTGCGAAACTATGAGGCTTTTTGGATCCAAGCCCATGTCTCTGTAGCTAATCCGCCAAATACGAGACTCCATGCCAGGGGCCAGGCACCGAACACGGAGCCACACGGCACTGTGGCACAACGCACACGCTGCCTCCACATAGCCCAACACACAGACACAGCGATAATGACTCTGTACATATGTAGAGAGATTAGGTACACAGTAGGAGAGTGCTGGGCTGATGGGAAAAAAAAATAAATGCCTTGAATTTAGTCTAAAGTGGGATAATCACATAATGGACAAATAAATCCAAAGATCTTAATGTGAATTATAAATTATCTTTGAAATGTAGTCTATACTGGGTGTTTATGGAGGGGCAAAATGCCCTCAAGGCTGGGACTTCGTTTCCCAGAATCCCTTAGACCATTAGCAGGTTAATAACAGGATAAAGGACTCCATGTGAGTTCGATCAAGAGGGACTGGATTACTCACTTCAGCAGGGCTGGGGTCTAGTGACCAGCAAACCATTTCTGTCCTGCCAGAGAGACTTTTGATTAGACTTCTTAAATACTTAGAAGACATTTAAATCCAACCACCCTTCTGCTGGCTTATGGGATACTACGTTTATATTGATATAGGCTCAACACCCACTTCATGAGAAATATTTATTTATTAGGAACGCTGTGTAAGTATACAGTTAGGGACCACAGCCAAAGGTATAGAGACTATACGTGTAGCAGACTGAAGGCCATCTGTTGCTATGCAGTTTCTCTTTGATATCCTTCATCAGATCTCTGCTACAGACCACAAATTGCAGGAGAGAGACTTTCAACTTCTAACACTGGCATGCGTGAAGCTGTGATACACTCATCACAGCCCGGTACTGAGCCCCGGGTCCACAGCCACGTCAGCGTCACTGGAGTGATGAGTGAGAGTGACCAGTGGCAGAGCCATAGCAGCAGGCCTGTGGTCAGAGACCTGCCAGCGTAGCATGGTGGAAGGTGGATGAGATACTGTGACAAACTATGCGTGGCAGCAGATGGACCACAGTCTGTAGTTGTGCACTTGTAAAGCGCACCTGTAAGACAGGTGTACCTAGTACAGTGGCCAGCGAGGGTAGGTGCAAAGAAGGTGTCTCAAATACCGTAGGTGGTGAGCACATATTTGCATTGCTTTGCATCATACATGTACCAGAACTGCTTAGTGAAATATTGCACATGCTTTGTACAAACGTGGGGTTTTCCCCTATGTGTAAGGACCAGGAAACAAACAAACATATAGCTGTGACTCCACGTACATGAGAGCAGACAAGCACACACACACACACAAACTCACATGCACACACACAAACACATACACACACACATACACTGCTAGGCTGGTGGAGAGACACAGCTGGTGGAGAGACACAGACAGACATTTGGGCTGGTGGAGAGTGACAGGGAAACTGCACTGGATGCAGGTGAAGGTCCATTGGCCACAAGCGCTGATGCTTTATGCACGTGTGCATATTCAGGTTGGCTTAGGCTGTCATTTGTACAGAGAGAATTCACTGCTAAATGAAAATTAACATTAAACCTTTTTTTTCAAAAAGGAATTAAAATTTTAACATGGTAGAAGAAATGCATCCTGACATGCTAGTAAAAAGGTCTTTCTCTGTCTTTTCTCTTGTACACACACACACACACACATACGAACAAACAGACTGTTCCCACAGATCCTGCAGCCCCCGCGGCAGTGCTACACTGGTGTGTGAGGCTCTAATTGTGTGTGTAATTACTGCACACGGCCCCCTTCACACACACACACAGAGAGTGTCACTCTGCTTTAAGAGCCAAGAGGTTCATCCACCACATTTTTAATGTCTGCATGTAAGCAAGCTCTGCAACTGTTTTTACCCATGATGCTTTGGGGTCCTCTCCTGTCAAAACCGGCCGTTCACGCGAGCTGTAGAAACGCGCGTCTGTCGAGGGAGATCAACGCCGCGTGCTCCCTCCACTAAGCTCCAGCGAGGTTTTCTCCATCGCCGAGGCGGCTCCCTCCGCTGGGTTTCGCACCTCCGTCTTTTCCTCGAGAGCCACTTTCGGTTCCTCGGCCCTGTTGAGGCAGAATAAATGTTACGGAGACAAGGCAATTAGGAGCTCAGTTCAAGCTCCATTAACTTCATCTAGGGCTGCTGCTTTAACGCTCTGCTCATTATGTTTTACTGCGGAAGGCCCGTCGGGTCACACTCCACAGTTATATTTCCATCGCAAAACCAGGCGCGCCATTTGGCCTTCTCAGCTCCCGTTCTTCCCACTACGACACACTGGAAATGTGAAACCATGGGAATACTGTGGGGGAATTGCGAGTGGTAGCGACAGTGCTGCATATCATAAAACTCTGCAAGCAAGAAGCACAAGGACTCAGCTCGCCAGGAGCGTAAACCTGAATCTGTGAATGTGAGCCGCTACCTCCGCCTCACAGTACACCTTACGCCAGTGACTGAAGGAATCAATATTATACACACGGTACCAATACTAGCACCGGCCAGAAATGTTACACCACTGTTTGCTGAGGCTAAATTAGCATACTTTTAAAATTAGAGGACACTTTTTATTCCTGGGATTATAACACATCATGTGACCAGCTCTGTGGCCAGCAATACATACATGGTCAAAATGTCAAAATGTTTCTTAGGCAGCCTGTTGTGAAAGAGCCACTCAGTGGGGAGTGTGCATGTTTGATGGGCATAATACAGTGATGGCCGTCTCTGAGAACGGCTCCACTGGAGGCCGAGCTGACTTCCCACTTCACGTGTAGTAGTGAGGACAAGGGTGTAGATGGAGAGACCTCTCACTGGTCTCTTAACTTTGCTTATCACTGAACAGAAATTTGGAATCAGCACCCCTTGGGAATGGAATTGGAACAGTCCTCTCTTGGATTTGACCCAGAGTGTTTAGCAGGTAACTGCCCACTTATCATTACACAGGGGGGGGGGAAGTAAAACAGAGTGTCAGCAACTCTTGAAAGTCCTTGAAAGTTGGTGAAGCACTCTGGGTGGGAGACAGCAGACAGTGAGTGCTCTCGTAATAGGAGTGATGCTCAGTCTGGGTCAAGACTTAGTGGAAAGTCAAATAACATTTGTATTTTACTTGTGTGTGTGTACATATGAATTGTTTGTGCACATACACATTAGAGTGTTTGGAGGATATTTCACACAACAACTTGGACAAATGCGTTTGTATGCCTAATAACTTTGTTTTAAATGTCCCATTAAGAGAGAGCCTGTTAGCCTGTTATAACCCATTCAACACTCTCTGTACCCAGCATATGCTAGGGGTGTCACTTCAGTGAAGGTGGTGAGGATTTGAATTTTAAACCAAGCAGGATAAAATAAGTACTTTAATATGTGTTATTGTTTACTTTTTGCATATAACTACGCATTTGTCTGGAGAAGAAGGGGTTTGATCTGTGAATTAGCTGGGGGCGATACACCCCAAAAACCCAGCACAGACCCTCCTCCAACTTTACATACAAAGCTGCCCTCAGGGCTGCCATGAAAAAATGGCATGTTAGAAAAGAGGGATAAGGACCCACAGACTGGGAGGACAAAAGATCGTTCTTCAGGTTTTAGGGTGCTGATAACAGCCTAAGACAGGTGCTGGTCTAGAAGGGGGGGGGAGAGAGAGAGAGAGAGAGAGAGAGAGAGAGAGACAGCTGATCCACTGCAGCCACAGAGCTGGAGGGGGCAGGTGGTTGCTATGGAAATGCCACTGGGTTTGCCCAAGGGCGATAAGTCTGCATGAATCAGACGAAGGTTAAGGAGGGAAGAAGAGAAACTGAGAGAGGGAGAGAAATGGAGGAGGGAGAGAAATGGAGGAGGGGGAGAAACAGAGGGGAGCAGGCACGCGCGTGATGCCCTCACTTTGCCAAAGGTCTACAATACGTTCTCTAAATCCACCTAAAAAAATAGCGTTTTGCAGTTTACGGGAAAATATTTTTGCATATTTTTGTTGTTGTTGTTATGGGACAAGAGACTACACGTGCCAAGCGAAGTGAAGGTCATGCAACCCTTGAGTATAAAATACACGGTCGATATCGCCATACTACAGACGTTGCTATTATTAGCAGATGTGGTTGTGTTTGCGTGAAAGCGTGTGTTTGCGCTAAGGCGTCTGAGGACACCAAATATGGCCTAAATCACTGACGTGCTGTGATGCTGAAACGAAGTGAAAGCTCGCCCGTGGAATAGGGGTATCGCCGAAACGGTGTCAGTGTTCTAAAGGGGCGAGCGCCTGACAGAGATGATGCAGTGTCTCAGGCGTGATATGGGATAAACATCAAGACTCTTCTTTAAAAAAAAAAAAACCTCGTAGCGTTAGGCTATAGCTACGTTGGGTACACACAAAACCATGGCCAGGTGGTTCCTGACAGTCAGGTTGCGAGGGGGAAAAAAAACAAAGAGATGGATAGAATCTCAAACGGTTCGCTCAGTGGATGAAAGTGTAATTTATTACAGGCTACTCAAGGGAGGCTGGATATTCTTCCCGGGCACTCGTCCTGTCGTCTGGTGGCTGTCGACGTGAGGGATGGGGATGTTAGCAGGAGCCGCTCGCCTGGTATTCCTAGAAGTCTCGCGCCCCGTCCTGCCAGAGCGTCGCCAGGCCGTCTTCGGGTCGCTTGGGTCGCAACGGCCGCGACGAAATCCACTCGAGCAGTTACGATGTTATTCGGCTTTCACAGCGGTGCTGTGGATGAGTGATATTTCGTTTCTCTGCTACATGGCGGTACCTTTATTGGGGGCCCTGAAGTGGAAAGATCCCCGGGGAGATTTATCACTGTTTACAGTAGCCCTCGGTGTGTTTGGACTTACAACAGCAAAAGAAAAGCGATGCCTTTCTATCACGCGTACATGTTCCCTCTGCTCTCATATGTGACCAGTCAGCTCTCACTTTCGGCCCCCTTTCACATGCACCGAGAACTGGCTGCACGCGAAGCATTTTTGACTGTCGAAAGAATTCTTCACAGCCAGAAACAGATGGCGCGTGGCACCTACATACACTCAAAAATATCCATCACGCGAGCTAAAGACCTTTCCCAGTCGTGTCTCCTAATACCTGCAGGTATCTGAGGAGTAACGGGCCAGGCTAACAATCCATCTCCCGCGTCAGTCTGGCGCTGGTTTCCTGAAGCTGCTGGAATGACCTCCACCGGGGGAGTTCTCATTTAACCGCGGCGTTTCCGTGGAAGCCATCAATAAACAGCGGCGGGGCTCCCGCTAGACAAACCGCCACTGATGGATGAGAGTCTCCACTTAATTGCTCGGCAAATTAAAAGCTCACCATAGTGACAACGAAGTACGGCGGCGATATTTAAAAACTCATTAAGCATGTGGATGTTGCGTTAGCAAAGAGTCAAGGAGAGCTAGCACATCGGGAAGTGACGACGAACCACACTAGGAGCTCGGCGCAGAAATACACCGACGTTGCTCTGGAACCCGCACAGGTGCTGCGTTCACCCATTGTCATGAAAAGGTGATAATTGTTTCTCTCAGGCAAGACAGAGTACACAGACAGGTGCATATAAATACGTATGTAAAATTACACGTGCATAATGAAAAAAAACGCATAATTATGCTGTTAAATAACTTTCCTTTTTTGTATTCAGCCACCCTCGGGCTACACTCCGGAAGTACCGTGTCTTAAGATGTTACAGTGTATAAGGAATGTTGGTGGGACAAGACAGCTTGTGGATTACAGTGCCACTTCAGGTGCCTCACAGTATATTTATATGTAATAACGTTCACATTAAAAAAAAAAAAAATTTACATCTCAAGCTTCAGTATGTTTGGAAAACGCAGCTTCTTATTGGAACAGCTGTAGTCGACGTTGTCCAGTCAACTCCTCCTGTGCACAGTGTGGATAACCTCGACAACAGCCAGCTCGTGAGAACACATCCTCCCGCCCTGTGCAAACATTCATCATCTGCACTGCTCTTCCTCCGTGCAATCAAAAACGCAGCAGACCTGTCTCTGACTTCCCCTCTTTCACACCCAGACTCCCTCCACCCTCACCTTCCCTATGTATAGCCCAGGCCTGTATCTTCCCTGTTTTGGCAGGTCTGACACTCTCATCTGGCCTGAGAGCTGGGACTGCCTGAAGAATGCCCTCGTCTTCCTCTCAGAAAGTAGGGCACAAAATCAACCACTGACCAAGGCGTAGTGAAACACCAGCCCCAGCCTCCACATCCCAGCGCAGCCTCCCCCGAGACGCCGCCAATTAAGACTGCTCCCTGAGCCGGGAGAGGTCTGCTGACACACTGTCACGCAGATTGAGAGACTGAGTCATTACTGGGCAGCAGCGCTGCTGACTGCAGACGGCAGCGAGTGGGGCTTTAATTGGCAGAGCTTTTGTTTGGAAGCCCCGTCTGCACCACTTTCTTAAGGTTAAGACTGCGGGGATTTGCACTTTATGCAAATGCTTCCCCAAATACACTGTCATGTACAATGAAGACTCAAAAACCATCCCTCCTGTTCTCACTCTGCCTCTCATGCCCACACACCTACACAAAGTGTTACAATAGCGTATGTAAATTCGGGAACTCTTAAAAATCTGCTCACCACGGCGAAGCGTTATCTTATGACGAGCGTTGAGTGAAGGGCGTTTTACGTTGTAAGGCGAAATATAGACTCCAGTTACTTGGTAGACTCGTGCTGGCTGTCTGCTAAGTGGCTCTGTGCTTATGATCCAAAGATTTATTAGATCACACGCTGTTAACATTTTCCAGTACGTTGTGACGCCCTAGACGTGCACGGGCATGGAACACCGTCCTCTCACAGCTCGGCACCAGACCACCGGACCCGGTGTGGCAGTCCCAGAGCCCAGACCCGCCTCACCACACATTACCGCAGGCATGCGTCGGCCTTCTGTGCCCCCAGACTGCCGGCACACACTGTTAAGAACGATCTCATTGGCAGGAAAATGTGGACGAATAAGAATAAAACAAAATACACGTTTTTAAAAAATGGAGTGGATGGATGTGAACGTAGGGTACATCCTGTAACGCAGAGTTTGTTAGGACTGAGGCACCCATGAACACATCCACCACACCATCTTCCCCTTTTTTTTCAATTCTTTTCAGTAGGTGGATCATGTGAACTCCAGTAGAGACACAAATATATTTCATCCGCTTTCTCTGCATGGCGTGGGGATCAGTGCTATCTGAGTTCAATATCAACATTTGCTTTAGCTCCATATGAAAGAGCAGGGGAGGAAATAAAGGGAGGAAATATAGTATATCCTTTCATTTCTGCCCAGTCCCAGCGTTCCCTGCAGCCCACCGCCGAACCCTGTTTACTTTAGATCTGCCCGCCGCGTGCACCAGCGCCGGCCTGGAAGGCCTTTGAAACCCAGTGGCGCAAAATCTCTCTGATCATATGGGGGGGCGGTGAGGCGGTGTGTCTGCGGTCCCCCGGCGGGTGGATGTGACTGAAGAGCTCCTGCAAGCCTCCATCACTGCTGCCTCCACCCGGAGGACAGTCACAAAACGGGTCACGCAGAGAGTCCCACGCGCACCGTAATCACTGGCTGCTGGTCGCCCGCGGTAACTGCCCCATTGTTTGACGGCATGCCATTTTACATACAGAAACCCTGCATAGATCATCCCTGTTAGACAGTCTGGGGTAAAAAAAAAAAAAAAAAAAAAAAAAAAACTCAGCAAGGACAATGTGTGAGAATGACGTGCATGCAGAGAGGAAAGAGACAGAGTGAGGGTGAATAATACTGAATAATCCTGAACAACACCGGCTCCATCGGCATTTGTTTCTCACTTGTAAGACTGAAGACGCTGTGTCTTTGGGAGGAGGTGGAAATGGTAAAAATGATAACAAGAAAGCAGACGTGACTTGGTCAAAAGGTCCGGTAGCTCTTCCTACCAATTCAAAACAGACGAGCCACCTCAGGCAGGAAGGACATTTTAGCTGGCTCAGAAATAAATAAATAAAAAAGTAAAGCTATTGAAGGAAAAGTGCAGGTGGGGGTCAGCACTGAAGCCTACAAGGCCAACATCTGGTTTCATATTTAGAGTCTGTAAAGGAAATGGCGAAATTTCTATCGCTTTTTTTCCAGTCACTCCAGCTTTTCTTTGTCATAACTGTCAGGAAAGACGTGCTACAAAGGCATTAGCAAGCTTTACTCCGGCAGCTAATATTGTGAAGAAGGAGGTTTCTGAGCACTATCAAACGTCTGAGAAGCATTTACTAAGAGCGAGCAGAGCATCGTCTTCCTGCGATCTGACGGATCCTGCAGTGTCCGCCACCCCTCAGCTAACCCTCCTCGTCTCTGCTATGACTAACCTCAACATACGTGATCTCCGACGCAAAGCACAAAGGAGACCCAAGAAAATGCAGCCTATGTAGGATGAGATGTTTTAACTGGACTTGTCCACACTGTTATGAGACTACCATTCTTAAGACTTTCAACTACAAAATGAAAGATTTTGAGTTCAGGCCGCTGCTCCTCACAACACAACCCTTTATATTTAGAGGTGTGTAAATATGTGGAGAGAGAATGAAATGAGCAACTATTTGCCCACATTTATGAGGTCACAAAACCTTTGCGCAGACAAATTGCTGGAGGCAAATTGGGACATGAACATAGACTTAATTTTTTTTCTGAAGAAAAACAAACAGGCAACATTTATTGCCTGGAAAAATATTTGATTTGACTTTTTTAAAACTTAATTGCAAGTGGGGACTCGCAGAGAACGTAAAACAAATCCAGGAAAACAGCAACAAGAAAGACTGAGCCTAGCTGAGCCAGCGCTGTGCCTAGAGCCCGTCTCCATAATGTAAACCGTACAGCATCAGGACATCAGGCAGTCTGAGGGATGCTGGGGGAAAAAGGAAAAAAAAAAAACGTGGGCAGGAAATTCCACAGGCACACAGCCCTACAGCCCAGAACCCTGCACGGGCCAACTCAAACAGGAGCAGCCTGCAAGGAAATGACTGGCTAAACAGAAAACAGCCCTGAATGTGAATGGTGTGAATGTGAGCGTTTCTGCGCGCTGTCCCCTGTGTGTAATGAAAAGCGTCTCATTGATTGGTGAGGTGATTATGATTGCAGCTCTCCTGACTATGAAGAGACACAGTAAGTGTCTCCGTTTCTGTATGAAACACGATCATAAACACACACAAGACGTAAGGAAGACATCCCTGCTGATTCACTGCTTGACAGCTTCCTCTCAACTATAGGGTCTGGTACCACAGTCCTGCAGGGTTATTCCCAGGTTATTCCTGTGCAGTCATATAAACTTCCTGCCACTAACTCCCGTCTGCCCAAGTAGCACCCGCAAATGCTGCATACATGCACCACACGACACCAGTATAACCAATATAACCAGCACCCATTCGTACGAACAGCAGTCACAGCTTAAGTGGGCTAAAAGAGCAAATACGCTTTATGTTTTATATATGTTAATGCTATATATGTGAGGGAATAGTTCTAAGCGTGTGTAATGGTCTAAGAGTGCTCATAAGCCTCTGCTGCACTCTTTCCACGCCCTCGTTCCCGGTCTCCGTGCAGTCCACTCTTTCTGACTCTGTTCTCCAGCGATTTGACAAGATCTCCAAAAAACAGCAGGACCGTAGACCAGCACGAACAAGAACACTCTTTGTCTTCTCATCTTGTTTTGTTTTGTGAATATTTGCTTGTTTTCTGCTAGGCAGCTGGAATTAATTATTATAACCATATGGCCAATGTACCACCAGAGCTATTCCAAAGCACCCTTCTAAGAGCATGTCAGCACCAACAACGGAGAAGGTTCGATTTCATTTGGAGCGCTATAGTCCAAGTATGGAAAGTCACTGTGGCCAAAAAACCCAGAAATCACAGCTCTACTAAAAAAAATGGGCTTTAATTGTTCTGAAACATGCACGCTTTTCAGTTCTTCAACATTATGTTGATTTGGTAAACAAACAAATACAAATCACACTATGCAAATGCAGTGGTCCCCTTGAGAAATGAAAACATTCATCTCCCAAAGCAAAAGCCTGGACCTCTGGGACTGCCACAGGTAGCCAAACGCTCTGCCCCGCTGTCGTTAGTACTCGTCCGTCAGACGTGACGGCGACAGAGGAAAAAGAAACACACAGAAATCAATTATATCAGTGAGCAGTTTTTCCCAGTGCCAAACAGTCACGCAGCATAGCAGCTGTGACACAGTAAAACCCTGCAGAACAATGCTCAGTGCCAGGGATCAGTTGTGCACATGTGTCACAAGTCTTAGGCAGTCTTAGGCAGTCTTAGGCAGAATTCCGACTCTCTGGTTGTCCCACATGGCCTCAGGACTGCCTGAGAATGAGACACAATGAAACTTTCATCTCCGAGAACCGCTGAAGACCTGGCCCTGAGTATTGTTTTTGTATCGCTTTTCGGTTGTTCTTAATAATCAGGGGCTTATCTGTACCTGCGGAATTCGATTTGTCCATAATGATTGAAAAACAAGTAAATTATTAAAAACCAAAGCTGTAAAAGAAAAAAAGACAAATAGACAAAGACAAAAAAAAATAAAACCCAGGAATAAAGTCAACGGTTCATGTTGGATTCGTGGTGAAATCATGATGTGGTGAGAAACCGTACTGTCCTTAATATTCCTCATAACAAAAAAAGCTCAGAAAAGGAGGTGCGGTCCTCTCAGGCTGGTGGAGAGGATCGTTGGTGAGTAGTGGGAGTGTGGCTGGACAGCCCAGTAGCTCTCAGGAGAACTGGGCTGCACTTCTGCCATCCCCATCCAACACTCGCGCCTCGTCCCGCGCCATTATCCCAGCAGCTGCACTCGCTGCTCAGACTCAACCGTCCGTCCAGCTGGGCCTGGGAAGGATTCGCTTAGACTCACGATTTTAACTGCTGCTCCTCTTAATGCATAGGCCTGCCTTCCTGAATCCTCACTGCTTGGTTTTATAGGAGCACTGGAAAGTGCTAAACTATTTTGAAAAAAAAAAAATAAAAATCCCACCTATGTCAGTAAGGACAGTAGCAGCTGCATTAGATATAATGATACAGTAAGAAAACTGACTGCATTAGAACCCTGGTCTCCTAGATAACGCGTCCCGTGTCATTATGACCTCAGCCGTGGATCAGAGTGTCAGAGTAATTTAGTCTACCGTGTTCACCATTAAACGTCTCCCTACAGTACCATGAGGGAGGAAGAATGTGATACATGTACTGTGTGCAGTGTAGCTATCACAATACAAACACCGCATCCCTAGGTGATGTTAAGGCACTCATAGAGGCATCGCATCCTGCCACATGTGTCAGGAAAAGCAGTGGTCTTGTTCTGGCTGTGTTATTAAGGCTTTGTTATGGTCTAAAGAGCAGCACAGTGGGGTGATTAGTGTTCTTTCGTCAGCGTTTCGAGGAGTTGAGTGATGCGGTGTGGTCAGGAGTTGGGAAGGATGGAGCGGTCAGTCTCGCAGACAGTGTTTACACCACTGCGGAAAACCTACAGTTGAAAACCTACAGCTGAAAATCTGGCAAAACAGAGGTTTTGTATTTCCCCAAAATCAGGATATGTACTGACTCAGTAAGAGATATGAAAATTTAGAAAGAAGTGCATTAAATATCTGTACAAAAGTATTAATGATTCTAAAAAAAAAAAGAAGAAGAAAAGCTATTACGGATATAAGATTTGTTCTCAATGACTTGGCCCTCTTCTCAAAGAGTCTGAACTGGCAAAGGCATCGCACATTTAAACACAACTCCAGCAAGCAAACACACATATACACATGTAGTTTGTTGTAACAGCAGAACCTCTACCTGTCAGCAGCTACAGAGCCTGCTCTGAGCCCTTCACCACTAATTGCCTCTGGTACTAAATTTAGACAGAGAGGGAGAGATTCTGTGTGAGTGTGTGAGAGAGAGAGAGAGAGACAGAGAAGGGAGACTGAATACACAAATTCATAAGTGGAGTGAAATAAATGTAAGCAGGAAGCTTGAGGAAGAAAGGTGGAGAAAGAGAGAGAGAGAACAGGAACGTTCCAGAGACCCTTTGATCACAAATACAGATTGCACCAGGAAACCTCCCTGTCTCCTCCTCCTGTCTCTCGGAGTCTCTGGAGAATACCACTATTCCCCGTGTCAGACATGTCAGTCAGAGTTTAGCAGTAGAACCATCCTCAGTACAATCCATCATCCACTTCTAAACCAAACCTCAGGACTGACCACCAAGGGTGGTTCCACAGCCCCGGAGTTCTGTTCTCACAGCCAAACAACCTGAAAAATGGGTTGTGTTTAATTGTATCAGTTAATGGTGTCGGAGTTGTGCCGTGTGCTATAAGCCGACTCCATCCAACCAAAATCAGAAACACAGCATGTGATCTAGTCCGTACCGATGATTTCACAATGATGGAAGGTCAAGCTGCTATCATTGCAGCTCTTACAGGAACAGCCTTGGAACAGATCTCTCTGCAACACGTCCATAAGCTGATAAAGCTGTTATTGGCTTATGATGATGGGTTATTTCATCACAGCAAGACACTGAGAAATATTGAAAGAAGTATGCTTGCTTAATACATCCTTTTGGTTCAACCAAATGGTGCACAATTTGATGTCAGTTGATGATATTATAACAGCATATTAACTTTCAGACATTCCCTAACTTCCCTGTTTCTTCGACGTCTTCTGGCGAACTCTGCAGTAAGTATATGGATAAAACAGGCAGACAAAGGAACTAAAAGTCTACTTTGCGATGTCACATTACTGAACACCATGCTCCCCGAGTTCTCCAAAGCAAGGTCCTGCATGAGACAAAGTACCTCCAAAGGCTTTCAACTGCAACATCTTCACACAGTCGTCAAACAAACTCAAAGCATTGCCCACTGTAAGGATTTTGGAAACAAACAGTGTTTGAGATCCTTTCTTTGGAAAGGCATTAAAAAAAAAAAATTCTTCAGCGCAACGATTTAGAGCCACAACAAAAATTCTCCACGTAGTTCAGTAAAGCAAACATGGAATATCTTCCCCGTTTTAAACTTCAAAGAACAAGAGGGACATGACAATTAGCACTCAGCTCCTCATCAGCTGTCAGGGGAAATAGTCATCCCTGCACATGCAGCACTGCCGAGGAGTCCAACACTTCAAAGCCAGCTGAGGTGTTCCAACGCTGCCTGTTTTTCTCTGACATTCTGTCTGTTTATTTCTGTTATATTCTAGATTTTCATCCACCCCCTAAAACACTGACAGTAAATATTAGTTATGTAAAAATAGGAGAGAGACATGGAGAGAGAAGGATTGAAAGAAAGAGAAATCCATTCTTATGTACCACCCATGATGCAGAGAAAGTGTAATTAAAAGGTACTGGGGAGAAAAGAACAGATGCACCTGAATTCCTGACATATTTACTTCCCCTGACATGTATACATTCTGCCTCAGTTTCAGGGCGATGGCGTTTCTGCAAGTGTGAGTTGAACAGGAGGAAAAACATGTTGAGTTTGCACTGATTATCTCAGAAGTCAACTATGTTTTTTTCTTCACTGTGGTAAACATGCATATTTCTCAGTAATGGCTGAATAAAGCAGGTTACGATTGCTCTGTGCACAGAGCCAATGTCGGGCTTCTCTCAATGTTGTTGCTTCTTTCATTTATTGTTTTCATTGCTGTCTGGATCTGACGTGGTGCACGCCGCAGTATCTGCGGTGCTGGGAGACCTATGGAGGACTTCAGTTCAGCTAGTCTGGCCAAGAAATCCAAACTGAACATCATCCTAGTGGGAAACACAGAAGAGCCTGAGCAGAAGTGATGGCAGTACGGGCTGGAGAAGGGAGGCGTCCGTCCGCACCGTGGCTTTGAGTTAGCCCACGCACACTCATGGATCATGCATGCCGTTATGAAATTATTGCCATTAAAGGCCAATAAAGCTACTATGAATTCATCAGTAATTTATTGTTGACAGAACACAGACTGAATGAATAATTATCTAATTAATTTGTGCATATAGATTTGACAGAATGGCGTGTTCTGACAGCAGTAGCACGGATAGCAAACAGGCAGCTATATAAAATGTTTTAATTTTAGATCTGGAAAATTTGCCTTCAGTAGCTAGTGCAACAAATAACTTGACTGTTGTGAGTTGTCCAACACTGTTTTCTATGACCTTTGTCACATATGACTGTGTAGCTCCTTTGTGGGAAAACCCAGTCACCAGTTTGGACACACCAACTCTTTATTTGTCGTTACTATTGCCCGCATCAGAACATCTGAAGTATTAAATAACACATATGGTACTATGACTAACATCCAAACGTGTATTTGAGATCCTTCAAAGTGGTCGTGCTTTGTCTTGCTGACAGCTTTGCACACCCTTGGAGTTTGGTCAAGAAGCTTCATGAGGACTTCTTAAGGGTTTCATAAGGGTTTTCCAGCCATTTCCAAGTACATCTCATGTATGCCAGGCACCTTTTAATCCAGGGAACTAACATTCCCAATGAAAACTCCTTGTTTTATATACCAATTTACGTTTACTCCTGGAATCCAGGAGTAAACCATGAACTGGTTTCACATCCTAGAACTTCAGAAGCACTTTGCTTGCACAGTTGCTGTAGGGCCTCCTTCTAAAATGCTTGGAAACCTTGTATACTACACTGAATATGAACAGTGGTAACAGTGCCTATTTGTGAATTTATTTCCAAAGCAAAGATTAATGGACAAACCTTTAGATCAGTTGTGTCTGAAATTATGAAAAACAATCATTTGGATGTGCCCAAGTTTTAATTGAGACATGCCTGCATACACACCCACACACACCCACACATACACACATTCCAGGATCCTCAACTTTATAATAATTAAACGCAAATATTTCTTTGACACTGACATACAATTAAAAAGCTCTCTCCTTTCTCCTAATTAGACTCATTGAAGTGATTGGCTTCAAGGTCTTTTTGACCTTTATTTAAAAAACGACCAAAGCACTAAGGGCAGAAAGGTCAGTAACGAGGCTTTGTTGAAACAATTACCTTAATCATTCAATTCAAAGACACAGTGCACTAATTACTGTAGTCATGGACAGCACCCTCCTGAGGAAGAGACCTTTCAGCTTCTCAGCTGAATCCTATATACCTACCAGAGCACCTAGCAGTGAATAATTTACATTACGATTCAGAAGTTTGCAATAGTTTATAGCATGTGTGTAAAACTCCATGTGTATTAACTGGAACAAAGACATCATGGTTTTGTTATTTTTTTTGTAAACAGTATCATCTAACAAATTATTCTGCTCCCAGTGTTCTTACAGGTAGGACTACACATGCTTGTTTGGTTTGTACATATAGTGCCCAGGTTAAAGCTAATGGTGTTTGGTTTGTATATATAGTGCCCAGTTTAAGGCTAATGGTGTTTGGTTTCTGTTTAGTGGGAGGCAGAGCCAGTCGGAGAGCTCGGAGTCATCTCACTTTCCTCCTTCAGCTCTCTTCCTGTTCAGACATGAAACCCTCCAGGGATCACTGGGGAAAAGGCCCTCTGTTGCCAATCTGTCTGACCTCCTGACCAGACTCCTGGAGTCCCTCCCCCAAGAGAGGAGCCCCGCCTTTTAGACAGGAGCCCCGCCTTTTCGCCCCTCTCTGAAGCCTCCTTTCGGTGCCCTCACAATGGCCAGTGAACACAAGAAAAGCCAAGCCCAGGACTACAAGCACTACTCAGGTTCCTTATGCATTGCAGGTGTGTGTGTGTGTGTGTGTGTGTGTGTGTGTGTGTGTGTGTGTGCTTCTCCAAGACCCAGATGGAACACACAAGGGAGAAGGAGGTGGTGGAGAATGAACAAGAGTATGAAAGAGAGATTTAGACTTTAAAACTACCTTTACTGGCACAATAATTCACACAGTTAATCTAATTTCATTAACTCATTTAATATCAATGAGTCCTAAAATATACATAATCATTAGCACATCTTTTCAATTAACAAACTCCTATTAGGTCTCTTTATGGTCAAGAATACAGAGAGAGAAAAACGGAGAGAGAGAGAGAGACAGAGAGACACTGTCAAATACTCATGTGCAATAATGGTGCACTGTTACTCAGAGCCGGCCGAAAACACATACAGTGCAAAATATATTTACTGATTCCATTATGGCGTTAGTCGGGTCTTAACAGTATTTGGCAAATGATGCACAGAATTGTAAACATTTTACTCAGCATATTCAAACAGAGTCTGCCATATTTGTACAGGCCATCAGAGAACACACAAAGACACTCGTGCATTCTGAATCATGAGCTTACAGCTACACTATCCAGTCATAAATCAAAGTAGGGGGGGTAAAAACCAACAGTTCTAATGTACTATAACCAAAATGACAGGCCTGGTCCTGGACTCTCCTGAATGCTGCTCTCTCTCCCTGCTCCCCTCTTCAGCGCTCTAAATGTCAGCCGTTCTCCCCTCCGTCTGAGGCCTCCGTGGGCCTTCCTGCTGCTTATCTCTCTCTCCATCATCCCTCCCTTCACAAAAGGCCTTTTATTCCTCTATTGTGTTCCTTCCCTCAGCATGCGGCGCGTGATTTCGCAGCAGGGCTGCCACCGTGCACGCCCGCCCGCCACCGTGCACGCCCGCCCCGAGCCATTTTCTGGAGGGGGGGGGGGGGGGGGGGAGAGGGGATCGTGGAGGCGGGGTGCTGCTCCACCACAGACGTAGTCTGGCAAATCGGGGTGAAAAAAAAAGTGTCGTGTGGCTTGAGCGCGGCGTAAACTCCACTGAGGAGCTTAGGAACAGCAGCTGGGCTGAGGACACCACCTTGGCTGTACTGTTAGAGATGAACACTCCACTACGCCGTCCAGCACTGGAGCCCGTGTGCATTACTAATGGTAGAGGCTCGATTTCATAGCACAGATTCGAGTTTTTAACACTCTGCATTCCCTCCTCCTCCCCCGGTCAGTCCTCAGTCCCCCACCCCCCGATTCCGCCCCCTATGTCTCTACAGACATGCGGTATTACATAGTCTTGGACATACATAGTCTTCGTTCTGTCTTCTCCCCTTCCCAGAGTTAATACCATTTGTCTCTACCCACCTTGCTTTCTAGAATATTCAGTATATCACAGCTGTCGAACTATCAATTTGATAGCTGTGATAGGCTCATACAGCTTAAACAGCGTCTGTAGGAACTGTGAGTTGCTGTTGTGTTCATGCACAAATGATCCCATTACTGCCAATAAAATCACAGCACACTGTGCCGTTTCTAGAAGGCCGTACAGGACAAGCAGAGCGCACGCAGTACACACCTGTAAATCAGGACAGGACGCTGTTCCTCACCACGGCCTTACACCACACTAAGACTGCGTCTTTGCCCGTTTAGATCATCGGACCCCTTTCCAAATCTATAAGGATTTATCAGTAATAATAATAAGTAATAATTGTTTTGCAGCTTGTTTTAATGTAAAAGGGGAGCGTTTCACAAACGGTTGTGAAAACGTGTGTCTGTCCGTCCGTCTGTCTGGCCCCAGGCCGGGAGAGACGAGCAGAGGTGGCAGGACGACCTCGAGAAGCCCAGCATGGCACCCTGGGAGAGGAGAGCAGCTCTTTGATATTCACAATCAAAGACCTCCCGCACCCACTGCAGAGAGGAAGGGTGCTTCTGCCGTAGCTGTTGTTCTCTCTAATACCCAACACAAAGGCTGCTGACCATGACTCCCACGTTGTTGAAGGTCGGGGAGAGAGGTTTTAATTACCTGCTAAAAGAGTGATGTGGCTCAACAGGGGCTTCAGACAAGAGAAATGGGTCAGTACAGAACATCAAACACACTGCCTATCCACCAGGCCTTTTCACTCGCACGTTTGTACACACACACACACACACACACACACACACACACACACATCCCATCAGGAAAAACAAAATCACCAGTCATGAATACATCCTCCACTGTTTATTTCCATGTTGATGAGACCTCGGAATTAAAAAGTTATCTGACAAAAGTGTAGTGCTGAGAGACAGTAATTGGCCTCAAAGTTCGAGAACTCCACTGGGAGGGGAGGGGGGGGGGTGAACTTGTTTCAGTTTTCTCTGGTTTAAAAAGTTACAATTAAAAATCTGAGATGTTTTATTAGTTCAGCTGTTAGCTATATGAGCCTTGTGTTTGTGCTGTGTTCTGTGAGTTGTGTATGTGTTTGTGCTGTGTGATGTGAGTTGTGTATGTGTCTGTGCTGTGTTCTGTATGTGTCTGTGCTGTGTTCTGTGTGATGTGAGTTGTGTATGTGTCTGTGCTGTGTTCTGTGTGATGTGAGTTGCGTATGTGTCTGTGCTGTGTTCTGTGAGTTGCGTATGTGTCTGTGCTGTGTTCTGTGTGATGTGAGTTGCGTATGTGTCTGTGCTGTGTTCTGTGAGTTGCGTATGTGTCTGTGCTGTGTTCTGTGTGATGTGAGTTGCGTATGTGTCTGTGCTGTGTTCTGTGAGATGTGAGTTGTGTATGTGTCTGTGCTGTGTTCTGTGAGATGTGAGTTGTGTATGTGTCTGTGCTGTGTTCTGTGTGATGTGAGTTGTGTATGTGTCTGTGCTGTGTTCTGTGTGATGTGAGTTGTGTATGTGTTTGTGCTGTGTTCTGTGTGATGTGAGTTGTGTATGTGTCTGTGCTGTGTTCTGTGAGTTGCGTATGTGACTAAAGGTAATGCCTCAAAAACAATCGCAATCGAGTGTTGTGCTTTACGATGTTTATGTATGTTTATTTATGATGTTTATTTATGTTTATTTATGATGTGCTTGTAATTGGCTTGAGCAGAATTAAAATGAGTGCAGCATGATATGGCGAGAAAGAGCATATTGCAATTAAACTGCGGCTACATTTCTACACTCTGCAGATGATATGCTTCCCAAAACATTCCCACACGCTGACAATCCCTTAGTGTGGAATAGATTAGTCTGCATTATACTGACCAAAATTATTTGCTCCTAAAGAACATTTTATACTACACCCTTCCATGATATCAGTATTACCAGTCCAGCAATAATGATTAACACACAGCATCGGACCACCCTAGTTAAACCAGTAAACATCCTACTACTGAGTAGTCCTGTATTCTAGCAGTGTGTTGAATCAGTGTGTAGGCAATTTCCTGAGAGTGTAATCACATGCTTCAGTGTGCTTTGCTTAATGTGACATTCCTACAGTGAACCGGAGCTCAGAGCATCACACCTCTGAGACTATTAGAGTATCGGAGTATTGGGTAGGAAAAGACACAAGGAGATTCCTACCCTAGTCGCAGTTCTATGAAACTGTCTCTCTCTCACACACGCACACAGACGCAGACACACACACACACACACACACACACACACACACTCACACCCACTTTAGTCTGGTGTTCTTCTCTCTGCACATTTACAGCCTCCTCACCTTAGACAGGTAGTGGGTGTGTAGGATTATATAACTTCCCCCATCGAGACCCCCGCGAGTGCCTTTGTGACTGTGGTGGAAAACCTGCCACAAAACATGCGAATCGGGCTTCAAGGTGCGGCGGGGAGGTGGAGGGGAGGGGTTACGGAGCGGCAAGCGGCTGCCAAGACGCGCGCCGCGACACCCAACACGCGTGTGCGCCGCGCTAAGTGACACGGCGAGCGCTACCCTTTGAGAGGAAGTCCCACGCACCCCTGCACACTCCACATGTGCACACTCGAACTCAGAGGATTAGCGCCGAGGTCCACATGTTCGCTGCTCATGAGGCAGAGGGGAGTGAATACAGATAAGGCCCAGCGCAGGGACGGCCTGCGCTCCTCCTCTCCCCTTTTGTCTTACCGCCCCCTGCTGGCAACTGCAGGTCTTCCCTCTCTCACTCCTCCATCTCATGCGGCTCGTCCTCCCCCCCATCTCTTTCTCTCTCCCTCTCTCCGCCTCCCTCAGATAGGGTTCGGGAAAAGTTTGAGGCAGGCTGCATGGGGCGTTGCCAGAATGCTGACAGCAGTGACACACAGAGTGAACTGCACGCATTTAAAACCGCTCCAGCTTCTAATGGCCACCAGAACCAAGCGGCACATCGACAGGTCTGAGGAAATGAATACACAATACACCTCGCAACGCAGCAGCGGCAGCGTAAAGGCGGGAGGAACTCAGAGTACAGGGGTTAAAAGGAACAGCAGCGAGACTTTAAAAATGGGCTAAATCAAAAGTAGAGAGGATTCCCAGGAGAATTCCAAAAGGAATTCTCGTGCAAACAGAGCTCCACACGGAGGATCTGTGAAAGGATTGGCACTCAGACTACGAACCCCAGCTCCTGCGCTGGTGGGCTGACGGTGTGTGTGTGTGTGTTTAGGGGGTTCAGTTACAGACCTGTGGACCAGAGTGAGTGTAGTGCATTGATCCAGAGATAGAGAGGCCCGACACAATAGATGGATTACAAATGCCAGGGCTGAAGCCCCTCCCCCTGCACACCCATGTACCTAACACAATGAGCGGCAAAGGCACACACACACACACACACACACACAGACACACACACACCCACACACAGACACACACACACACACACACACACTCGGGAGGACATGAAATTCAACATTCTAGTGGACTGTAGACTTCATACCTGTTTTTACATTTCTTAATTTAGACAGAATGGGGATACCTATTAAAGAAATGAAAGTGTGATTGGGGAATTTGGTCAGAACTGCTTCTAGACAAGGTCAACACAATTAGCCATTTTAAGACATTTTACTCTCTCAGCTCACCACAATGTGTAAATTATGCACCTTATCAGTCTTTTATAGTCTTTAAACGGTTTACCCTTTACTCAACAGTATGAAATGAGTACAAACATGTTATGTACATCTCGAAATTGGCATAATTGTTTAATGTCTTTTAGCAATTACAGCAAGAAGATGCAAGGAAGGCTGTGACCGCCATTAATACAAAACAGACCCACACAAAAGTGACCAACTAAGGAGATGAAAACAAATTGGATCAAGAGGACAACGCAGAGAAAGCAACACACTGACAGAGAGGAACGCATGAAGCTGACTGTTCTGTCTGCTCAGGGTCATACTCAAAAACACACTCTCCTGTTTATGTCTCCCTTGGTTCACAGAACTATTCATTAGGCCTCTGTGTAAATCAATCTGCTGCTTTCTAAAACAGCGTCAATTTGAGCGTGACGCCTGTCAGCTTGACGTCGCTCTGTGGATATTTAACTTGAAGCCCAATTAATCATCATGATTAATTCCTGAACAAACCAGCTGCAACTGTTCAGTAAAGCAACTTCTTCCTCTCACCCTACAGAAAGCACAGCAAGACAGAGAGACGGGCAGAGGGGGGGGTGTGTGTGTGTGTTGGGGGGGGGTACACCCCCTTTTTGTAATTACTGCTCCCTGGAGAAGAGGCAGAAGAAAAAGAAAGAAAGAAAAGGGAAGAGGAGAGAGACAGAAAGAGAGAAAGAGTGAGAAAGAGAGAGAGAGTCATAGTTAACCATCTACAGGGTGGAGAACAAAAAAAGCAGAGAACAGGATGAAGTTCAACAGTAATGTGCGTTTGTGTGTGTGCGCGTGTGTGCATAAGTGTGTGTGTGCGTGTGTGTGCATAAGAGTGTGTGCTTAAGTGTGTGTGTGAATAAGTGTGTGTACCACAAGTCAACAGTGGAGGTGTTCTTGGTTGTGTAGAGTCATTAGTTATCTTCATATGTTTGGATAATTAAGACTCCAGTCAAAGATAATTTCCCCTATAATAAACAACTGCAGAGCCCCAGTGTAATCACTTTATGGTCCTAATGTGTCCTTCTCTTCACAACAATTAAGTGAAACATCGGAAGGTTTCATTTATTTATTGTATTTAATTGAGGTCCCTGTATGATATGTAACTATGTAACAAAAAGACAGGATCGCTGTGTTCATGGTAACAACACCAACAACAACAATAATAGTAATAATAATAATGTAATATAAAGCATAGAATGTAACAATGTACAATATGTAAAAATGGAAGCGATACCTGGTGTGTATACACTGAAATACAGGAAATGTATAGTCATATAATTTATTGTAAAGTCTTCAATAAAAGTGTAAAGTGCAGGACCCCAGAGTGAACGTTCAATACTTCCAAGAGTTTAAGACTGCAACAAAAAAAGCTAAAATGTTCTAGTCAGCAATCACAGCAATCCCTGTCAATGGAGGGGGGAATAAACAGAGAGAGAGAGAGAGAGAGAGAGAGAGAGAGAGAGAGAGAGGGAAAGAGAGAGAGCATGTGTGTAATATGCCGGCCCAGCAGATCAGAGTCCTGGGCTTTTGTATACTGCATAAATGAGTAGTGCGTTATTCCACCCTCTGATTGATGATCTCTTGTACTGCGCAGGGTGTGGACAGACTACACTGTGTAAAAGATGGAGACAACAATAACCTATCAATCATACACCCTGCTCCTGACTTAGAGCCCCAGCCGCGAAACACACCCCGTCGTAACTCAGCCGCACCGGGTCATCATCGAGCCATTACCCGTTTGCAGACGGACCTTTTCTCTTAGTGCATCACTGTCACAGCGACATCGCCTGGAGTTTGTCCAATCACGCTCCGCTATCTGGAACCTTCAGCATCTGCTGCAAGCACAATGGAAGAGAATATAGTACCACGGCAACAAGGCAAGCAGAGGAAGCATGAGCAAATAGGACCTGGCTGCTGGAAGACACGCTGCATTCACTGCACTGCTACACCGCTACTCCACTACACCGCTACAACGTTACTCCACTACACCGCCACACCACTACACCGCTACAACGTTACTCCACTACACCGCTACTCCATTACACCGCCACACCACTACACCGCTACAACGTTACTCCACTACACCGCTACTCCACTACACCGCCACACCGCTACAACGTTACTCCACTACACCGCTACTCCACTACAACGTTACTCCCCTACACCGCCACACCACTACAACGCAACAACGTTACTCCACTACACCACTACACCGTTACTCCACTACAACGCTACTCCCCTACAACGCCACACCGCTACTCCACTACCCCGCCACACCCCTACACTGCTACTCCACTACACCACCACACCACTACACCCCTACACTACTTCACCACTATACCACCACACCGCTACTCCACTACACCGCTACATCGCCACACCATTACACCCCTAAACTGCTACTCCACTAAACTGCTACACCACCACATCACTACACTGCTACTCCACTACACCGTCACATTGCTACACCTCTACACCGCTACATCACTACACCCCGACACCACTACACTGCCACACCATTACACCCCTACACTGCTACACCACTACACCACTGCATCGCAACACCTCTACGACACTACACTATACCGAGGGGACGCAGGCCAAACTCATAGAAGGCCTCTTAAGCTTCCATGTTATCAGGATTTGTTACCATTAGCAACCAGTAACCAAATATGGATCTAAGAGAGGAACCTTATGAGACAAGAAATCTGCAACGGGGCTTTTATGAAAAATAGAAAATCAGGAAATTCTGTTCATAATTAAATATCCATAGTGGAAATTCAATTAGGCAATGTAGGGTAATTTAAAAAATCACTAATAAGTGACCACTGTTCTTGTTGTACAGTTAATTCCCCATTAAATAACATCCAAACTCTTTATTGATACATTATGTAATCATATCTTTGTACTTTGTATCTTTGTACTTTGTAATTTGTTTTATATGTAATTCAGTTTCCAACCATTATGGTGTTACAAAGTTTTCCTCTATTTCAAATTGCACTGTGAACAAGTGTTTCTTCTTTTGCTCCACAGCAGACTCCGGCCAGACGACTCCGGCCAGACGACTCCGGCCAGACGACTCCGCGCATCTATCCTGCCACCAGCATCGATAAATAAGACCAAACCAGCATGGGGATCAGGATCACAGCCCTCTGTGTTTACAACGTCCACAGTCCAGGTGGGAAGAGAGTGAGCGAGATCTGCTGGTGGTGGTGGTGGTGGTGGTGAGAGGGGGTTGGCGGTGGTTGTCAAATGCCCAACGGCTCATGTTCCCAGCGGAAGCGCAGATGAAGCAGATAAGGTGGGATCTTAATTAAACCACTCCCTTCCCCGTGGTGGCGGACGGTGGGCCGGCCCATGAACCACGCCCACTCCCCGTCTCTCAGCTCCGTTTGAAGAATGCTACATGAAAGGGGCCGCGCCTCTCGACGTGAGCCTGTATCATCACTCCAGCTCGGCCATCTTAATTAAAAAGCATCGCGTGTTATGTGCCATAACAAAGGAAGATTTGAGTTCATTTAAATCCAATTACGCCTGGACAGTATCTCCAAAGACGAGGGAGTAATTGCTGTTTGAATGCGCGGGCCTTTGTTCTATTGCCGTGAGATTAATAAATGCGATCACAACAGCGTTGAAAACAAGGGTGAGATGGTACAGGGTGGCACAGCGCTGCACTGGAGGCTTTGATGGGGCTCCATTCAGAAGGTGCAGGCTCACCCACACTAGCTCCTGTACAGACTCACCTACACCCAGCACCTGGCCTCCACACCTGTACAGACTCACCTACACCCAGCACCTGGCCTCCACACCTGTACAGACTCACCTACACCCAGCACCTGGCCTCACCTACACCCACACCTGTACAGACTCACCCACACCCAGCACCTGGCCTCCACACCTGTACAGACTCACCTACACCCAGCACCTGGCCTCCACACCTGTACAGACTCACCCACACCCAGCACCTGGCCTCCACACCTGTACAGACTCACCTACACCCAGCACCTGGCCTCTACATCTGTACAGACTCACCTACACCCAACACCTGGCCTCCACACCTGTACAGACTCACCTACACCCAACACCTGGCCTCCACACCTGTACAGACTCACCTACACCCAGCACCTGGCCTCCACACCTGTACAGACTCACCTACACCCAGCACCTGGCCTCCACACCTGTACAGACTCACCTACACCCAGCACCTGGCCTCCACACCTACACAGACTCACCTACACCCAGCACCTGGCCTCCACACCTGTACAGACTCACCTACACCCAACACCTGGCCTCCACACCTGTACAGACTCACCTACACCCAGCACCTGGCCTCCACACCTACACAGACTCACCTACACCCAGCACCTGGCCTCCACACCTGTACAGACTCACCTACACCCAGCACCTGGCCTCCACACCTGTACAGACTCACCTACACCCAGCACCTGGCCTCTACATCTGTACAGACTCACCTACACCCAGCACCTGGCCTCTACACCTGTACAGACTCACCTACACCCAGCACCTGGCCTCCACACCTGTACAGACTCACCTACACCCAGCACCTGGCCTCCACACCTGTACAGACTCACCTACACCCAACACTAGGCCTCCACACCTGTACAGACTCACCTACACCCAGCACCTGGCCTCTACATCTGTACAGACTCACCTACACCCAACACCTGGCCTCTACATCTGTACAGACTCACCTACACCCAGCACCTTGCCTCCCCACCTGTACAGACTCACCTACACCCAGCACCTGGCCTCCACACCTGTACAGACTCACCTACACCCAGCACCTGGCCTCCACACCTGTACAGACTCACCTACACCCAGCACCTGGCCTCCACACCTACACAGACTCACCTACACCCAGCACCTGGCCTCCACACCTGTACAGACTCACCCACACTAGCATGTGGCCTCTACATCTGTACAGACTCACCTACACCCAGCACCTGGCCTCTACATCTGTACAGACTCACCTACACCCAGCACCTGGCCTCCACACCTGTACAGACTCACCTACACCCAGCACCTGGCCTCCACACCTGTACAGACTCACCTACACCCAGCACCTGGCCTCCACACCTGTACAGACTCACCCACACTAGCATGTGGCCTCTGCATTTTGCAAAGCAGCAGTCAAAAACCTGAGCCCGGCGGGCGAGGTGGTAATGTGGGGATTAAACCTTATCCCACCAAATCGCCCAGATCTCTTACAAAGCCACAAGCTCTTGACACTGTTTGCCATAAAATCCGCAATAAAGTGAATTCATAAAGCATGAAATCCACTAGGAGGCGCTGCTCAGGCCAACCCTTGGCCTCTGCCTGCTCTTGGTGTTTGGCTCAGGTGGCTGCGTCTTGCGGGGCTCCAGTGGAGCAGCTTCCTGATCAATAGCTCCCTCTCATGCCCTTCAGGACCAAATAAATCATCTGTTTAAGAGGAAAACCCTCATCAGCAGGACAGCCCTCCAGGGCTCCGCCCCCTTTTTACTCCTCTACCCCGCCCCCCCAACCATCCTCTCCCTAACAGACTAGCATTGACCTTTGACCTCCACCCCTCTGTCTGATGACCTATTGATCAAGTCTGGACTTGACTAGGGGCGGCATTCACTGATAGACAAAATGGCCAAGCAGGACACCTGCTTGGACAACAGATTTTTCAAAAGTTCAAAACATAATATGTTTGTAGTACTAAGCCCATGCTGAGGATGAGATGGATGGATATCACTAGATAGACAGACAGACAGACAGACAGACAGATAGATAGACATATTGTATATATATGAATGGCAATGGAGAGCAAAAGAAACAGGTCAGAGACGATTAAATATCAGATTCGCTAGGTTTTCTGTTCACTCCTGGTCAGTTTTGTACTGCTATTCACACCTCAGGGTATTTGTACTTCCCTTGTCCACCAGCCGTTCGGATCCACGTCTGCATGTACACAGTGAAACGAAATCCAAAACCTGTTGCATGAAAACAAACGGTTTCAAGCTCGCGCGAAAGACGTCAAAATCCCGCAACTAAATGAAGTTTGATGTGGATACATGCAGCTGTCGGCTTTAATGTCACACAAACACATTTTGATCTGACGAGAAGAAAATAAACAGGAAATGTATCTGTCAAAAACAAGAAGAAGAGGAAGGAGGGCGAGTGGGAATGAAAGAGAGAAAAAAAAAAAATCCATAACTCTCCAAAGCCCAAATGTGCCTCAGAGTCTGCTTCCTCCGCACCTCCCCCGCCTGCCCCGCTCCCTCGTTGACATGTTGTGTTTCTCTATGATGTGTAAACCTCAGAACCTGACCCGCCGCTCGCCGCGGCCCGGAGCCGTCTCTCACATGCACGCGCCATCCCTGTGGGAGGCAGCCAGGCGAACCTCTATAAATATTTCACTGCTGCTGTCTCCTCTCACCCCGCCAGCGCCTGGCGCATCCGCGGCCCAGCTGACCACGCCCCCGCGCCGCGGCGACCGAGGGGGGGGGGGGGGTTGGGGGGGGCGGAGCCAGAGCTGCAGTCAGATACAGGACCATCGCTGCCAAATGTGTTCCACATAATTATGCACTCTAAATTACAAAGACAAATTATGCGCTAAATTCTAATTTCAGATAAAATAAATTTTTTAATTAATTGTGATAGGGAGTCAAAAGCAACTGGTTTGCTCTTTTTCGTTTACTGCGTAAAGGAGTGAATGAACCTTTAAAAAAAGCACAACAACCAGCAATAATTCTCAGTGGCAGAGAATCAATCTGATAGCAACTTCGAAACATTAGATCACACACAAGTGAGGCTGAGTGTGGATTCAGGGCTCGCCCTCGACTCCGTGTGCGTGTTTAGCAACCAGATCGATATGAGAAAGCAGGAACTCTCTGAGCGAGCTCACAGAAGCCCTCCCCAACACACTGCCACTCGGCACAGCCATTTTGCTTTACTTCCCCGTGTGTCTATCGGTTTTCCACTTCTACTGTCAATCCACCCCCACTCACTATCTCTCTCTCTCCCTCTCTAATAAACGTCAGCCCACTTCACACAGCGCACAGCATTCTGGGAGAGGGCACGTCTTGGCCCTCTGAAACAGTATTGACTTGTTTGAACTCAGCTGGATAACTGCGCAGTAGGCGGGTGGGGCCCGGGGGAGGGGGGGGGTGAAGTCGGCTCTTATTGGGACTGTGTTGCATACTGTCCCCCACTGCATGCATAACCCCTCCCCACCCCCTTGCAAAAACACAAGCTAGGATCAAGGGTCATGTCAGAGGTCAAGCAGCAACATTAGTCTGTGCTCAAGGTGAAATTTCAGGGGTCAAATGTAAGATTAATTCAAGAGGAAGGTGACAGAAGGGTACATGATGGGGTCAGAGGTTAGAGGTCAGCGGCCCGGTGTTAGCTCATGGTCAAGGTGACAAAGCAGAATTCTCCTGAGGGTGAAGTTCGTGTCCACGGTGACCTTGAGAGAATCGATCCCATCTGTGCTCATGTCTCTGCCTCCACAGGCCACGCTCCTTATTCCCGATTCTTATCACACAATCCTCTCCCCTGCCACGTGGGCTTCAGTTAATAATCACCGCGTTACCATGGCGAAGTTGTTTTGTTTGGCTCATATAAACAGCAAAAAAAGGAGACAACTCCCAAACAAAGTGGGGGCGACACCTTGGCCGTTTGGGTCAGCAGTGCGCTGAATTACCGCGGCCTCCTTTCCCTCCTGCATCACTCCTGCATCACTCCGGTGCATTTTGTGGCCAGAGAAATGGTAAAAGGCAATTACACACATGACCAGGCTGATAGGCAGACAAATAGCAGCACCCTTTATCATCACAGGGAGAAAGCAGCGCTGCTGCACTGAACCACTGTTGTAGTTTGCATTTCAATTAAAAGTGGACGAAAACTTGTCCTATTTCATTCAAAAAGCAATTGCAGCACTGAATGCTGGATAAGGGGGCATAGGAAGCCAGTCTGAATAATGGAAAATGGCAAAGCAAATAAAGAGATCGTATCAACAGGAAACATTATTTGGTCCCCCTCATTTCTTCCCAAAACCCCTATGACGTCCGCAATACCTTGAAAAGTGAAATCACACATTCACTTTCATGTCTGTTATTGTATATGAATCAGGTAGCAGAAAAAAAAAGAAGCCTAAATCAATTTGTAAAAACTAAATTTGATGCACGATGCAAAATTCTCTCATGCGTAAGAACTAAGAATTAAGACAAAAACAGGAATGTCCTGGCACATATGCGAGTCTTGTGAATTATCCTGATAAATGTTTGGAGGTTCCATAATCAAAGCCACATGAATATTCATGAACAATTAGTAAGTGGGCAATTTCATAAACACAAGTATGAAGCTCACAGGTAATATATGAGAATGGGAAAACAATGCAGTGATGATATTCCTATTTATACATGTGATCACGGGTCTGTAGGTTACTAATGTTCTCAGATGCTTTTTATGCCACCGATGCCCTTTTTGTTTCTGAACACGCATTACTCATTGGCCCAACCTGAGTGAGCGGAATAAACCTGCCATTGTGTGTTATACCTACTCACTAAACGTTCTGCTATTCACAATCTATACTGCAGAAATGAGTCTTTGTTGAACAGTGTGTGTTCTGCAAAATGTTATATCAGAATATAAACCAGAGGAACTAACTTCTAATTCCGAGTTGGTGCCGTGTTGTCATCATCCTCAGCTGTGAGCTTTGAGGCCACGGAGTCAGCCATCTACAGTGCAGTCAGCATATTAATGCGCTGACCATGCAGGACGAGACGAGGGAGATAATCACGAGCTCTCCAAGGGTTACAAAGGGCGGGGAAGAGGGCAAGAGGGGCAGTACGCAGCACTCCTCTCTAACAGATGTCACTCAAAAGCCCCGCCCTGCGCCAGAGCATCAGAAAGTCATCGGGCTGTACCCATAATCCATTGAAGGGTCCCAGTGCACCATGGGGTTCGCACCACTGACCCCCTGAATGACCTGTTGGCCAACACAGACCCAACTCGGCGTGGTAAGAGCTTGTTTTAAAAGGGGAGTGCGACAGCTGGGAGACGCATGCACCCAAAAGTTAAGCGGACTCGAGAGATGAGTCGAAATGTTTTACTCACCTTATTAGTGTGTGTGTGTGTGTGTGTGTGCGCGTGTGCGTGCACCATCACATGAGAGAAAGAATTAACGAAAGCAAGACAATCCCAGAGAGATGAAGGCCGGGTTGTTACCCACGAACGCTGGTCCTCTCCCGGGGAACAGCAACGTTTGGGCCTCACTAAACAGAGCCTGGAGGCGACTAACGAGCGCAGTGTTGAGTGCCGGAGACGACTAACGAGCGCAGTGTTGAGTGCCGGAGACGACTAACGAGCGCAGTGTCGAGTGCTGACGTTGTCGCTGCACTTTTCCCGTCTGCTCCATGGACGCTCTAACTGTGGCACTTCAATGCAGGCACATTTTTGACATCACAAGCTGTTACAACTTCCTGTTTCTCTCAAAGTACTGGCAACAAGATAAGTGTTTGTGCAAATTTGTAACGGTGTGCCCACATTTACACACTTTTTTCTGCATCTAGATTTATACAGATTTTCTTTGTCCATAATCAAGAATAAGCATACAAAGGTGCCAGACTCTCTCTCCTTCTGCCAACATCTCTGGAGCTCTGCCTGCAAGCTAGTGCACCATCACAAAGTGGGACCGAGATCACGGATCACACTCAACCTCCTTACATCTACATCATCATCGGAACAGGACTGATGGTTACACAGGGCTCTCACAACACTCACTTCTGTAAGATCAACAAAACGATCTTCACTCAGCACACAAGTGTAGGAGAAACTTCCACCAGAGGAGGAGTCTTCACACTTCCCATCAGTCCAAGGCATGCTATGGAACTTCCGCGTGATCTACTTCTGCACTCTGAGACACTCTGTCAACTCAGCAGAAGAGTAAAGCATAACCTGAGGACACGGATGAATCCCCTCAGTGTGTCTTGCTCTGCACACTGCCTGTGGGGGTGTCTTTGTATGGGCATTCATGTATTATTCACAGCTAGATACGTCTATGTATTTGATCACGCTTTGATTAAAACACACAACCTTGAACAATTAAGTTTCCATTCTTCCGACTTGAGGCAGTCTTAAACTTTCGTGATGAGGGTGTGTTGAGAATTTGATGTTTCGTGTCAGAGCATCTCGTCACCATCTGCCTAAAGTAGTCCCATGGAGAGTTTTCATCAATACAAAATGATCTCGTGATCTCGGAGAAAAAGATGTCTTCTCCTCAGTGAACTTACAAATTCCTCTATGCAGCAATCCCACTCTTGTGCAGTTCTTGTAAATCCACGTGGATTGTTAGGAAGACTTGTGCCATTCTATATGACAAATGACCTTACGCTACTACTCGCCGCCAAAGGAATTTCATGCCCAGATAAGTGAATTAACAAACACTTCCATTAGCGGTCATGAGGGACGTGTTCCTTAGTCATATTCTTAATTAAAGAAAATACTCCTGACAGCTTGTTTCCCCACTTGCTGGTAAACGAACCATATCAGATTCGTCATGTCGGCAATTATGAATGCTAACGCAGCGGGCTTTCAGAAACGAGACCTTCCCCGAGCACACAAGCCTCGGTAGCACAACGAGCCCGGAGCATATTCCAGGCGTAGAGCGACAGACCTTAAGGTGCTTGTTCATACTGAAACAGGCTAGTCACAACCAGGCGCTTCATAGCCTTTCGTGCCTGTTGTCCGAGTTCAGAGATGAGGCGGCACGCGCGTCTCGATGATAAGGGCCCGTTTACGTAAACAGCACGTACACGTGCGTTACTGTATAACGTGCAGCGCCCATTCTTCTTCCAACCTGGGTTACTCAAAAGTTGAGATGACAATAGCAGAGGTTGTGACAAAACAAACAGCTGCACTGAACACCATCGGCTTTCCTCTACGAGGCTGTAACTCTTTCACTCCGTCTTCCTTTTCCTCTCCTTCCCTTCCATCTCCGTCACTTTCGCCCCCACAAGACATGTACTTGCTAATGAAGTGCTAACTCCTACATGAGAAAAGCACCAAGCCCTTTCGCTACTTTTTGCAAGTGATCTTTTCAGACCTTACTTGATCTCCTGGTACTTTTTAATGACGTTTGCCTTCTAAACTCACCTCGTGCTGGCCATCCATACTGACTGATGACCATCCCCCAACACAAACACACGGATCCATAATGCGATACACTGCTAAGAGCGGTTTTTTTATGATGTTCCAGTGTCCTGGAACGCATACATAAACCAGCAGTGGGCAGATGAATTTATCCTGTCACATTTACACATTCCCTCACTCCGAATGTGAAACCACTGGCTTCCTCCCTAAAGACGCCTGGCTGTGCACCCTAATCCATCTGGCTTTAGCATTTGACGGAGTATATGCCCACTGTGTGTTCCATAAGCCGTGGCCTTCCCCGTGTCGCATACATACCGTACTGCAGTAATGCTCCTTTGATTAGCGCTCTAACGTGTGTGTTGGGAATTTTGGCATTATCTAACTTCGTAATCCTTTGGATAAGTGCTACGGAACAATAAGAATTTTCTTCTGAAGAAGCAGATAACAAAAGGTTTAATCTCTGTCATATAGGTTTAATGAATGATTACCCACGTGAAATAACACAGTAATCAAATGCAAGACAATAGTGCGGAATCTGTGCACAAATATATATTTTATGACACATAAAATATAAAACACATGAATTAAAAATCTGGTTTTATGCTGCTCTGTAACAGTAAAGCATGCTTTGGGATGAATATCCCGAATATTTCATCTGTGTTCAAGATTCACTCACCATCTTACCGCAAAGTTATGAGTACACTAATCCATCTTTTCGTCATGTCAAATATCAATCTGATATCTCTAATAAATAAACAAATTATTTTTAAACCTAGGTAAAGAGAAAGCAAAAGACACTTTCCGATTTTTGCGAAGATAATAAAAAGAGTCCCTGGTTTACTTCATTGATATTAACATTAGCAGTTTATTGTTCAAAACAATTGATCGCTTTCGGTATCATTACTCAAAATAAACAAATAATAATAATCATCAGAGTGTTCTTTTTTTATTTAGATTACATAGGAATTTATTAAACAACCAAAGAAACTGGTCAGTAAAACATCGTTTTTAAGAGTGGCAACCCAATCATTCATTAAGGCTTTTGCCAAATTTGACACAGTACGTTTTATTTATTTATTAATATTTCCACTTATTTTACGCAGATAGTGTGTTTAAGACTTATGGCTGTAGCATCCAGCTTACGTATGCAAATAGATTCGTCTCTCTGTTGGGTGAGATTACTGTGAAGTGCTTCCATTTGCATTTGAAAATGATCCGGGCTGGAGTGAGCACGAGGCAAGCTACTGCTAGGGATGACTGGTAAAAGAGCACGAGCTATGATAAGCTGGAAACTCTGTTAGCCTAAATGGGTGCAGCGGCACAACTCGGCAAGGGGCTTTCATTTCAGCATTCCCTTCTTTGTCTTTTGTGTGTGTGTGTGTGTGTGTGTTAGCTGTAGCATTGTTCAACAGTTCAACAGATTTAATACCATGCTCTCTTTTGGATCTGTAGGCTGACACCACATCACCTCTCTCTCTGTACGGCCAGTCCTCTGAACAGCAAATTACAAAGGGCCTTTTCACAACACAAATTGGGAGATCACTGTAACTTGAACAAGCCACAAACCTGTGTGATTTGTAGGTTTTTCTAAAATGCACCCTCCAGAGATGTGTAATAATTCTAGACCATGTCCAGTTAGTCCATGCTGTGGTATCTGCAATGTAAACTGGAATCTTAAGGCTGGAGGGTCAAATCTCTTAACCAAACGATTCAAAACATGATGTGTTTTCCTCAGGTGCAGAGACAAAAATGTATTTGATTTTAGACCAACTGACTGTGTGTAAAATCTCACAGACCAGGACAAAAGATTCCTAGGCTCCTGGTGCAATGAATCTTGGGTGAGTTTTGCAGAGTCTTGGAAACATGGCTGGGGAGGCATGACTGCAAACATGCAGACATGAAGATACAAACAAATGGGTGATAACGTGAGACTTCCCTGGATCTCAGACTATATCCCGAAGCCTGATAAAAGCCTTCCTGTATCTGACATTCCTCAACACACACACACACACACACACACACATCTGCTGTGTGCCAACTTATAAACGTATACACCAGGAGTCTTAGTGATGTCATTCATTGTTGTGTACAGCAGGGTCAATCGAAGTTCAGTCACATTCTGATAAAGAAATTTACCACGAGTTGAAAAAACGCTAGACATTAGTGTATTACATTTTTAAAGGGTGTTAAAATGACACAATGTTGGACTCCTCACATTAGTGGTTTCGTTGTGCGGGATTGCTCTGCGGGATTGGCCTGCATATGCTGTAGCTGGTGAGAGTGGAGTGGGCTTTAGTGTACGACTCAGGATGAAATCTGGGCGGGTGGAGTGTTTTGGGAGCAGCACGCCGGCCCCTGGCTGAATCGCATTAAGCCTGCGCAGCTCTGGCTAATGGGATCCGCCACGGGCCTTTATGTTCTCCACCCGAGCCCTGCCCCCCACCCTACCCCCACCCGCCCTGCCCCCGCCTCCGACCAGCTCTCCTCTGAGCCAGGATAACATGCTGTGGCCCTAGCCACCGTCACGGATGAATATTCATTACTGCAGCTTTGTGCAAATTTTCTCCTGGATACTGTTGCCCTCCACTGCCACCCACCCCCTGCTCCTCTGCCCCGCCCCCTGGACCAACACAACTCCACACAGGGGGAAGCAGGGTTGGGGCAGAACAAAGTCCTTGCGAGTGTGCCTGGACCTCCTAGAACCCTTCGGGCTCTGAAGCAGGTGTGAACAATTTCCATGTCGTTTGTACGGAGGTTTATTTCATAATATCCATCTTGCTTGCTGCAGAGTGTCGTAAGAGTGCCGCAGTGTTGTAAAACATTCATAAATCTCAGCTATAAGAGCTCTTGCACACTCTAAACAGACTGCACATACCACATGTATTCGTCCTCAGCTCTGCTTACCAATTTCAGAGTCACATATGGTGTAGCCGCTGCATGATCTCCATCCAGATCAGCTCCAGCACCTTCACCAGTGCGGTCTTTCTGCAGCTCAGGACTGCTTGCGGCCGGCACATCTTACACTACCCTCTCCCACTACCCTGGCTACCAAAACCCCTCCTAGCTGACACCTGTTCACCTTATTAATAGTAGCAGTAGATTCTACAGGATTATCAGAACCAGTGAATGTACTTTATTACAGGGAGCAGAAAATATGCTGTCCTCAAAACAAAACAGGGTAACCAGGGAAAGGAGGTTGTTCTAACTTCTTTTCCTGGTTTCAACTCAGAAATGTTGAACTGTGTGAATCCTCCCCACGCTGTCGGCTGTTCCCAGAGATTAAACCTGGCGAGAGACGTCCTGTGCTTCAGATCACGGGGTCCTGTCAGAAATTATCTGGGCCCTCAGGGAGGTCAGGGAGATCAGCACGGCAGGCAGCTGCCAGCCTCCTGGCCTCTCCGCCATAACCACGAGATCAGAACTAGATCTCTTCTGCTACCCCAGGACCAGATCTCTCCTGCTACCTGAGGACCAGATCTCTCCTGCTACCTGAGGACCAGATCTCTCCTGCTACCCCAGGACCAGATCTCTTCTGCTACCCCAGGACCAGATCTCTTCTGCTACCCCAGGACCAGATCTCTTCTGCTACCTCAGCATCCTCCCTTAGCTTTGAAGTAGCTCCCATCCACATAGAACAAGGACATGCATTATTTCTCTCATTAAAATTAGAATAACGAAACCTGAACTTGACACACATTTCTCACAGTAATGATAGCTAATTGATCAGGGGAGTACATAAAATAAACATAGGTCTTGACTAAAGTAGTAAGTACAGTGAAAAGTTGAATTCTGACTAAACTTGTTTAAGTGTTCAGCGTAAGCCATTGACAAAACCCTGTACATCCTGGTCGAGTGCATTAAAATGCAGAGTGTGAATGAGACAAAAGCAGACCTTTGGCACGGGTGATGGATGAGAGAGAAACTCTCACCGGCATCTAACTGTGCCGGAACGTCACCATGACAACCCTGACAACCACAGCCGAGTTCATGAATATGTAATAACCACATCTGGACAGGCAGATATACTCCTGGTGGGAGAGTGGCTCACAGACAGACTGGGTGGCCAACACATTTTCTATAATTGTGACCTCAACAATTATTACTGAATAGTCTAGAGGAAAGGTGTATGAGAATACTATGGTATGAACATGAACAACATGTTGATATCATGGAGGCATTTAATAGGTTATTATAAAGACCTATTTGATTTCAACGTAACCAGATTGAGCAGAATCTCATTGAATGTTCCAGATAGTTCAAAGTCACCAATCCATTTGGTAAGTGTTTTATCAACATTTCCTCAGGGTTAGTTTTACTAGTATTGTAACACAATATGGTGAGAATACATCTGTTAACTCAAAGCAGTTTGCCATGACATAATTACTAGCAACCCTGTGGATGTTTAAAACCATCTGGTTTCTGACCCTTTTTTCATTCAAGTCATTTTCAATTAGACGGATATGCAGGAACACTGAGATGGTTAAAGCCAGCAACCAAATATTCAGATTTTAGTCATCAGACCATTAAAAATGCAAAATATTAGAAGAAATATAGAAAATCCAGCAGTATGAGGAAGACGCTGGAAGACAGAAGACGCTGGAGGACAGAAGACCCTGGAGGACAGACGTGTCCTTTCAGAAACATCTGGGCTCTTTGGACTGATTGTTTTTGGTGCACCAAGCTGAGCTTAGGCACAGACATCAGAGAATGAAAAAGGGGTGTGCGAGAGAGAGAGAGAGAGAGAGAAGGGGGGGGGGGGAGAGTGAGAGGGAGTGGGGGAGACAGAGAAAGAGGGAGGGGAGAGAGAGAGAGAGAGGGAGGGAAAGAGAGAGAGGCTTTGTTACTCTTACCCAGCGCACCTCATTGAATTGTAAATAAGGTGCGATATTTTTACAGAAGGGGGGTAAGAAAGCCCATGTAGCCAGTGCACAGCAGACAGGCTGTCTGACTGTCTGCCTGTCTGACTGTCTGCCTGTCTGCCCGCACCGAGCTGTTCCCCTCACACTCCTGCAAAACCTGCAGAAGCCACCGCCCAGCCAGCCCACACGAGGAACATTTTAGTTCAACTGTCAGTGAGACCTTGATGACGTGGATGTGGAGAGGTGAAAACAAAATAAAAAAAATCCCTCACACCGTTGTCGTAGTGGTGGAGTCTCCACGTTCAGTGGCTGCCTGCACACAAACCAATTTATTTAAACATGGGTCTCCAAAAGCAATATATAGGTGATTTACATTCACGACGACACATATTAGAGCATAATCAGAAACTAGCTGGAAGTGTTGACATTAGAAAACACAGAATTGGGACGCATGTTCACCAGCTATTTTATCTTCTTGGAGGAATACAGTTAAACTGCATTGCTCATCTGTTGCTATGCACAACTTCTGATCAATAAAATGTTGGAAATGTTTGGGCGACGGGCAACACTCTCTCGTGCGGTGGGCAGAAAACCTGGGCAGAGGGAGGCGAACCTAAAACACTCATTGTGAAACTGCACGTCTGTAAAACATGGTGAATGCACCAAATGAGTGCAGCTATCGAGAGGGCTAGTGAGGCTAGTCTCCACCGTTCAAACGCGAGACTACAGAACCATATTCTTACACCACATGACACTGGCATGTCAGCATCTTTACAGCAGCATCTTCAACATAGCAGGTGTGATGAGCAAACCCCAGAAACCCAGTTCTCATCTTCCACCAAATCTTTCTTATATTTACTTAACCTAAAATCATGTAATTAATACTGTGAATCTGTGCTGTGTGTAAGGCACCTCTGTCAAAGAAAACCACACATTTGCAAATACATATTCCCATGTGTGGAATGAAACATTACTGATCGTAGGCAGTTCCTGTCACTGAAGTGTTTTGCTCAGCATCCACACACGGTTGGTTCCTCTTTGGGGTCTTACTTTCGTATTTTGCCAGCTCCTACAGCGGGGGAGGGGCGGGGAGGCGGGCTAATGTAAGCCAGGCGCCGTGGTACTACTGCTCGCGTCGGGTTCCTGTGAGCAGGACGGACGTGGCCAGCCTCTCCTCCCTCGGCAGATTCCTCCCGCCGTCTCCTCAGGTCAGGACATGGCTGAAGGGACCAGCAGGGTAGGGAGAACAGCCAGACACCGTCCTCTGTCCACTGTCCACTGTCCGGGCACTCGTCCACCACGTGCTCCATAAGGTCTCCGACACTTTCTCCACCCTTGCCACACCCCTGTTCGCCTCCATTTTCACACCTCATCCATCCTCTCGTTCTTTTGTCCCCACGTCGTCCTGCATGCGATTGGTCGCTGAAGGGGGAGGAGGAGGAGGGGAGCGTCTTGTAAGAAGAGCAGGAAGCAGTGGGTGACCTTGGCTCAGAAGGTCTAAATGGAGCTTGAACACGCTACTCTGAAGAAGAAGAGGAAGAGGAGGAGGCGGAGGAGGAGGAGGATGAAGGGGGCTGTTAGAAGCATAGGTGGAAGGTGCTTTGATCTGCCGCTCTCATGAGTATGACTAACCCTGAAAAGCAGGAGGGAGGCATGTGGCCTGGTTCAAATATAAATGTTGAGTAGGTTGATGGACATGACTTCATCCCAAGCAAATGAGTACATTCACCAGAGTGCTTCCTCAGACCCCAGACAGAAAATCAGACATACTCTAATTGCATTTTCATTGGTTATGTTAAGTATGATTTCAATTACAAGGCTGTAATTTAACACAGCCTCATAATTGAACAGCATTATAACTCGACTGTAATTGTATTATTGCAATTGAACATAATTACACTGTATATACAACACACATATGTAATGCACTTAAGATAAATGCCATGAGTGTGTTCATACAATGCCTCAAAGGTACAGAAGTCACAGCTTAAACAGTGAATATTTTACACGTTGCAGTGTTCGTCTCTTTAGCAAGTTCTGCAAGGTGTGACTTGACAAACGTGACATAGGCGAGCAGCCGAAGGCTTTAGAGGAACACATCCGCCACACACTGGGCTCGAAGCCTTTTAGGCCAGAGCAGAGATCCCAGCACACCAAACTACACACACACACACACATCTGTTTATGAGAGATGAAACCTGCTTTAATTATGAATATTCAAATAACAAGAGCAAACTAAATTAGAGTTGTTTATGGTAAGCTTCTTTGAACCCCCTTGAACTCTCTGTTGTGTTCGAAGCATTTCAAGTGTTATTATTTTTGAAGTAGAGACAGCTTCGCATGAAAGCACAACTTTCTGACAGTGCCCACCATCGATTCGAAGTGTTTTAATCTTCAGCTAGTTCTGTGGCAGAAACAAACCAGTGAACGCAGCACGCAGGCTCGGCTGGACGTCGACCACACAGAGCTGAACAATTCGACTTTATTTACCCTCTGTTAATGGCACAAACCCCTTAATACTCTTCAATATCTATTCATAAAACATGATTAATATTAGAAGAGACAATGCAAATGAATTACTGAAGTGGTACAAACTTAATGCTAAGTACCACATGTAGCAACAATGCTTCAGTTGTGCTCCACACACATTTTGCCCTTCTTCTCTGACCCTTCAGCCTCTCTGCCCTAATGCCCCCTGTGCAGGGAACATCCTCCTCCACATGTCCTCTGTGTGCCAGAGAGACAGACAGACCCCTGTGACCCCACACACACACACACCCCCTTTCCAATCCAAGTGACAACCTCCCCCACACTCCCTAAAAGTGTCACCCAGTCCTCCTAACAAGGGTGAAGGCCATATGTGAGTCCCTCATTAACAGCTACATGAAAGAGACAAGAAGTACAGAGGGACATCTGGGCCAGACTGAGATAGAGAAGAGAGAGAGGGAGAGAGAGAGAGAGAGAGAGAGAAAAAGAGACAGAGTTTGTGTGTGTCAAGTACAGTGAAGTACTAGACTGAGGCAGAAATGGAGAGAATACAGAAAAAGTAGAGAGGTAACACGATAAGGCAGAGAAGGACAAATTGGGATTGAAAGCTAAATCTACCTACCAGTGTGTCCTCAGAAGAGCAGTCAGCACCTTCACCCCCCCCAAATGTACTGGAGGTGTCTAATAGTACATCACCACCTAATCATTTCTTCTAGATAATGCTGACAGAGATGACAGCCATGGTGGTAAATACAGAGGCACAAACAGGCAGCACATCGCCTGCTGTCAGTGGAACAGATCCCACCGCTAAATCAATCCCAGGAAGCAGTGACACTCTTGTCATTTTCCACACCTTCTTTCCCCTGAAGACTCACAGATATGGCACAAAACTCCAGCTATTGGCACAGGTCCCGCTAGCTGAGAGAGCTGACAGAACCATTTAACGTACTTCTAAAATGTCTGTGAACCAACAGGGAATCTGCTGTAAACACTCGATGCTACTCCGAGCCCATACAATGACCCTGTCTATGATACCGACGCCACGCGACACAGTGGAGCGCATATCCATACATACCCAGTGAAACGCACATGAACTCATTTTTCAACAACAAAAGACGGGAACACTGCACCCTGAATATCTGCCTGTCCGCTCCAGAGTCTGCCAGCCCTGCCTTTCATTCCCATGATTCTTCAGCATGGTCGGTCATGTGCTGAGGAGACCCCGTGGTAAGAGCCCTGTGGGGGGGGCGCACTTCTCCCAGACGACGCTGAAACCTGCTCCTGGTACATAAAGCCCATCCATTGACCATAACACGGTTTCCTCTAGATATTAATTAACTGGCCTTCCTGCAACTTTCATACAGAACGGTACGCAGCTCTGTGTGGTTTTCCACAGTTAGACCAGAGAGAGCCATTTCTCACTCGTGAGACTGTGTTTCTGTAAAAGTAAAGCCACCAGAAGTGAAAAGGCGTGCATGAGATTACCAGCCTGATACACATCGATCGGGACTCCTGCTGACCTCAAGGGATTTAGAGAGTAGTGCAGGAAAGCTAAACAGATGAGACGGAGACTGAACGCACACGCGCGCACACACACAAACACACTTTTTCTCTCTCTCCCCCACTGAGCCTCTTCTCTCTCCTTCCCCCTTTCTCGTTCTTATTCTCTCTCCCTCATTCTCTCTTTCCACATCCCCCCTGCACAGCCACAGTCATTGCTCCATTAGCGCTTAGCAGGGCTGAGAGGCCAAGGTTACGGCCGTGCGATCACAGGACGCCCCGCCCGGGCTAAGCATTCTCCCACCCCGGGGTACTGTCAGAGGGAGCAGCTGGGGTCTCTCCACACTTTGACCCCCAGCTTTTAACAGCAGGTCACCTTGCTTTGCCTAACGCCACAGTCAGAGCTACATTCCCACAGTCCCTCTGCACCAGCCTAGACTCACCTCCACCCTGAGGTGACCTCCGCCCTGGGGTTACCTCCACCCTGGGGTTACCTCCACCCTGGGCTCACCTCCACACCTGACTGCTTTGTCTCAGGGCTAAAAAAAAAAAAAAAAAAGACTCCTAAATCTCTCCTAAAACAGGATCTCATGATAATTGCTAATTGAAATATGCTGATAACTAAATTGCACACGAGCCCTGGAGCAGTACTTTCATCAGGCGTTCTTTAAAGGAACTTCATATTCCTGGTCTCATTGTCCTTGCTCATCACTCTTTGGTGTGACCCATTTGTGAGCATCTCGCTGGGCCGTTTCTGCAGAGCTTCCAGAGATGCAAGGTGGCCGTTCATTCATTAGTCATCTCTGTAAGGGAGGAACTTTACAGCAGATGTGGGGAAGTATGTTTTATGTAACATCTCAGCATAGCAGTTAAGGTCTAAATGAGCCAGAAGAAATCCCCGCTGAAAAGAAAAGATTTACTAATGAACAGATCCAAGCAACAGAAAATAGCTCTTTGCCTGGATGTAATGTATAGAATACCTATCCATAGATCAGGATAATAATGATCATACCTATATCTAGTACGATATTAAAAGAAACTGAAGAAAAAAGGTTTCACTGAGGTGGTCTTACTGACTACTGAGCTATAGTAGTCTGGTAACTGCTCGAAACAACTCTTTCAAAACAACTCTTGCTTTCATCTGCACCTGCTTCAGTTTTACAGCACGAGTACCTCTTCTGGACGCTTGTTCTCGACACGTCTTTTTTTATAAGGCACACAGGAGCCATCATTTAATCTAGTTGGGCTTCTATATTTACTTTCCTCTTTCTTCTTTTCTTCGTCTTTTTTCCTTCGGCGAATACGTAAAGAGTGTATAGATCTCCGCACGCGTGTCAGGCCGACAGCAGAGGAGGCCTCTTACGCAGGTAAATTATAACTCGCACGGAGGCAGAACTCGTTAGCCGACCTGTCAATCAACTGGAGCCACGTTAGGGAGGCAATCACGGCGACACCGGCGAAGAGGTCACCTATGAAGACATTCATTTTCAATTCATCCATCAGATCGCCACTGAAATCAATTTACTGCACATCAGCGACGTTGGCCTGCCCCCATGGCAACCGGTGCCACGCAGCCGCCGCGCATTCCAAGTAGCCTGCCTCGCGGCACATCTGATTACGAAAACACCGCGGCGCCGAACTGGAACACCCAGTTTTTACCTTCATTTACCGCAAAACAATAATCTGACGGTAAATGAGGTCTGCAAATATCTGTTCGATTGTGATCATCTCTGAATGGGGAACTCTTGGCGCGCTGTATGCTTAGCGGTGCCGCTGCGTCACGGGCTCGTTCTCAGGCGAGAGCGCACGCTCATTGGGATGCGGCGGGCGACGCGCGGGCCACGGGGAGATTCGATCAGCAGAACTGGTATTAAATTTGTTCTCGGGCATTCTGCATATGTCAGCACTGTAGTTCATTAATAATGTTTGTTTTTGAAAACCTGAAGAAATATGATTAAAAAAGAGTAAGATAAAGGACGGGGTGAACATGGATGGGGGAAGAGAAGAGAGAGGGAATATGAAAGAGCATATAGCTGACTCATCAGAGAAGCCAAGGACACTGAAAGAGCTTTAGGAATCCCGCGTGACCTACTAGCAGTATCACTAAATTTGTCTACAGCATAATGCACTAAAGTAAACAGCCCATCTATATAACAAATAAGAACAAAACAAAGTACTGTTTCATTAACAAGAAATTAAATGAAATAAATAAAAATTGAGGAATTAACATTCAATCAAGCTTCTGCGATGTCATTTACCTCACCTCATCCAACCGAGGAAAATGTCTTTCCAGTGCTTTCCATTCGACGGAACAGACACCATTCCCTCAGCCAAACAGGCAGGTGTCACCATGCCGACAGTTCAAATGTGTGAGAACGGGTCTGTAGGGCATGACAGGGCGGAGGGGGCCCAGATGCACACCAAACTGTTGGAAAATAACTACCCCCTCTCTCTCCCTCTGCCGTGGTGCAGAAGGAGACAGGACAGGGAGTAGGGGCTTCACACTGTGGCACTGCAGACTCATTAACGAGCAATGGAACACCTGAGATTTAATTAGGACAAGTTAACGAGTAGAGACAGGGGAACCTTATTAGTGGACCACTGTTTTAAGTGGATGGGGAGTCAAGGCATCATGTCTCAGGCAGAGAGGAACGTCCTGGACCTCACCCACCTCCACCACCACCACCACCATCTCATGCAAATCTCATTCAACCGAATAATTACAGAAATTAGCAAACTCCTGGACCACGGCTTGGACCGGACACGCTTCCCAGCAAGAGAATTGCCGGTCTTCTATGTATGGCCCAACCTCTCAGCCGATAATAACCCAAAATAAAACCAAGCCTCAGGATCGTCCCTCACAGGACAATCCTGGCCCGGGGGGCCTGCTGTGCCTCGCCTGTTCATGGTTCTGCAGGGACGGCAGGACAAAGCAAGTTAGCATCCTGCAACGCCAACCTGCAACCTCACCCTGCATTCAGATTGAGGTGTCACGATGCAGCTGCACCCCTGCAGAGAGATGCTCTGGGGTCAGATCGGAGGACAGCCCATTCAAAGCTCGCCGCAGGGACACTTTAAAGAGTCATTTAAGGCAGCAAAGTCCTTGCAGAGGACTACACACGGAGTCAGGAAGTGGTGGTAGACCTTAGTAGACCTGTGGTGGGGGGGGGAGCAGAAAAGGTGCTGTGTTCGTGATGCAGTCCCACCTGCCGATCGATCCATCACGCCCAACGTGGCGAGCTGGATGGAATTTTGAATGATGCAAAGAAAATCTGAGCGATCTTCCATCCTGACCTGTTCAGCTATTTAATATCAGTCCGTGTTATTCATTTGCAACAGCACGCATGCTGCATTAAAAGAGATGTTAGATGAGAGAAAATGTTAGATTTTTGCAGATTTAGAAAAATAAACAATTTCACCACTTCCGCCTTTTAACTGATGTAGGCTAGTTGATGCAATATCACAAGAACACAGTGGAAAAGAGATAAGCCAACAGCGGAGGAGTACCGCGAAGTCTATGCATCTTGAGCGCGTCTCTAACTCTGACATTGGAGTCTGCCAATCTTTATCGCCATCTAGTGGTTAAATCCTGATCAGATTGTTTGGCTAAGCCCATTTCACGACCACACAAACCTATGAAATTTAGCAAAAGTGGCCTTGTCTACATCAGAACTTGACGGTAAATTAATTACCTCTCTTGATCACCAAAAGGATGCAGAAGTACATCATAGACAAATTCAGTGGAGAATTTTATTAATTCTCTCTCTGTATGACACACACACACCATGCATTTCAAGGCCAGCAAACGATCAATTATTGAATAATTAACCTCTTTTGACACGCCTTGCACGATCAGATCAATAAAGATCATTTAAACACTTCTGTAGTACATGATGCATCATCAGTCTCCTTGTTCATACTATGTAGTGAGAACATTTCATTAGCTGTAAAGGACAACTTTAAATCAGGGAAGGGGAGGGATCCATATGCATTTGTTTTGCACAGCTCTAAGGCATATAGGGGAGGGGGGTTACTTTGGTGGTGGGGGGGGGGGGTGACAGACAGATTTTGCATGCAGATATTATAAATGCAATTGTCTACTTCATGCTGGCAAGCAGGGGGCTCTTTGGAAATTGACTTTTGATTATTCATTTAGTGTGATAATTAAATAGTCCTTGCCCTGGGAACACGGAATGACTGAAGCACGTCGAGGAGATCTAACAGGGCTTGACGGAGCCCTTAAATAATGTTTATTTATCACCACTAATATTCCACTGCCTAAAACAACGCTGCCTGCTCTTCTGTGACCCATGACTTCCAGGTCGGAACTTTCTTGAATCCGCCATTTAAAGTTTTAGCTACTGCGTGTGTTCTTAGCTTAGTTTATTTTCCTTTCTCCCACCTCCACAGTAGAGAAACACGTGTTTTTCAGACTTCCACAAGATACTATGTTGTGACAATCGATGATCGCAATACTACTCGTGTATGCTCATGTCTAGGACTAACTCTTCCTGGCTTAGAAGAAGATTAGGGAAACATTCTTAATGATTGACTCGAATTTAAGAATTCAAAATTCTCCTTGATGGTCTTTGGTCTGGCTATAACATTCTGGAAATGTACAAATGATTTAATGAACACATACACTTTCATTCTGCATCTGTATAGCAATCTGAGCCCAGCGCATTTAAGAAGAAGAAATATTATACCTTAATTACAGCCCAGCGTTGCTGTGGCAGACCAGTTCAGCTTCACGAGACTCGGTTTGTTCAAATGCATTTCCTTCTTTTAAATGCCAGAGCCTTTTCGAGATCACAGTGGGTCAATTTGCAATTCGAGTGAAATGTTAAAAACATAAGCCCAGGGAGGATATAAGGGGAATGGTAGCTGTGCTGGCAGGGTGCTGAGGGAGAGGACTGACGGGATCCAGGACAGGCCAGCGCAGCACCACCGTGGGCAACGGAGGCAACCAAGCAGGATTTACACCCTGCACTGCAAAATCCAGAATCGGCACAAAGCGAACACGCAGCATGAGGAAATAAATGAGTAAGTCTCCTGCAATCTACACGCCGTCTCCTCTGCTATCACAGAGATAATTACCGAACAAGTGTAGCGGAACAGTTGCCGGTACTGTATTGTACACGCGCAGGTTAATTTTGAAAAGCAGCATTAAATCTATTGAGTAGGCTACCGTAGCCGATGAACCTCAGAGATGTTTGAATATATTCTGTTAATAATGTAGCCTGCATTCTGGGTAGACATAGTCCACGTCTGCACCCCCACGCACACATACTCTCACCCCACCAACATTCTAAGACAGAATATAAAAAAAAGCAGGAATGTTGAATTATGCAGTATAACTGTGTCTGTTGAAGATTCTGTAAGCATTTTGGGCTTTACTGAAAAGCACTATATAAGTCTAATGTAGTATTATTGTTATTATTAAACTTTCTCCAGCCAGTCTACACAATGAAGGGAGCTTCCCCAGGTCTTTTCAGGCAGACTCATGTACACACACACACACACACACACACACACACACACACGTGCACACACCGCCTCAAACACAGCACAATATTCTCTCCCCGCAGGGGCTGTGATTGCTTGTCTGAGCTGAACCGATTTTGTTTACCATGGCTCACGTGTGCGGATCGTTACACAGCCGTTGTCAGTGCTGGAGCCCTCCACGAATAAGCAGAGCTCCTCTTAACACACTTTCCGGAACAGGGCTCCAGACGTCAGGAGATCTGAGCTGGTGGAAAGGGAAGAACCCTCGTTATGCTAATGTGGGACACATTGATGGGCACATTCTGTTTTCACGAATTACACGTCTTGTCACAAATCAAAATGCATTTGAATAACCCCTGAAAAACGGTTCACAGAAACGGGAAAGAAGGCAACTCCAACGCCAGGCACGATTTAGCCACTGGACTGAAAACAGGCCTCATTCTGCTGTTGTCTCTAAAGAATGGGCATAATTCTTCATAAATGTTATTCAAATGAAGCTGTGTTAAATATGCAATTGTTTTATGAATTCTCTTGAATAATCATAACAATGGAAATGCCAAGAATTTAAATAAAGGGCATTTGAATTATAAATTTATTCATAAAATATGGAAAATATTTCTTGTTAGTGTAGATTTTTAAAATTATTTTCTGGAAGCAGTCACTCTCAGTGCACAAAGATATGACAGGACATTTCTGCAAGGTAGCATTAATAAACATGTTCACATTTACATTTGCTAATGATTAAGATGCATTACCTTGGGTCAAGACACAAAGTCTGCAAACCGGATATGCATAAGGAACAAAAACATTTTTAAATATATGAAATGTTTAATAAAAATGTATGTTTACAACAATAACTGGCTCTTATGGAAGTTGGATATTCAAATATAAATGATTCATTATGCATAACCTTCAGCTCCCTTTACACTACATTTATTTATATGTTTACAATTTTTTTTCAAACTCCTAATATTCTAAGTATCAAGTGGAGGAGTCATCTCAATTCATACCCAACTCTTCTGATGTACATCATATAACAATACACATTCAATACAAGTAAACTGTACTTTGAGCTTTATGCCACAGTATGTATTAGTCACAAATGTATGCCTCTGTGGCTAAACGCAAACACTTATTGTGCTTCAGAAATTGTTTTTAAATGCGCATATGTATATAGCTACATTGCAAGTTTTTATCCCACAACAGTAATGAATACCACCGCTACCGATTCTTACCTCTCTCCCCTCTGCAACCCCTTAAAAAATCATTGAGGCTAATTTCAATATTCATGAGCTCTCCACAGGCTCAGTTCAGCAGTTTCCATTAAGCATTAATTAGGCGCCGGAGGGGGAAGCAAACACAAATAAGGAGCTGAATAACTAATTAAGGTGTTTGAAATGCTGGAGGCCCACAGTCCCACTAATGGCTGGTTAGGTTTGAACAAGGTATGGGTGGGGTGTCCTCTTGCACAAACACACAGGCACACACACATCTGACAGAAATATCACATAAACAGTCACACATGTCATAAAGTAAGACTCTGCACGAAACATACTAAAATATTTTTAAAAATTGAAGCTGAATTTGCAGAAGCAGCTGAACCAAACTGGGAGCCTCGTCTGAACCATACTGGGAGCCTCGTCTGAACCATACTGGGAGCCTGGAAGGGTTCAGAGCATGTGGCACCCAGATGTGGCGACGGCGGACACATGAAAGACACTTTTTTGTTCGTATTATTTCCACTAACTTGAAAACTCTTTTCAGCACATAAAAATCAAAAGACAGGTGTTTTTATGACTTTATAACCTGACAGGCCTAGTGCATTGAGACCACAGTAAATGGCATATAATCATGATATCCACATGGTCTAAACCTAAAGACTTCAAACAGATAAAAGTATCATTGTTACTATGTTTCTAAAAGCATATTTTATATAAAAATGTAAGCAAATAATCCCAATTTAGTGACACTTATTTGGTTATGATCAAAATAATGTGAATGATGATTTAATATGAACATTTTATTTACAAATTACATATCATTAGGATTTTCATTATTTATTATAATATGCCTGATGTATCAACAAGAGCATAAATGTGTAAGACATCATTTAACTTGTATAACTGCATACATTTGTCATGTTCAAAATGATCAACACACATATTATCATAACATTTTAATATGTTATTGTCATAGTGACAAACTCCCCAAGTGGATGAATTCAATTACCATAACCTGTATAAACAAGCTGGTCATTTAAATTCAGTTAACATAATTTCCTCTAAGGCCATGAAATTTACAATAAGAATCTATTTGGTCCATTTTGGTCAACAAGGGGTGTGTGGTGGGATGTACAGGCGTGTGCTAAACACAGGCTTTTCTGTGCACTGTTCAGTTTCATTAAGCCCTCTTGTCCCATTCAGCAGGGGCAGGAATTATCCATAAGCTGGAAAATAAGATTGAAGTTGAACTGGTGAATACTAAACACGTGCTTTAGGCTTGCTGTGACCAAAGTCCATTTCAAACATAACGACTGTGTTGCATGTGTGAATTGTGACTAAGCTCTCAGCATCAGAAAGTGGGACGTTTCCAAATCAGTAGACGAAACACTCTGGAGTTTTGTTGGGTTTTTTTTAAACTATATACTTAGGTGTTTTTCTTTGGCAGAGCATATAGTGGACAAACATACACACACAAAAACATTCACACACACAATCTTGTTCACGATCAGTACATTTGGTATGCATCAAATGTGACGTTTCTACATACATGAGCATTTTCTATAGAGCACAGAGCAGTGACCCACAGTCAATGATGGCTCATTCCATGCATGACCAAGCAACAGCCTGCCTGGTTTAGATCGAGATTATACTGCACACTGAAAGTGCCTCACTGCACATGTTCAACAGATTAAGTTGTACTTAAAACCAGTGCAATATATAGCAAAGCTTCTCTCCACACTGAGCACATTTCAAAGAACCTTAACTTTTGCCATTTTTTTTTTTGCACATTGTGAACACAAATATTCAAAATATGCAAAGGTGAACACAAATATTCATCATATGCAAAAGAGGGAAAACTATCTGTTCCCTTCCCCTCTCTGAAGTCTGCACTTCCCCTAGCCAGAATGGACACATTCTCACCCCGTGACCCAAAGCCAGGATCCCAACGTCAGCCCCTGACACCCCCCGTGGAAGCCCACACGTCTCCAGCCATGCCTCTCCTCACCACTGCCTGCTGTGAGGCAAACCATTTTAGATTAATCTAATTACTTCAACACCCAAATGGCTGCTCATTTCCTATTACAGGGGCAGTGCCCAAAACCCAGTGTTCTAATTCAGGTCTTAATAAGATGAAGCTTGAGATTTAAAACACTTCTATCATTTCTTAATTGCACCTCAATCATGATCATGAAGTCGCAAGTTTTTCCCATTGTCCTCAATTACAAGTCAAATTATTATTCATTAGAACCCCACATTTAAGGAAGCAGAGATCAAACTGAGCACATGTCCTCAATGCAAATAACAAAAGTATTAGAAAAAATTATGTAAATATGAAAATTAACACCATAACCCATATGTCTGAGTATGCAACACCTGAAAAGACAATAACGTGTTACATTTGCATAGCGCAATAAATAGAATTATTATTTCTTGTCCTTCTCAGCATCACAAGTGAAATTTCTATTATCTAGAATTCATCTTTACATTTTTTGAAAGACCAGTAATTGAAAACTCCAAACCAAATATGCTGCATCTTGTTCTGTCACAACATTATGCTTCCCTGATCAAATAGCAATTAAATCACGGTGTGTTTGGAAGCAGGTCGAGAATGCTACAAGTGAAGCAGTGTGTGCACTTTTAACTGTCTGCGCTCACAGGAAGCTTTTCTGCACACAGTCTGCCTCATACACTGATGTTTGTTTCTTCAAGTCACGACTGATCTATATGATAATATTGTTTGATTATGCTTCCACATCCATCTGACTGAATTCCCCAGTTGCATTTTGAGTTTGTATAGATTTTTGAAGGAAAGAAAAAAATCTAATATTTAAAGAATGTATGCTGTGGTCTTTCTCTGTAGAACTGAAACACCAAGCCTTTCAAAATGAGAACAAAAACAAAACACAAAACACCTGTAGTGCTAAATGAACACCTGTAGTCAGTACTCAAGTCCAACTGGATACAACTTAAAGGAACTTTGTATGCTAGACATGTGTGACCCAGCAGAATCAGTGTTAAAACCCATAAACATTAGAAAGCAGAGCACAATCTATCATTTATTCATCATCACAATACTGCCATTTATGATACTGATTCTACAGAGGACTGGTATATGCAAATAAGTCCCTGATGTGAATAATTTTGGTCAGAGTCACCTAGACCTAGCTTTAGCCTTGTTCAATTAAATGTTTTCATACATTTTGAGCACATCTAAATTTCACAATATATAGCAATAGAATTGCGTTTGTCTATATAGCGTCAGTTATCAGACTGAAAACTGTATCTGGACCTGAGAAAACCTGAATAAGACTAGTACCTCTCTCTGACCAGCTCCAGACATCATATGTGCAAACATGATGTCACTGAAAAATAAGATTCGCGTGTTATCTGCTCCAGGAACGACTGGAAGCAATCGCCCGAAAATCTCAGGCCTCTACTCCAGCACTAAGCCCGCAGATCAAACGGCAAAAGGGCACACCCCGTTCACACGTACAGTACAAACACAACATGCAATTTCACTTGGCGCAGATGAAAACGATTGTTTACGGTAACCTTGTAATCAACCTGCCTGGCAGCTCCGCCATTAACCACTATAACTAGCCCCGCACAATCTGCGAGTGAAAGCGGGAGTCCCGCCTCGTGGACTCCCTGATGGAGACCGACGCCGGCCCTGCCATCTTCCTCTCATCATTTGTTTTCAAGAAGCGCAATTTCCATTTCAGTCGGATTACACCTTTTAATGTATCACCAGCGATAAGTGGAGGGGGGGGAGAGAGAAAGAGAGAGAGAGAGAGAGAAATCAGCATCTCACGCGCTAGATTTCAAACGGGGCATTTGAGCCTTTGAGTGAAGAGGAGCAGATGAGTGCTACCGCAATTAAAATCAAAAGCCTGGCACAGCAGAGCAACAGTCCACAATAACCCTTTGTGTGTTACTGAACAGATGGCATGATATGGACAGCTGAAACCGGGTTAAATGACGAGACATTACCTACATTCTTAGCCCCCGAATCAAGCACTAGAAGTAGTCTATCACTTCGGCGAGCGAAGATCCGTCTTAATTGCATCGTACATGAACATTAGCAAAATATGAAAAGACCCTGTAATCTTGTTAAACCATAGCTGGTGATTAAATAAAAACGGTTCAATAATGAGGTGCCATCATATTTTGAGGAGTCAGGGTACAACACTACCCTATATGCTATTTTAATCACATTAAAGTGCTACTTGTTTTCTCTTAAAAGTCGACGGCGTATGGTAAGTTGTGCCGGGCCAGATGACGGTTCCTTTTCGCATAAAAGCAACGTTACAGACTCAGAGAGCATTCGGACCCGGTATTTGTTTTTCCACGAACACTCCTCCACGGCTGCGTGCCCGCACCGGCACAGTTGATTTTGAATTATGGGTCTTAATTATACGCCCGTGCTCTGCATTAATACGCGTATTTACATAACCCATTGTTTATTCATTATTTCAAAGCCGTTTCTGAAATTATGTTAAACCATTTCTAAACAAAAACCCGGCCTTTAATAAGACTTGCCACTTCTGTTCATGCAATTCAAATACTAGCAAAGTTCCAAGGGGCGAGTAAAATCTTTTTAAAAAAAAAATAACAATAAAACGTCTAAGGGATTAGAAGTCTTTTTTGTAATACAGGCATTTCGGAAAATATGGGGAGGGCAAACTTAAAGAACTTCAAGAAACGTCCCTACCTTCCAAGACGTTTCTGATGGCACGCGCGTGCAACGTCAGATCCGGCCCTTGAAAGGTTGAAAGGAAATGTACCTTTTATCGTTGACCACGAGCTCAGACTGCTGCTTTGATTCGACCTCAACACCATCCGCGACTCCATACAGAATGTTTCAACGTGAAGTGGCACATGTGGAGCCTATAAACTAGCCTTCGTTCCAGTGATTAGTGAAATGACTTGAAAATCGTAAAGGAAATTCAGAACACAGCAAAAACAAATCTGAAAATTAAATTACAATTTAATTAGCCTATAAATCTTGCTGTTGAAAAATCTTGGTAAAACATATGTCAGAAAACGTTTGGTCAGCACGTCGTGCAGTCACGTGAACGCACAAACATACTTTTCCCACAAGACGCAAGCGCGTACCCCCAGGCTCACAGGAACGACTTCGTCGAGTAATGTATAGGATATTAAGAAATATTAATTACTGATATGGCGGCATGGTGGTGTGGTGGTTAGCACTGTCGCCTCACAGCAAGGCGGTCTGGGTTCGATTCTCGGTCTGGGCTGCTCTGTGTGGAGTTTGCATGTTCTCCCTGTGCCTGCGTGGGTTTTCTCCGGGTACTCCGGTTTCCTCCCACAGTCCAAAGACATGCATCTTAGGTTGATTGGTCACTCTAGATTGCCCGTAGGTGTGTGTGTGTGTGCGTGTTGGCCATGTGGTGGACTGGCGAACTGCCCATGGTGTACCCTGCCTTCGCTCGGAGATGCTGGGATTGGCTCCAGCCCCCCGTGACCCCGACTAGCGGGAATAAGCGGTATGGATAATTACTGATATCGCTCTAGAATTCTGATGTTTCGTGATGAAAATAGTCTGGTACTTTTATTTAAAACCAAGATTAAAACGCACTTGTTTACCTCGGTGTCCTTCTATTCTGAAAAAACTATGATCTCAAAATTTTGATAAAAAAGTGGAACTGATGAACTACTGATAGGCCACTTTGTCAACAGTCATCAGAACTTCTGGTATATTCATTCTGGTCCGTTTTCCCGGGACTTGTAGTTTTTGAGCTACCCAGCATGGACAACTTTTATGTCAGGAGGCCTATGTTTTGGATGAACTATTCGACGTCTTTCCCCAAATGTCTTTAAATGCCTACATCGCTTATCTCTTCAAATTACAGTGCCTTGATTTAAATGTATTTTACGACGGAACACGAAGAAAACAACTGCAGCCGATATGTGTCCCTGTTGTATCCAAACGTTTTAGCGAACATTCTGGTTTTGTCCGTGAGAGACATCAGTAAGGTCCTTTTGAAAATATACAAGGATTTCATCCCAGCGGTTTTAACTCATTATTTGACACATTAGGGACACTTCGTGTTCGTGTATCACTTTGATGCTTGGTTAATCGTACCGAGAGCCTGGTCCACTATCCATGCACTGTAGTTGAAGTATTTATTTATTACAACCACCTTGTTAGCGGTTCAGCACTAGCCCGTCTGTTGCCATGAACAGATTGTGTTAGCCATTCTCCAGATCTTCATCAGTAGCTGGTTTGTGTGCGGGGTTGTTGGTGGCGGGGTATTTTGGGGTGGCAGATCTCCCAGCTCAGCTGTGACACGGACACATGTCCAAACTGCAGCAACACTACCACACGTGATGCACTCCTACCAGCCCAACACCCACGCGCTGCTAGCGCACTGATGTCATTTCTCTGTTTAGAATGGCTTGCTATCCAAATTATTCACGGTCACAAGGGATCATGTGACCAAAAGTAACTAGTAAAGTAGTAAATGGTATCTATGGGAACAGATACTTTCTGCGTTTTACAAATCCTGGTTGTATTTTACAGTTATAAAATGCACCAACAAGATAGGTATACCTAACAGACATCTTGCGGGTGGGTGTAAACTTCCACTAAGGCCAAGCAAAGGGCTATTTTGTTCATCCAGTGGCGCCCTCTAGTGTTTGACATGTAATTTCCTCATTTTACAACGTGTCAAATGTTTAAAAAAACCAATTACTTTTTAGCTATTTTTCGTCATATTGTTGTGGTGTCCAAAATAACCCTTGGGCAGGTTTCCCTGCAACCCAGTGGGACGTGATCATGTCTGCACTCAGGGGCAGACTGTACTGAGCAGGTCATGTCCTCGGAGTTCCGTCTCTACCCTAATCAGAGCTTTTTAGACCCTAGCTCTGCCCTTATGGTGTCTGTGGGAAGCTCACCATGGAAAAAAATGTATTCCACACGGCCCTGTGAACATTCGTGCTATCAACACACAATTATCTGGCTTAATTGTGTGGAACTGCGCAACAATCACCTGGGACTCAGGAACTAATGACATTCTCACCAAGGCCTGCACCTGCAACAGTTCTGCCATACACAACAGTTCCATACACTCAGCACTATGATAAATACAAGCGCTCTCTCTCTCACTCCCACTCTCCCTTTCACTCACTCACTCCCTCCCTCCCTCTCTCTCTCTCTCACACACACTCCCCACTCCCCCTTTCCCTCCCTCTATCTCTTTTGCTCACTCATTTCTACAATTTCCTCATCTCTCTGACAATCTTCCATGATCCCATACCATGTGTATCTATGTTTTGTTCACTGATTTGTATTTGATGTCCAATTCAGTTTCACTCTATATGTACCTCCACACAAACATGCACACACACAGTGAGAGAGAAAGAGAGAGAGAGAGAGAGAGAGAGCACCGTCTATGTTCAACACATCTCAATCCACATATTCCCACACACATCCATAATCAAGAATTTAAGAAAAGTCATCCACATGTGGTAACGCACAGACTGCTTACCTCACCACCTGATAGGCATCTGTAAGTCATTCTAGAAAAATAACAGTCAGAAAGTTCATTCACACCTCCCGATCACATCTCACAGACACAGTGCACTGATCAGAACTTTACCCGCGCTTCACTGCATCTTAGTGCTTGCGTTGTTTCTCCTTCTTTCACAGCTCTGCAGGGTGAGAACAGGCTTGTGTTGACCACTGTGCCATTGCCCAGTATATATATATGTCCATATATATATAAAAGCTTGCCTATGGATTTTTATACTGTTGATTAACTTAGCATGCTTGCACTTATTGTTACTGTTTATTATTGTTTCATATTGTTTGACATTGCTTGATATTGTTTGGTATATTTTCATGTTTGATATTGTTTCATATTGTTTGATATCGTTTGATGTTGTTTGATATTGTTTGGTATTGTTTGATATAGTTTGATATTTTTTTATGTTGTTTGGCATTGTTTGATATCGTTTCATATTGTTTGGTATTGTTTGATATCATTTGGTATTGTATCTTTGACTTTAACCTACTGTATTGGCTTGGTCACATCCTATGAGCAGATGATAATGCATTTTAAGATCACCCTGGATAATAGCGTCTGCTAGATGGCAAAAATGTAAATATAAATGTTTACAATGTGTATTGTAAATGCTTATATGTAGTAATAATTGAAGCCAACCCTACATGTAACCCAACCCTACATGTTACCCAACCCTACATGTTACCCAACCCTACATGTTACCCAAAGCTTAATGTCAGTAATCAAAGTGGTCTCTCTCTTCAGCTTTACGAAATAGAACATTTAACATAGAACAGGAACAGAGTGCAATAATAAGGGTTACCTTGTCACGATCGTCATGCTGGTCCACACACACACACACACGCACACACACACTGACACTGCCGTACCCACAGATACAGGACCTGGATTCACCATTCATATTTACTGTGTCTCTCAAGGATATGACTCTATATCTGAGCGAGAAATTAATAGGAATTTAAGACATTCGTAGGGTGTTTTACCTCTACATCAATCACCAGGTTATATATATATATTTTTTTTTTATTTCTTATTTTGGAAATGATGCAACACTGACCCCTTGTGGTTACTATGAGAGGTTTAGGAAGTGTAATGGAGGGGAACGAGCTCATTTCACAAATACTGCCGTGTAGTGTCTTCTGTTTGGGTTTAAACACATATAGGTCAGAGGTCACTGAGTGAGCTCTCTGGGGTTTTGGTAATGGGTAATATGATTTTTTCCAGATATATAAATAGCTCATTGCCCAGCAATAAACAGTGACCCAGTACAGACTTCACTGTAAACCAACACTGGCAAAATATTCATACTGTTGCATGCAGTATACATCATACACATTTAATCCATACAAATAATAATACAGCACTGTGCAGACATAGTGCGATAAAATGATTGCAAACAATAAAACATCTCACAAACTTTAGTGTTTACTTTTTTCAAGTGTTCTGCTTTTCCTTCCTATGCACTTTAACTCAGAGTTAAACCACACACACTAACAAACTGAACAGCTGTCACCTGTCTGGTGCCTCGCTCACATTCCCCAGAGCTGTGTGTGTTAAATGGAATCGCCTGCCAGCTTCTTGTCTCTTGACAATATATCTCTGACAGCGGCATCTATATTCATGTGAACACTGTTCTCAAATATAATCTCTGTGTCGTGTCCTCTCACCTCTTTGCAAAGGGATCTAAAAATTACTGCATTGGTGAGAAAAGCTTTCCTGAAAATATCTGCTCAGAGTCCCAAACTAAAGCTAAAATAGTATAATCTATCGATTTCAAGATTAAAGTGTGCAAGGAAATGTGTTATGAAAAGGCTTAGTCTTAGATTAGACTAGACATTGTGGAAAGGCTTAGTCTTAGATTAGACTAGCATTGTGGAAAGGCTTAGTCTTAGATTAGACTAGGCATTGTGGAAAGGCTTAGTCTTATATTAGACTAGGCATTGTGGAAAGGCTTAGTCTTAGATTAGACTAGGCATTGTGGAAAGGTTTAGTCTTAGACTAGACTACGTGTTTTGGAAAGGTAAAATTTTCTGGCAAAAAATTTGATCGTGAGTGTTTATTAATTAACTTTGTAAAAGTACATATTAACATTATTTAGTAGTAAGATTAAATATTATTTACAAAGCAAAAACAAATTTTAAGCACGATCCAAAAAGGTTTCATTCAAAAATATCAGAAAAAACAAAACCTAGAATACTGCAAGTTCCAAATGACGAAAACGCAAACAGACAAAAAAAAAACAGCACCAACACTAACCTAACATAGAAGAGCACTAACACTAACACTAACACTAACCTAACATAGAAACACTAACACTAACACTAACCTAACATAGAAGAGCACTAACACTAACACTAACCTAACACAGAAGAGCACTAACACTAACACTAACACTAACCTAACATAGAAGAGCACTAACACTAACACTAACCTAACACTAACACTAACCTAACACAGAAGAGCACTAACACTAACACTAACACTAACCTAACATAGAAGAGCACTAACACTAACACTAACCTAACATAGAAGAGCACTAACATTAACACTAACACTAACCTAACATAGAAGAGCACTAACATTAACACAAACACTAACCTAACATAGAAGAGCACTAACCTAACACTAACACTAACATTCACCTAACATACAGTAGAAGAGCACTAATCTAACACTAACACTAACATTCACCTAACATACAGTAGAAGAGCACTAACCTAACACTAACACTAACATTCACCTAACATACAGTAGAAGAGCACTAATCTAACACTAACACTAACATTCACCTAACATACAGTAGAAGAGCACTAACCTAACAGAAGAGCACTAATTATAACAAAAGAAGAAAGCGAAACACAAGAACAGAAACAACAGACTTAAATAAGGATTCACATACTCGCATAATAAACCCAGGAGGTGTGACGAATGAGAGGCAGAACGCATCACCTGGGGGGCGTGGCACGATAAAGAAAACAGTCACATGTAATATAAGAAAGAAACAACAACAGCCACATGGATAACCATTAGGAGCAACGTCACAAAATGCAGCTGATCATATGAAAACTAAGGACACTATGATGTCTTAGTAATATAATATGTATCGCAACATTACATAGCTAGTATAAAAATAACCCTTTTGTGGAGTGAAACATGCAATACAACCATCATTCATAATAAACCTAAAACCATTCATCTTTACTGTAAGATTATTCAGGTACAATGAAAACCTACACCATATTGTCAGAAAAAGATAAGAAAATACATAATATAACAAATTCATTTCATACATGTGTGCAAGGGCATGCACACAGACACACACACACACACACACACAAATCCAGTGGAGTGTTCCCAAACCTTCTATCACACAGCTAGACAGTTGAACAGTATAACAGTAGAGTATAACAGTAGAGTATAACAGTAGAGTATGACAGTAGAGTATGACAGTAGAGTATGACAGTAGAGTATAACAGTAGAGTATAACAGTAGAGTATGACAGTAGAGTATGACAGTAGAGTATAACAGTAGAGTATGACAGTAGAGTATAACAGTAGAGTATGACAGTAGAGTATGACAGTAGAGTATGACGGTACAGTATAACAGTAGAGTATGACAGTAGAGTATAACAGTAGAGTATGACAGTAGAGTATGACAGTAGAGTATGACAGTAGAGTATAACAGTAGAGTATGACAGTAGAGTATGACAGTAGAGTATAACAGTAGAGTATAACAGTAGAGTATGACAGTAGAGTATGACAGTAGAGTATAACAGTAGAGTATAACAGTAGAGTATGACAGTAGAGTATGACAGTAGAGTAAGGCAGTATTTAGCTCATATACATGCTAAAGCTTGTGCAGAGGCCACACATACAGCTTTTAATTTGCTTCATTTACAAATTCACATCAAGTAAAATGAAACTGTACCAGCCTTCCAGCAAAGAACAAAACATCCTCTCATTGTCACACACTCACAATCATATAGTCATAACTGCGGATATATCATCTCCACCAGTGCCCTCACCTCCTTTATTACAAGCATGTGTTTTTAGAAGCATGTGTTTATTAGAAGCGTGTAGACCTTAAGGTTCATAGCCCATTGATTTCCGTCTACCTTTTGTATCAGCTGTCCTTCAGCCCTTCTTCAGAGGTCATTTCATGGCTGTTGGCATGATATTTTTGCACACCAAAAATGAATGTGCCTATGGGATCAGATGTACCCATGAGTGCAGGAGTGGAGAGTCGGTGCACGTTTCTAATAATCGGGGTGGTGTGTGCATGTCATTATGATGCTCAGTGGCAATGCTCCTGCACTGACCGGCCAATCAGGAAAAAGAGCAGGCCGGACAGCAGGCAGAAGAACACGCCTACTGGGGCGAACATGAAGGAGAGGCCATAGTTTATACTGAGCTGAAAGCTTGAAGAGAGATGAGCCTTTTGATAGACCACATACATTCCCACCATATCCATCACCTCCAGCCAGATGACGTACATCACAGTGACAGCAAGGAGGAAGAAACCTTAAGGGATAGGGGGACAAGAGAATGATCAGACACGAGTGGTGACAAAGGGCTGGGGTATAAGACAGAGGCAGGTAGGACAGAGGCAGGTAAGGCAGAGGCAGGTAAGGCAGAGGCAGGAAAGACAGAGGCAGGTAAGGCAGAGGCAGGTAAGACAGAGGCAGGTAAGACAGAGGCAGGTAAGGCAGAGGACACAGAATCTCCCAGAAGCTGTAGAGACTTGTGCTCTCTTCCTCTGAACACAGATGCATACAGCAACAAATGGTAATACGGTGCTGGAACTAACCGCCTATCAGGTAGAATCCTCCACCCGCCTTGTAGAGACAGTGACTAGAGAACGGAGCCGCACAGATGATGATGAAACCACCAACCACCACAGCAACGACGCCCAGAAGCATGAAGACACTCCAGAAGCCTCTGTAGACTACAGGACACACGCAACTGGGTTTGGTGTCAGCAGCGCCATAAGACTACGACTGATTTAGTAGAGCACTCGTACTGCTATCGATGGCATTCCAACAGTAGCTAGACAATCAGTTACCCATACATGAGGGCATCAAAACCTCATGATCGTTGTAGGTGGGTTAGAGGATGTAAATGAGCAAGGCCGTGATTGGTGGGTTTCTTACTGATAGCGGAGTCATAGGTAGTTGCATTGAGGGTCTGCTCAGATACAGGGAAGGGGAAAAGGTAGGCCTGCACGCACTCTTTTGAGAACGGCTGATTGGCTGTTGGGACAAACAGAAATAATATTCTTTTTGATAACTTCCACACTGACAATAAATAACTTGTAAGGATGTTTTATGTTGTCCAAGTTTGTCAGAAGTTAAATAGCAAAACGTTTCATCACACATCATTACTACAACGCCAGTGTGCATTGACCTTACTGCTGTAAGCATCCATTAACTGGTTCTATGCATGTTGACAAAAACGCTAAACCTTCCACGCTGCCCTCTAGTGGGCGCCTGCAGACACAAACTATGTTGTTGGATGCTTGGTGCATATTTGAAACCAGAGATATTCAGACAGCTGGCAGTACTGACCAAGCTTCATAGTTCATCATATCACACTCCCACAGTGGCAGTGCCAGTATCCTGGGTTTAAGAGTTTCACATTCTTCAAATGTGAAGCAATTTGCTTGCACAGTTGATGAAGGACCTTTGACCTCTGTCCAAGGGTCATATCTGTACAAACCCACTTGTATATACAATATACAATATATATACAGTATATATATAGTATATATACTGTATATATAATGTATATACAAGTGGGTTGGTGCAGGTCAGTGCATGTTCAGTCATGCAGGTTTGCCTTACTGAACCAGAATATCATCATGCTGTCCTGCTCCAGATTCCCCTTAATGGAGCAGCGCCAGAAGAAGCCCTCATGGTAGAAGACGGTTGTGTCTTCAGACTCATCAGTCTGGTTCCCCAACACATTCCCAAACTGCGGAAGAGGACGAAACAGGAGTCAGGGTTCAGAGGGCAGAGGGTGAAGGGCAAAGAACTTGCTAACCATTCTTATGTATTTCACAGTAGCCAGTAAAAGCACAGAAATCTTCATTGAGACTGAGACTATAATATATCCAAGGTTTGTGCTAAAACTATACTTCCTGAAATCTACTTAAACAAAAACACATTTTTTTAATTATCTGAGGCCCAAAGTTAATAATAATAAAAATACTACTACTACTATAATAATAATAATAACAATACTACTATTATAATAATAATTATAAAAGATGAGAAAAAGAACATAAAGCGATTATTCTTTGTTGATGTAACTAATATATAGTTCTCTGCGTAATTATTATTATATATATTTTTTTTTTTTTCTGTTTCACTTACTGTAGCATTACAGCACAATTTTTCAATGCGCGGGAGCCTTGATGGGCTTCAGAAGTCATAATTACCAGCTTATATAAGAAATAATATAGCTTGATCACATTCAAAAGTGTTGATGAAGTAGTGAATACCAAACATGGAGCTATTGAAATTCACATCCAAACCTACACTAAAAAAATTAATTTATCAAGCATGATTTTGCTGTGAAATTTGCTGTGATTTTACTTCAGTAAAAGAGGGTGTGGTTCACAGCCACAGTGATTTTACTTCAGCTAAAAGAGGGTGTGGTTCACAGTCACTTCCGCTAGTTCACTTGCAGGCCAGCAGGCTGGACCTCTGGAAACTGCTGCCATGTGTGTGACTTCCACAAATAGATTTGCCATTATAGTGGAGACGTTGCATGAAGATTCCAGTTTCAATTTCTCACCATTAAGTGTCGTGTGATACTCCAGGATGTGACATTCTATCTCTGTGCGCCACTGAGATCGTAAATAGTGACGTTTCATGCACAATGTTTCACAAACATAAATGTGTACATTTAAAAAAAACTCATTTACATATTATTTACAGATTACGTATTAAAGGGTTGCTTTCAAACTTTTATAATACCCCTAAAGAGTGTGTGACAAATGTTATCATACTATAATTTGTTCAAGGAAATTTAAAAACCTGACAAATCACCTTTCATGGGTTCAAAATATTAAATTATTTCATGGTTAAATCTGTTCTGTCTGATTAATTTTGGCTTCTGGGGCTCTTTAAAATAAACACCACTCTAAACAGTGTTCCCACTCACCTCAGTGTGACCAGTTTGGTAAGTTTCCGTAGCCAAAAGCCAATAATCAGTACCAAAGGCCAGGATGACAAAGACTGTCGCCAAGGCACCAAAGATACCAGCAAAAAACAACGCCACGCTCAGCTTCATGGCTGTGTACGAGTCACTGAAAAGATCTCAGTCGTCTGTAGGGGCGCAAGCCAAGGGTGTTGAGATCTTGTTTTAGGAGCGGTTTGAGGTCCGTGTGAGTTCCTCCACTCTCGTGTTGTGCTGCTCTGTCCTTTCACTTTTCCGCCCGTAGGCTTGCTTGCTGGACGCTTCCCAGTCCTCCAGAGGGTAAGTGTCCAAATAGGACTGGGGACAGGGAGAGGCCAGTGCGGAGAACAGACCACTCTGGTGTGGAGCTATACCTCACTGTTATTTTGGGCAGCTGATTGAAGGTGGCTGCTGCCTTCCTCAGGGGCATGACCAGGGAAGGAGGGGGGCTGGGGGTACTGACCGAAATATCTTCTGCCAACCAAACCCACACTGTAGGACTACACAGTTAATAGTGGGATGAGCAAGAGTGTGTGGCCTCGTGAGTCATTACAAAAGTACATTTCTAATATCTTCCCAAACCCAACCACCCACAGTGGGGGAAAGAGCAGCATAGACTGTGTAGGAGGTTTTGCATCCTCCTGTGCACTGTCATGTGACTCTGTGACAGGATGAAAATATCCTATTTTTGAGGTAGATGTACCCACACAGGAAATCATAAAAAAAATTAAATTTAATAACATCTATTGGTCCCACACACTGACACGCGTTTCTCGAAAGAGGAATTAGCCATTCTTTGAGTTACTACTATTTTTTGAGTTACAAAAATATATGTGATTTCTAATAAATTCCCATTATCTATTGAGTGGGACATTTAGCAGAGAGAAGAGAAACCAGTTAACAATTAGCAGAGTGCTGTGAGCAGACACCAAAGCGAAAGAACCAAAGGGCTGAGCCATAAAACTCTTTGGTTTATCGCCATAACACTAACTTCATGTAACATTGAATGAAAGACCCATCTAAACGGATTCTCCAGATGGTACTCTGGTACTGCAGGAAGGAACTTTTCTCCATGCAGCCATCACATTGCACATCTTTGCACATCTAACTCATATTTCTCTATTGTGTATCAGTGTATCAGTGCTCTTTATTACTGCTTATCCTACCCTGGTTATTTATGCTCTTTTGTACAATTTATAGACGTGCTACATTTTTCATTTTGGGTGGAGCATTACTGTAGCACTGTAACTTTAAAAAATAATAATAATATTAAATATAGTACAATACAGCCACATGAGTTAACAGTTTCATTACACAATAAAAGTCTTAAACTGGTCATGATCATAATCAAGGTGATGCGTACTAAAATCTTCAGTGGTGAGCACAAATGTAACTCAGTAAGTGAACTTGATGTTGGTGCCATTTAAGTTAATCGAGGACAAGTTAATGTTATAACATTAGTCAGTAGGTGGTGCTAAAGCAGCAAATAAGTAATGGCCATTAAAATACTGCATAAAATGAATTATTATTCGATTAGCACAACATTAAGTAAATCAGTAGCATGTGCTTACTTAATTGGAACATTTAGGGTTCAACACTGTGCCTATTATCTTGTACTATTTGAACAGCTATGACGATTTCAGCTGTGTGGACTCATGTGACCAGGTTATTAAATCAAGCTACAGTTATAGAGTAGGACGATGTTTGAGTGGATTCATGGGCTGTCAGTTCGACGACTGTGAATTAAACAATTTTAGTGAAGTTAACAATACACGCGCAGAGAAGGACGCATCGCTCCCCTCACGCGCTGGGTAGCATGCCTCGCTCCCCTCACGCTTTCCCGCTGGGTTTTGTTTCAGCCTCCAAAAAAGTTCCGTTAAAGCACTTAGTGCTCGTTGCGCTTTATGGATGTCTTTATTTGTTTTTGCTTGTTTATTTGCTTGTATCCTCGTTACCCACATTATCTATCTATCTATCTATCTGTCCATCCATCCATCCATCCTCCTACTTTCTTAACCAAAGAAGCAAAGTATGAAAAAATGTCACATTATATAGTCTACGTAAATTGTCGGTCTGTTTACCATTCTGTGTTCTAGCTGGGCACAGCAGGAAGTAATGGACACTCAAATCGCACTACTGCTCATATTCCACGGTACCGTTCAATGAACAAAACCGGGATTTTAAATGTGGCGCGTGTAAACACACACGATTACGTAAATCTAGGACAATACCAAGAGAGGAAGACGTGGACGTATTCAACAAACCTAAGTAGTTATCTTGACAGGGGATACACATTAACTCTCCTCGGTTTTCTGAGAAAAAAACTTTACTCGTTTACTATACAGAAACATGAGGGTTTTTAGAGGACGCAAATGTCTTACGCGGGTGGAAGATGTCTTACGTCGAATGGATCCGTTGCCCCCTTTAAACACTGGAACATGGTTGAATCTTGGTTGTGACGCTTCAACTGTTTTGTAAAGGGCAGCAATGACAATACGCCACTAATCGACGCTTCCGTCTTTACTGCGTTGTGAGGAGAAGGAGAATGAATAACTCAACATGTAGAACAATTCAGAAATCAAGGAGACCCACAAGGATTATAAAATATATATATATAGTTGGGTTCATGGTGAGTAGCTTGGTTTTCTTTTTGAAGACTTTGTCGACATGCTTGATTGCAGTGATGCATGATTAGGTTTTTGTTAGGGGTATTAATTGTACAAGTTTCTTAAACATTAAGCGATCTTGGGATTTTAAAATGTTTATATGTTTAAAATGTTTCATTTCTAAGATGCTGTACATGAAGGAACATTTTGGAATGTTTTTTGAAAAGATGTAATCTAATCGATGTGGGGCCGTAAACGAAAGATCGGTCAGTGTATATTGACAGTTTTTAATTGCGTTTTACACGAGTTGATAAAAAGGTAATTGGGCCATTCATACCAGTTCTTTATGAAATAATAGCCACGATATAATCTAAAACGGTTGTTTTTTTTTATTTTTTATAAATAACATGTTCGTGAGGGCCGATGTACTGAAGGGTAATTTTATCGACCCGGCACAGAAGAATCACAGCTCTAACCTTTCTTAGTGTGTTTCTCACACAAACACAGCCGCATTCAGTCACAGTGCTTTCCACCCTCCAAAGTAGGAGCAGCAAACTCTTAACCAGAAATAAACAGCTTAATAAGAAATGCCGTGACACTGGTAGAAGTACGGCGTGGCTTTAATCGTGTTCTTGGCTGATGTAACCATGTTTAAAAAAATCAGTTCATAAAAGGTCATAAAAATGTTGTTAACCTTCCTGTTAAATATCAACATGAAAGCCAAAGCATCATACTGTATAACAGGACGCAATTATTCTGTGACTATCGTTTAAACGGGCATTAGTATATTGGAGTATGAAGTGTTTGGTGATCTGTTAGCAAAGTGCGACTACTGTTTGTTATGCATCATCATTTCAACATACATTTACCTCAGAACCTGTTGGGTAACCTGCATATTCAACATACAAAGGCCCAGTCACACCAAAAAGAATGGCCCAAGACTAGATTTAGAAGAAGCAACGATGACTGACTGTGTTCTACAATCAGAGGCTGGTCTTCGTTGTACGGACGCACCTTTTATTTGCCTTCTCAGCTTGTTTGGATGTAGTACTGTATCCAGACATGTGGTTAACCTTGTACAGTTTGTTTGTTGCACGGTACCTGATTGTGCCCCTGTAGTGACACTGAACACTGTTTGTGCACAGGACCTGTTTGGGGTGAGTTTGATCATTCCTTTGCTGAGTCATCATGTGAAGGCCTTAGGAGCCAGCCCAACAGTAGCTGGGGTAGTAGGTAAGGCTGACATCAAACACTATAGATTTAACATGAGTCAATTTTTATAGTGTTGTGATATTTAGAGCTGTTTAGAGTAGTTCCCAACTTCATCAGTACCTAATGGGCATCTACAAGTCCTCATCAGCTAATTATGAAGCCCATTCCTGAGGGGAATGTTATAGAAAATCCAGAAATGCTCTATAGAAAGAGACACGGTGGTTACAGGTAGCGGAACGCAGCAGGAAACATACACAAGGATTTGAAAACTGGGGAACTGTGCTGCCTTGGTCATGATGCTGATCAAGCCAGTGTGTTGCCCTGGAGACACCGGCTGATGAACATCTGGACCCAGGAGGGGGTTACAGATGATGAAGTCTGACAACTCAAGCTGTATGCCTTTTTTCATGCTACAGGATCCACTTATGGTGTTTTACAGCTTTTCTCCAGCACGTTTATCGTAAGTAATGGAATATTACTAACCCATACTATCTTGTGACTTTGGTTTTTAGCTCTGGTCATGATTTTAACTTAAATATTATTTTAAGACCACTGTCTAAAAGCTGTCTTGTTTAGCTAATATATGTCAATGTTTAGCCAATATATGTCAATGAGAGATTCTTTGTCCTCTATAACATAAGGCCTTTAACTGGATATTTTACTCATAAATCAAGAAAATGCTACTGTAAGACAAGTGTGCATCACCTGACCAGAGGAGCTCAGCAGACCTGGGAAGCCTTCTGCCTACTCTAAATTAAAGGGTCATGAGGCAGATTGCTGAGTGAAGGGGATGTCTGTATGCTGCTGGAGGGGAGGAACTGCAAAGGCTCTGTGATACGCATGAAGCCGACAGCAAATTCAATTGGGGCCATGATTACATTATGTACTCAGAGGTGCCCTAGTGTGGATGTTCCTGCAGTGCTTGCTGCTCTAGGAAGAGTTGTGGAAGCTGTGGAATTAGTCATGCTGAATCCTACAGACTGTGTATATACATATAATGTGACACTTAACTTAGTAAAAGCTCCATAACTTAGTAAAAGCGCCATGGTGTTTTTTTTACTGTTCAATTAAATGCTCTACTTCCTGTATGGTGTTTTTTACTGTTAAATTAAATGCTCCACTTCCTGTATGGTTTTTTCTTACTGTTAAATTAAATACTCCACATCCTGTGGTGTCCTGAGCGTACAACGGCAAGGTTCTGTTCCCCACATGCCAGTTCAGAAAGCACAAATTGCCTAAGTGGGAAATATCGTTCTTTGTAGTACGTCTGTACCCCTGCTGGACTCGGTGAGGCCACCTTCACCCACGTGTCTGCACCCCTTCCCCCTTGCAGGGTAGCTGGAGTGATGTCACGGGCCGGCGGGACTCCCTGCTCACGTGCCTGCTCCTCAGTGCCTTTGGGTATGCCTTACTGGGCCTCTCCACTAGCATTGCCCTGTTTGTGCTGGCCAGAATACCAGTGGGTAAGTTAAACATATGTATATTATTTGTATTTATGTGCTTACTACAACTGAAACAAATACAGTAACTATGTGGAAACTGCTTATTGTGACGCTTAAACGTTCACTTGATGTGTTGGCTATATTACTGACAGTAATGGCTGTTTGTCCACAGGGCTGTTTAAACACTCCTTGTCCATCTGTCGAGCTCTCCTGTCAGACCTAGTGTCAGAGAAACAACGCCCCCTTGTGATGGGTCGTTTTAATGCAGCTTCCAGTGTGGGATTCATCCTTGGTCCTGTGGTAGGAGGCTACCTTGCTGAACATGAGGGAGGATTCTATTTGTCCTCGTTTGTCTGTGCAACCATCTTCGTCCTTAATGCAGGTAGGATGATCACCGCCGTGTATTGCTTCAAATTAAGGATTTTTAAACATTTTTGGTTCGTTTTATGCATTTTTAAATAAAAAAGTTTTTTTTGTCATGTCCTAATCTATTTTTTACATTGTAGATTTACTTAGTAAAGCACCTTTAAATGAAGTGTTATATAAAGAAAAAGGATTATGATGATGATTATTATATGACTTTATAATAATTAAAAATAATACTAATTCTGAATAATTATTACATGACTACTGTAATTATAATATTATTATATGACTATTATAATAAAAATTATTATTATGAGTCTCTATCATCCCATTTGCATCATTCCTGCAGGTCTGGTGTGGATGTTGCCATGGAGCGATGCTCTAAACCTCAACAGTAACACTAACAGCCAGAAACCCTATTCTGAGCTGAAGAACTGTTCAGATGGGACCCACCATGGCCCTGCTGGGGCTCCCCGTGTGAGCCGGGGCGGTGTGGCTCTGATCCGGCCCGCCTGGAGGCAGCTGTCCCTTGTGGTGGTGCAGATCCGCAAGGTGGCCTCCTCAGACATGTGGGACGTGTTCCTGGTGCGTCTCCTGATGGCCTTGGCCATCATGCTGTACTACAGCAACTTCTCCCTGGCGATGGAGGAGCGCTTCCAGCTCAAGCCCAAAGTGACCGGCTACCTGATCAGCTACAGCAGCATGCTGGGGGCCCTCGCCGGCTGCCTGGTGGGCCCCGTCACTCATCTCTACGGCAACGACATCCCAGCACTGCTGCTGCACTCCACGGTGCTCACGTGCTCGCTGATCTTCCTCTACACCACGGCCCCCAGCGTCTGGCAGGTGGTGCTCTCCTCCACCTTCTTTGCCATCTCCACTACCATCGGCCGCACCTGCATCACCGACCTGGAGCTGCAGAGGGGTGGAGCCCAGGCCAGCGGGACCCTGATCGGGGCGGGGCAGTCGGTGACGGCGGTGGGGCGTGTCTTGGCCCCGTTGCTTTCGGGCCTGGCTCAGGAGATCAGCCCCTGTGGGCCTCCCAGCCTGGGGGTGGCGCTAGCCCTGCTGGCTGTGGGCGTGCTGCTCCTCAGGACGCCAACGTGGGAGAAAAAGTCAAGGTGAAATACGACGAGCACAAACGGTGACTCGGCAGATGGGACGAGAGTCACTCGCAGGACGGAGGAGAAGGGGCGTCTGGAGGCAGATGGCGAGAGCTGGCAGTTATACATGCGTGTCTGAAGTGATCCGGTTTTGGAACAGGAAAGGTGAAGCCAAGCCTGTGATCCAGGCAAGACTCACTGATCCGTCTGCCCAACGCTGTCAGCAGACGCCGTGGTCTTAAAGCAGGCCCAGCAGTGAGGTTCCGTGTTGTGGGACACTAGCGTCGTGACCAGCAGAGCTGCCACCTGGGCCTCCAGACACACACCAGGAGGACCACGCAGACTCACCGACCAGAGGGGTGCGGAGTGAACGCTGCAATTTCATGACGGACAGCAGGAGAGGAATACTGATCAGAAGCATCTGAATGCCTGGATGTATGTGACTCAGAGATCTATGTATGATGGTGAAGGATCACTTTTCAGGAGGGATTAATGTAACAGTTTTATGCACTTCATGATAAGTGGTGTGTGTGTGCACTCATGATTATGTATCTCCATGGGATCACGTGCCCCTCCCTCCACGTACACTTTATTACACTATTACGAATCTACATAAGAACTACACACCAAAACTACATAAAGAACTATTGCTGGTAACATCCAGTTTGACGGATTAGTCTTATCGATTTGCACAAATTAATTTTTTCAGGTTATAAACTACAATGCTGTATTACAGTAGGATAATATTTATTTTATTATGAACATTCATTTTATTGTTGACGAATCAATGTAAGATGTGTAGAATGAGACCCTAAATAAGAAGAATGTCCGTATAATCTCTGAAAATAATTGAAACCTCTCAAATGATTCGGAAATGGAACTGTTTTAAAAGTGCCATATCTCCGTGTCCACGACTAGACGCTTGTCGTGCTGGTTTAGAATCTCCAAACCTCTTAGTCCTTAAGAGATTAAACCGGCGAAACCTCAAAACAGCGGTAAGCCCTACAAGATCAATGAATAAACTGAAAGAATTTAAATGGAAAAGCTGTTTAATCTTAAGAACAACGAGCAGGTGCATGACTGAATTGTGGTAATTTGGTAACAGTCAAGGGCGGGGCGTTCATCAACAAGGTGGAAATGGACAAAACAAAAGTAGCACATCAAAGGGACATCACTATGGGAACGCTCAAGTCATAGCTCGTTTTAAAACCTGATCTGCCAAAGTGCTACAGTACTGTCTAAAGGTGTCCAATAAGCCAATCTGATAGTGACAAATGACAAAAATAAAGTTTACATTTAGGAACTAGAACTCTAGTTCTATAGTGAATTTTATCCCTGTAATCAGTAGGGGGTGGTAAAGGTAAGAATTCCCACATGTTCGACCGTCAAATGAAAGGAGCAGTAAAGGAAGGACTGTACCTGGACCCTGCAGCTATGAGGAGGAAACCGTTACTTTTTGCCCAGGTGCAGTAGTGTAGCCTTTTCTTCACACTACAGCAGTCCGTCTGAAATCCCACATCTACAAATCACCTGACTCGTCCTGTGATTTCCAGTGTGGCCTCCTTAGCAATGGCTTCTGTGCCCCTCTCGCTCCCCGTTCGAGGGGCTCTGAGGTCCACGCAGGAGGAGGAGATGCAGGCAGAATCTCCTCGCGCTCAGGATCACCGTCCACATCGCCACAGGTGACGGTGGGGCCGTGCTGCCGATGTGGAGCTGGCGGTGCGATGTCAGTGGGGGTGGAGCTCGCGCCAGATTGGCTACGCCTTCTCCGTTCCTTCGTCAACCCGTCGTCCACACACTTCTCTGAGGCCCCCTCCCTCAGAGTGTCTAACCTCGCCAAGGCCGCCTTCCTTCTGGCTGAGGACCGCAGAACCTTGCTGGACTCGGTCCTACGTGGCAGGTAATTCAGCTGTATGGGAGTGTTGATATCACCTGCAAAATACAACAATAAATAAATATCTGAAGTAAACATGACCTATCCAAGACACTGGTATTATAATTCTAGTATAGAGAGCTACTCCCGATTCACTGCAAAGGGGCATCTTTACCCATATGCAAAATTAAGCATCTCTAAACTGTATCTCCAAACCAGGAATGGACGTGTGAAGAAGGACATGGATGGTGTCCAATAACAGACTGTGTGCACTGGTCTCACCCTCGCAACTGGACGTTTCTGTAGTGAATCTGGAGTCGAGTCTTTGACCCAGAGGCAAAGAAAAATATTTCTGGCCTCTGGTCTCTTCCTGGGATACCAGAGTAAAAAAATCAGGAGTAGGAAGGTGACAATCCTGTGACATTTCACCGATAAATAAACCTGTTTATGTGGAGTAACGGGCCATATGTTCACACACTAAGCTGTTGTTTAAGAGACTGTTGTGTGAAAAGCTTCGTACGGGGTCTTGGCGTCTTCTAGTCCGGAGGCTGCGGCGGATGTCTGTGTGTCTTCTGAGCAGGATCTCTCTGGCGTGGCCGTGGTTGGGCAGCGCATGCTTACTGGTGTAGGACACCGTCTGAGATAGTACGATATCAAATCACTAACATCACTGGAACTCAATAAGAGACAAAAATCCTAAATCCTAAATTTGAGCAAAACTGAAATGGCAGAACAGATACTGTATATGAACAACAGTGGTTACGATTATTGAAAAAATTATGTAAAAAATGACAGTCAAGAACTAACAGATGGTTGGGACACGTGTACAGGGTCGTATGTAGACTGATCTAAGGGTGAATGACACAAAGACCTGGGAAGAGCAGCCAACGCTGACAGATATCAGATATCACTGTACAAGCCTCAGGCTGAATCTGAAAACATTTAAATCTCACTCAAACATTCATATTTACAAAGTGTCAAACTCACCCGCTCTCTGATCTTGTACATGTTCTTTGACAAGAGATCGTGCATGGTTTTCAGATCAGAGGGCGACACCGTCTTCTTACGCTTATGAGACGCCAACCTTTCCTCGCTGAAAACAAAGGACAAAACCGAGGACAAAACAACCATGATCTGTGATTTGTGCCTCATGCCCTCTGCCCTTGCCCCATTGTCGGTTACCCCCAAAATTTTGATGCGTTAAGTAGTATAAAGACCAAATGAAGACCGAAGGACAGAGACGTACTGCAGTGAGACGAGAGACGGAGCTGCGCTGATATCACCACAGATCGTCTCCAAGGCCTGCATGGCATTCTGGATCTCCAGTTTCTTATAGAGAGCCACGATGCTGGACTCCGGCCGGTGGTCACGGACCAGAATCTTCCTGATGACGTGGTTAAACCTCATGAACCTAACAAGTAAGGCATAGACTGTGTTAAAATGAGAATTATATTGAAATCACAAACATTCCAAACATTCCAATTCATGTGGTTGCAATTTGAGAGCACAGAGCTGTATAATGAGCAAAAACAGCCTATGCACATTAAACTTCCTGCCAAAAACTACAAAATTAGTGCCCAAAATGACTAAATTGGCTGCCATATTAACTAAAGCTCCACTACACCAGTGATGGGCTTTCCCTTGCTGTGGCCTAACACTGGCATGGGGAGGTATGAATGTTAACAGTGGAGTTGACATCACAGTCCACGTTCATGGGACAAAAGCAAAACTCTGTTTAATCAAATAACAGCTCCCAACAAGGCGACTTAGTTCAAGTATAGCGGTTTGCTGTCATAACAAACACTTTTTACTGAAATAGAGAAGTCAGTTCTTACTTGTCTTTTAAAGAGTGGTGGCTCCATTGCCCACACAGGTCCTCTATACCAGCAATGGTGTGTTCCATCAACTTAAAGACACACCAAGACACAGAGGTCTGAGAAATGTGGATTTCATTTAAAAATGTTTCTGCCTCCAAAGTCACCATACATCATGCTCTCTTTTGTTAGCCTACCCTTGTGTGGATCTCAGCATTGATGGTGTCTTGACTCCAGCTGGTTGTACGAACATTAATTAGTTTAATAATTGGCCTTATTGTGATGCCCTAAATAAGAAAAAAGAAAATATTCAGTATAAATGATTTACAAAGTTCTGGGTGGTAGTTAAGCTTTTCTTTCTATAACTGTGTTTTTGTGCTGTGTCTTGGATCGTAAACAATGGAGGTGACCAATGACAAGAAAGTACCTGAATGAACACTGTGAAGATAATGATGACAACTGAAGCTGTGACAAAAAGTTTCTTACGAAAAACACTGTCTGGGAGAGTGTAGACTAGGGCGAAGGTTACTGCCCCTCTAAGGCCACCGTAGGCAAGACCAAACTGGTCTTTAAAGGTGAACGGAATGGTGCGGAAGGGGTTAATGATCTGTGTCAGGACCAGGATGCCTGAAAGACAGTAGAGGTTTATGAGGTTTTGTGGTGGGTGACTCTTCCTGGGTCCAACTGGGTTTATTTATTATTTGTGGGCTCAGGATGGAGTTCTGCTGAATTAGATCTCAAATTTCATTCCTTTGTCAGGCAAACAATCAAAATTGTTTTAACATTTCAATTACAATTTCATTTGAGAAATTTTCCCAGAATGCATTTTCACAATATCTACAATGCCTTCAACACAATGAGACTGATCAGTCATATGTGATGCAACACCTCACCCAAACCCCTCCAGAGCTGGGCAAACAGCAGGGTGAAGACAATGTAGCCCCAGTTCCACTCATGGTCCGTTGTTATGGTAACCACGCCCAAGAAGAAAAAGATGAGTGTCTCTGACACCGAGCCGAGCATCCTGACGGCGCGGCGGATCGTGGTGCACGAGCGCTGTGATACGTTCTCCTCCACGTAGTGCTTCATGGTCAACGCACAGGTCACGATGCTGACACACATTAGAGGCATACCCAGTGATGTCACCGTGCACTGTAAGGCTCACGTGTTCTGTGGTAGGCGTGTGAAAATGACTTGTTCGCGTGAGCAGCTATTCTCAGTGAGCAGAAAAACCTGGACCTGGACCCAAGGAAAAAGTAGGTTCACACCTTAAAGGTGCCCAATGAGCCAATCAGAACACTCAACGCTTCATCAACATGTCTGCTAGGCAGGAGGCTGAGTTTGATGGATGAAGGTACCTTCATGGCTTAGCCCTAATGCTAAAGTTTATTTTTCTGCTCACTGAACGTACAGGATTACATTGATAAGATTAGAATGTTTGTTTGTGTGTGTATGTGTGTGTGCTTTTTTGTCTACATATGTGTGTATGTTTATGAGTATGAGTGTGTGTATCTGTGAGTTGGTTTGTGTACATGCATGTGTGAGGGAGTGTGTGCGATAGTAGTTGACCAATGAAAAGGTTGACCAATGAATAGGTTAATAAACATTATTATCTGTGTATATTTAGTTGAGAATTGTTTTTTTTTTTACTGATATTTATTTTTAATAAGTGCACTGCAGACAGGCGGCAGTACTACTTCTAAACATCTACGTTCAGAGTACAGAGGCAGTGAGCCACCTGTGCCCCTGTGCTCTCTAAACATCACTATTGATCATTGACAAACCTACACTGGTCACCAACTGGTGTGCGGCGGGTCGCCTCACTCACGCCAGGATGCTGGAGAGGGACAGGAGCTCTGCCAGCAGGTACGCCAGGTAGCTGTAGACGAAGACGAAGAGCGGCTCGATCTCCCTCACCTTCCTCGTGAAGCGCGTGGTGAATGCCGCCACCAAGCCGAACACGGCGCCGAACGCGATTCCTCCCAGGCCCACCAGGAAGAAACGCGCCACCGCCACAAACACGTCCGCCGCGTCCACCGCCGGCAACGCCGCCACGTGGTTGAAAAGGTTGTACAGCACCTGACAGAACCACAACATGGCCATTTTAAAGGCGAGTCAGTATCTGATTGAGTCATTCACTAACCTTTACATTTTAAATAAATATAAACAGAACTCACCCCATCTAAAATGGAGGCTTTGACATAGAGTAAAAACAGAAATAGAAATCACACCAAAGAATCTGGGGTTTTTCCATTAAGGATCCTTCTGCATGCGCTTTCACTAATACAAATACACTTACTTCCTCGTGTTGATTCTGAGCACTGATTCAGGCATATACAGGCTAAAGTTCATCAAAGCGCAAGGAAATATGTTTCACAAACAAATGATTTAATGAATGCATTAAGTAGTGCTTGTTTATGGCACAGTCCTGGAGCAGGTATTTCTGTCTGAGAGTATTTCCCTATGGTTAGTGAGTAGGTTTCACTCTTCGCTGTTTCGCCATTATTTCTTTGTCTTTGTTTCACCGAAACTCAGTTCTCAGGTGGCAACCACACCTGCTCTTACATGGACAAATGTTTGCTCTTGTTGTCGGGTAGGGAAAAACAAAAGATTTGCCAGCTGACACATCAGGTTTTAAACGGGGGTGGTGGTGGGGGGGGGGGTGTCATTCCATGCATGCTTGTGTTTTTTTTAACAGGTCCAAGGTTACAGGGGTAAGATGATGGAGAGATTTGGCTCTGAAAAGCATTTCAGCATTTCTGCATAATGACGCTTTGCAATGGTGGCTTGGTCTGATTTTTGGTTCAGATGACCTCTGCACACTTAAAGGAGACCTGCTGCATACACATACACTCACAGTAACTACCAAACATGTAATGCATTTAAACCTTGACAAACCGGATTACTTACGTAGCTCATATGACTTCAAATTACTTCCACTGTAACTCTTATGGGTGAGTCATAAATAAGACAAAAATATATATGAGTAATATATATCGAGTAACTGAGATATGAGTAACTCTCTTGAAATCTGAGCCATCAGTTTACATTCTAGTCATTACACAGACATAGAGCCGAGGTAAAGGTAAGCCGGTCTGGTCCATTATCAGAGACATACTCCCTGAATCTGACTAGGTAGAGATATGGCTACAGAGTCTGCTCCTCCCTAGTGATCTTAAAAAATCAGACTTATGTGCATTCACTCACCACAGTGACAGCATCGTTAAACAAGGACTCGCCGAACACCACGATATACAGCTGCTCGTTGATGCCGACGTCCTCGAACACAGAGAGCACTGCCACCGGGTCCACGGCCGAGATGATGGAGGCGAAGAGGAGGTTCTCCTGCAGGCTGATGTCCTGCACTCCGAGGGCCGGGATCTGGCAGACGCCAAAGAGAGAGATGCCCACACCAATGGAGTTCCACAAGGTGCCCACGATGGAAAACCACAAGACCGTGCCCAGGTTCTCAAAGAAGGGCCGGGTGGGCATGAAGTAGGCAGCGTCCAGGACGATGGGCGGCAGCATGTAGAGGAAGAAGACGCTAGAGGTGAGGACGGCCGGGGGCTGCTCACGCACAGCGTGCATGATCAACCCCACCAGGAGGCCCATGGTAATGAGCAAGCAGGTCTCTGGTACCCAAATGGTGATCTTCTGATACACATGGAAACCTGTTAGATAATGTCAGGAGGAGGGGTTAACTTAGCTTACTCAACTCACTTAGTAAGCAGTTTGTCTTTTGCCCATGTACTCTTCTCTTATTTGTTGATTGTTTTTTTTTATACATATAAATCGTTCCCATCGTTTTCTTGTTTGATGGAGTTGGGATGGCTCTTTGACATGCCTCGTGTTAATTGCAGGAACTCTTAAAATCCTCAAATTACATAAACATACATACATACACACACATTTATTTACGGATTTCTTTAGGTGTTTTCATACCTATTTTCGCAAATGACGCGAGCAACATCCATAACGTAATCTCGAAGGGAATCTGAATGCGAGGATAATTCAGGGTGAACATAGGTAGACGTGTTTGTTCTGGTTCAGGAAACGCTTGAGGTCCATCGTCTTTTGGGACATGTGTTGTAAAGTCAGACGGAGGAATAGCTGTCTGTTCTTCTGAAATCACAGCATTAGTTCCAAAGCCGAATAATGAAAGAATTGCGCACGAAATTAAAAAAACAAAGAATGCCCTCGAGTCACATAAGAAGCCCATGTTTCGGGAGTCAAATCCTTGAAGGAAATTTGAGAAAATATGCTGTATTCTCCTCTTATGGCCAATGTCTGAACAGTAGTCCACTACAGATGCAAAAACAAATACACAATAAAAAAAATATTTAGATATTGAATCGAATCATTTTCCTGTGTCGCGTGGTCCGTAGTTAAACCTTCCATGTATCTGCGTGCTGAACAAGACCCTCAGCACGCGCTCATGACTAGCTCCACCTTTGTATTTACCTTACATTTTGACTGCACCTGCACGTTTCTGCGTAGACACCTTTTCAATGGGGCTGCACGCTGGCTGTTTGGAGCACCTGATTGGTTCACAGATTTGCTTTAGAGAATGAGAAAAGCGTGGGGTACGATTGGGCGAAATGAACCGTTATGGAAGAGTAATAACTTTAGGTCAGATGCAAAACCTTTAAATAAGGAGAATCTAAAACCCTGAACGTGAAAAAGATTAATGTTGTTTAATGTACTTAAAAGCCTAGACACCGCAAACCTCTGTTATTAATACTCGTAAGCACATTCTAGTACATATAAGTCGTTGTTTAAGGACATTAAGCCATTTTAAGTTGTTTCTTTATAATAAGTTTTAAATGGGGAGAAAAAATCTTAGCGTGAAATGATACTTTTCTGATAATACTTTCCTTTTGGGTCACGGGTTCGTCGTTTCAGCAGTAGGAAATACGTATTAGCAGTAATAACTGAGACAGTTGGTGTTTCTGAGCCGTAAGCGGTTTAGACGGTCCCCATAAGTAGCTGTGGTGACATGACTTTTAGAGCGTGGTTGGGTGCCTAGTGTAGACCACAGAGATTTCGTATATTACAATACTTTTACAATACAAAACACCACCCTCCACCTCATTCCCTGTCTTGCTTTTCTCCTCTTTCCACAGATGACATCATACAGTTGGTCTCATCCAACAATCCTACTACCTGTCCACTGGACCCGATTCCATCCACGCTATTTCAGACAATAGCACCTGACCTTCTACCTTTCATCACTCGTGTCATCAACAGCTCCTTGTCAACAGGCCATGTACCAGCTATCTTCAAGACTGCAAGAGTGATCCCCATCTTGAAGAAGCCTACTCTGGACTGTTCTGACATCAGCAATTACAGACCTGTATCTCTTCTTTCTTTCCTATCTAAGGTCTTGGGCGTTCTGTTTATAACCAACTGTCTCTATTTCTTTCTCTGAACAACCTACAGGACCCGAACCAGTCTGGCTTCAAACCGGCGCACTCTACTGAAACTGCTCTCATCGCAGTTACAGAGAAGCTGCATGCTGCTAGATCTGCCAAACTGTCTTCGGTCCTAATTCTGCTTGACCTCTCTGCAGCCTTCGACACAGTTGACCACCAGATCCTCCTGTCTGTCCTCAGAAGACTTGGAATCACTGGCACTGTCTGGCAGTGGTTTAAGTCTTATCTAGATGGGAGATCTTACCAAGTATCTTGGCAGGGGGCCACATCTGCTCCTTCCAGGCTCACCACGGGTGTCCCACAAGGCTCAGTGCTCGGTCCTCTGCTCTTCTCTCTTTACACTCGTTCTCTTGGTGATGTAATATTCTCCCATGGATTTTCCTATCACTGTTATGCTGATGACACTCAACTTGTCCTTTCCTTTCCACCTTCTGACACACAGGTTTCATCTCGGATCTCGGCTTGTCTTGCTGATATCTCATCTTGGATGTCGGCTCATCACTTGAAGCTGAACCCCAGCAAGACTGAATTACTGTTCATCCCTGGAACTTCAAGTCCTCGCCAGGATCTTTCCATCTCTTTTGAGAACTCGCTGGTCACCACATCTGCTGAAGCTCGAAGTCTTGGTGTAGTTGTGGATGACCAGTTATCGTTCTCAACCCATGTTGCAAACCTGACTTCGGTCATGCAGATTTCTCCTTTACAACATTCGGAGAATTCGACCTTTTCTGTCTAGCGAGGCTACTCAAGTGCTTGTTCAGTCTCTTGTCATTTCAAGACTTGACTACTGCAACTCACTCCTGGCTGGTCTTCCTATGCGTACCATCAGGCCCTTGCAACTGATCCAGAACTCGGCGGCTCGACTTGTCTTCAATGTTCCTAAGTTCAGCCATGTTACTCCTCTGCTGCGCTCTCTTCACTGGCTTCCTGTAGCTGCCCGCATCAGATATAAAACCCTGATGCTGGCCTACAAGGCTAAGAATGGACCAGCACCTCCATACATGGTGGCAATGGTCAAATCCCGATCTGTACCCAGAGCTCTTCGAGCTTCAAGCACAGCTCGGCTTGACCCACCATCTCTCAGGACATGCGGAAAACATGCATCCAGACTTTTTTCAGTTCTGGCACCTCAGTGGTGGAACGAACTTCCACTGAGTGTCCGAATGGCAGAGTCTCTTGTTGTTTTTAAGCGAAGACTGAAGACACATCTGTTTCAAGAGCACTTAAATTAAATTTTACTACACTAGCATGTATTAAATATTTGTGACTGTAATGACTTTTCTTGCTTTTATCTGTTAAGTAGGGTTTTCTCAGTATATATTTGAGTATATCTAGGCGTCCATACTGACTGTATCTAATAATATCTTTGCTTAAAGTTTCTTCCTGATTTTAGCCTAAACTAATTAGCTAGAGATTTTGTTCTGAGTAAAACAATGAAGCACTTTTTGTAAGTCGCTCTGGATAAGGGCGTCTGCTAAATGCCGTAAATGTAAATGTAAATGTACTTTTAACCTGTTTAACTTTTTTAAGTACCTACTTAGTCTTTGTTTAGTAGGATACAATTTGCTGAAATTATAATATGCACGTTTGGAAAAATGCTGTAGTAGTACTCAATGCTAACCTATAGGTAGCAGTGGTGTGCCTTTCTAACATTTCTGTATGACCAGTATAGTCTCGTATAGTTTCAGTTGTGGAGTAAAGCCGATATACTCGTTTGGATAAACTTTGAATCCCCCTGGGCTTTGGTATGGGAACATATGCACGATCTCGCTATTTTATGCATGCAAGAGATGTGACTGCGAAGATTGCACATTTTGAAACAGACAGCTACGGGTTAATTATAATCTCACACAATCAATGAAATAGTGCGCGATTGCGGATAATGCATCGCGTATGACGTCATATCCGTGTCAAAAATCGCGAGCGCGGAAAATCACTTCGCGCGAGCAAAAATGCTGTCACGCGCGAGCAAAATCGCTCTCGCGCGAGGAGAGAGCTGCTCGCGCGAGCAAAAACGCTCTCGCGCGCGGAGAGAGCTTCATCGCGAGCAAAACTACTCTCGCGCGAGGAGAGAGCTGCTTGCGCGAAGAAAATTTGTCACACCCTTTCTGCTTGCTCTTAAGTTCCTGCTCGCGCAGCAGATCGTTTCATTTTTGACAGTCGTGGGAGGGACCCAGACAGGATTGGCTGCAGAGATGTGAATTGTGATTGGCTGTCAGTAGGGTCTGTTTCATGTTTATTTTTTCACAATATCAACGCATTTGGCAAGCTGGAAGCTCCCAATACTAAGAACTATGGTAAAATAAATAACCAGCTAGCTAGCTAACCTAGCTAGCTAGTTATTTATAAGTCAGACGTTTGCATCGAATACATGGTTAGTTAGCTAGCTAGCTAAGTAGGCTATTGCTAGTACACAAAATAAAACTGCCTTTGCAATGCACGTGGCATGTAGCTAGCAAGCCTCCTTAGCTAGCTAGCTAACTAACCATGTATACCAATGCTAATGTCTGACTTATTTTAACATACACAAAGAAACATTTGTGGATGTGCTATTTGGCAAACAATATAACAAAATTAATTATATATTTTTTCCCCACAAATGGATACTACACTTAGTAGTGAGTAGAATGGAAATCACTTTATTAAGGTATATTGAACATATGTTAGGCCTAGTACACGTTGATCATTGTATACCTTACATGCTTGTTGGCACTCTCTAGTAATAAAGTAGTAAATTGTGTGTGAAGGCACTCCTTGTGAGTTGAAAGCAGACAGCCCTGAAGGTCTCTGGTCTGTAGATAAGGATGAGATGCATCAGAATGGTAGTATATCTGGCGTGCCTGGTGTCAGAATGGTGCATCTGGCGGGCCGAAGGAACAAGGAGGCCTTGGCCTAATGACCCTGGCATAGGAGGGGTGATGGGGTGATACCTCATCTCATGTGGGCCAACAATGAGACCTAACATGCTTAACTCATGTCACGGAAGTATTATGTAATCATGAGGCAAAATAGTATAAGAACTATGGTCTGTGAGAGGGGGCAGCTCTCTCTTGCAGACGCCTGAATTGATCCATCTTTCTATTTTTCTGTCTTTTGTCTTTAATAAACTTTGTACTTTACTTTGATACCATACCCAACTGCTTTTGACTGTTGCTCACCATTAAGGTTCAAATGACAGTACATTATAGTACACATGTATATGTGTTATTTTACAACGGGGCAGTGTATATCATCAACATCATATTATAAAGTTATTGAAGATATTCCAGTAGGCAGTGTGTCAGAGTCCACTTACAGTGACAGTGACATCAGCGAAGGGGAATATGTTTTGGAAGATTCTAGTTCTGAGTCAAGAAGTGAGACAAAGCGAAAAAAAGAGTGAAGAACAAAACCAGGAAGGGAACAAAGGCAGGTGTAAATAATTATCAAAGAAAACAGAATGTCAGAGGCAGGAATAGAATCTGGAGATGCAAGGATAATGATTACCAAGGGTTCCCACCTATGTTCATGGGGAATTTTGGAGGTGAAAGCGCAGGGTGAGGTACACATTGTGAGGTACACATTGAGTTATTCTCCAGTCTGTTTCGAGACTTCACTTATAGATGAGACTGTTTAGAGGTATTTCATACACGGAAATAGGTGTGGAATAACCTGAATGTTTTCACGTCACGATTGCAGGTTCACATATGTATAGGCCCTATAGGCCTAAGCAGCCCACGAGGCTGTTTTGAGCAAATGTTTGACCTTTGATATGAATGTATGAAGTTTTTTTTTATCTCAGATGAGGCACTAAAGCCCCAAGAGAGCCATTCATTCATTATCCGTACCGCTTATTCCCGCTAGTCAGGGTCATGGGGGGGCTGGAGCCAATCCCAGCATCTCCAGGCGAAGGCAGGGTACACCATGGGCAGGTCGCCAGTCCACCACATGGCCAACATGCACACACACACTCACATCTACGGGCAATCTAGAGTGACCAATCAACCTAACATGTATGTCTTTGGACTGTGGGAGGAAACTGGAGTACCCGGAGAAAACCCACGCAGGCACAGGGAGAACATGCAAACTCCACACAGAGCAGCCCAGACCAAGAAGCGAACTCAGACCGCATTGCTGTGAGGCGACAGTGCTAACCACCACACCACCATGCTGCCCCCAAGAGATCCAAACATGGCAAAATGTATTGGGTGGCAAAATGTATTGGCAAAAAATAATTCAAATCATAGAACTAAATCACATGCTGAGATTAGCTTTATGTGTCTGTGTTTGCGAGGTGTTTCATTTACGCAAATGCTTTTCAGTAGGTTCCAGTATTTGGCCAGTAGATGGAGGCAAAGTACTACCATACAGATATTACAGCCATGAAATAAGACATTTTAGTGAAATAAAAGGTTCATTCCTGGTCAGGCAATATACTTTTTGTTATAAGATGTAATTACAAAGTTATTTGGCTCATTGGTCTGAATCATACAAGACTTATTACTTTTTTGTATTCTGCATGACAGGATTGCAGCATTAGTTTTGATGATTTTAGAGGTTTTTGTGCCCCCTGACAGGTCAATTTGAGCCAAACTTGGCACACATCACAGGAACCTCAATCCATAACAACATTTCAAATTAGGAGTTGATCACTTACATGGTTTATGAGTTATAGCAATATAGGTCATATATGGCATGGCCTCAATGATATAATGAAAAAATGGACCAACCTGAAATTCTAAAAATCCAACATTTTTTATTTTTTTGATAATTATTTACCAAGAGATTGGAAAAACAAAGACATTGTATATAGAAACAAATCTTTATTTTACCCTCTATGGTTTTTTTTTCACAATATACTCTTGGTACAACAGTTATTTAACTCAAATGGCTCTCTACTGACATATCAAGAATTTACTCTTAATGAAATACAATGTTGCAATTTCTTTTGCTGAATTCTGCACTGTTATAAATGCTATCCCTGCATCCATTATTACCCATCGACCCAACCAATCTTGAAATAGGGAAAAATTTTTCTCTACATCACCCAATAGTAATCATCATATACGCTCAGTTTCAGAAAGATGTTGTATCTACTCCATATGTAGTGGCCTATTGGAACAACATCTTTAACAACCTCGATTGGAAAGAAATCTGGACCTTGTCAGCAAAATATATCACACATAATAAAGTGAAAGAAGTATCTTTTAAAATAATTCAGTTTTCCCATCAAAAGTTTTTTACAATGGTTTATAAAGGACATGTTCGCTTCCATGCTCTTTCTGCAGAATTCACCCTGAGAACATTTCTCATTTATTTTGGTCTTGCCCCTTTTCTACCAAATTATGGGAAGATATCTGCAACAAGTCCAGTACCTGTACTGAACCACATTTAACCCTCTGCTTTGAGAGTGTATTGTTTGGCTTCACTGGCTATCCATTTGTGGGGAAAAAAATATATAATTAATTTTGTTATATTGTTTGCCAAATAGCACATCCACAAATGTTTCTTTGTGTATGTTAAAATAAGTCAGACATTAGCATTGGTATACATGGTTAGTTAGCTAGCTAGCTAAGGAGGCTTGCTAGCTACATGCCACGTGCATTGCAAAGGCAGTTTTATTTTGTGTACTAGCAATAGCCTACTTAGCTAGCTAGCTAACTAACCATGTATTCGATGCAAACGTCTGACTTATAAATAACTAGCTAGCTAGGTTAGCTAGCTAGCTGGTTATTTATTTTACCATAGTTCTTAGTATTGGGAGCTTCCAGCTTGCCAAATGCGTTGATATTATGAAAAAATAAACATGAAACAGACCCTACTGACAGCCAATCACAATTCACATCCGGAAAACATCTGCAGCCAATCCTGTCTGGGTCCCTCCCACGACTGTCAAAAATGAAACGATCTGCTGCACGAGCAGGAACTTAAGAGCAAGCAGAAAGGGTGTGACAAATTTTCTTCGCGCAAGCAACTCTCTCTGCTCGCGCGAGAGTAGTTTTGCTCGCGCGATGAAGCTCTCTCCGCGCGCGAGAGCGTTTTGCTCGCGCGAGCAGCTCTCTCCTCGCGCGCGAGAGCGATTTTGCTCGCGCGTGACAGCATTTTTGCTCGCGCGAAGTGATTTTCCGCGCTCGCGACTTTTGACACGGATATGACACCATAATCGCGAAGAAGAGGCGGCGCCTCCCGCGAGAGAAACCTACGTCACGCTGTGGGACGGAGTAACAGGGCGAGTCATACATTGCGGAGCGAGAGGATAAATTGCAAATATTTAAAAGGGAAAATAGACCTACATTCATTCTAAAAACGGCGTGTGTCTGCACCCGAAGCGTAAGTCCGTTCAGTTGTGTTATTAGCTTGTCGTCTTTGTATTGTGGCTTTTTTTTAAATAAATGTATCCGTTTTTATTTGAAAGCAATAAACAAAACATGAACGAATTGTATTAGACATATGCTACTCGCGAACCAAAGGCTGCGGGTCTTGTATTGAACGCTGTTCATACCGACATCCAACCTGCGTTCGACAGGTTTATTTTAAACCGCTGAGTGATGTAATATGAAAATACTTCATTCTTCTCTCCCTGGTCGTTGTTGCGTTCTGAGTAGCAGTCATTGGTTAGACTTGATTAGGCAACAAGGTCCACTGTTTATTTGAACGAGATAAAGGACAAATTCGAGATTCAGCCCAGGCTTCTTGGAGCCACCATTTAATTACGGTGTGTTAGCTACAGACTGCCGTGTTTCAGCAGTTTTGTCCATAGCTTTTTGAAACGGAGCCATATATTAACGAATTTCCTGTTTCGCACGCTGTTAGTTGCTTTTTGATTCGTTTCGCTGCAGTCTGCAGTTTTTATTCAAACGAACAAGGCCTGTTTCTGGGAGTTATTTTAAAGGCACTGTTTCTTAGGTGCTGAGGATAATTACTGCAACGCAACATCAGCCAAACCAAATGACTGGGGCTAGTCCGTTATCGGTGCAAGACACTCGGTACAAAAAAGTGTCATTGTTGTAAAGACCATTACCTCACTGTTAAATCATTTATTCCTTTTGTTTTCAAGCACTGTTGCATATAGAAATGTATACATCAATCGTGTAGAAAGGCTGTTTCTATCAAAAACGTGCTGTTACAGCAAACGCCTTTGTTATTTATTAGTTAGGCTATTGATTGGTAAGAGAGAACGGTTCCTCATTTGTAATTGTCCCAAAAGCAAGCGGCGGCTATTTCTAGTTCTGTAGTTAAACTGGTTATCTATTTAGCGTCAGCAAACTGCATTCAATTTCAGCACAGCTGTAAACAAGCACTGTGTAATATATTGTTTACCGTTTTTGCAATATCGGCCCCTGCAATACTGATATTTCAATATGCAAAGAACGCAAATAAGCTCTCAGGCTTATAATTTCAGTTGTGTGCTGTGATCATTCATCTCCAGGTGTCTGCTTTGATCAACGATTGTTTTCAAATGATCCAAACAAATGTAAAATAATGTTAAGAAATACTGCAGGTTAAGTACAGTCACAACGAGGGTTCGTTAGTGTGTTATAAATAAACGGCATCACGAGAGTGAAGAAAGTGAAGCTTGTGTGAGCAGATGCTGGAGGCTGTGGTCAGCTCTGACCTACAAGCACAGGGTTTACAGCAATCTATTCTGCTCCTCACAGAAACCTTTTGTTAGGAGTGACTCAGAGGTTTTGTACCCAGAGTTCCGGGTCAGGACGCTAGTGAGAGACATTAGTAATTCTACACTGAGCATCACCTGCTGACTGGGTCCTTGAGCAACTCCCTGCCCAGACCGGAACATACACGTGTCCTTACTCAAACTTGTGGACATATACAAAGCCAAGTAAATGAGATGCACTTCAGAAAAGCATGTAGAAAAGTCGAACCATAGTTCTGCATGCTATGGTAATGTGTTCAAGGTGTGTATGGTACAGTGTTCTGTATAGTTTTTGACACTTGGTCTGAATGATTTTGTAAGGTTCTGGTGTGTATCTGCATTACACATGTATTAGCAGTTACCCTCACATTTAGGAAAACTGGCCCTAGTGGCTTGTGCCAAGTCATGTCACCTTCAGGTGTCAGCCTAGAGTGGTCATGTGACCGTTCTCAGAGGCTTTTGGGGATTGAGAACTGTCTCAGAGAAACATCCCACACAACTGAATGAAAGAAAAACAGCTTAGTGTGGGAAGGAGAGACAGCAGGAGGATGAGTACTGCAGACTGTTGTCACAGCACCTCTGCAGCAGGGAGAGTGCTGTGTATCTGGGTCAGGCAGGCCTGCTAGGGCCCAGCAGGAAGTCCCCTTCACCCCTCACACCAGTGCAACCTGGCGGGCTCTCCCAGCACATACTGTGGTCCAGATCCTTGGGCCTCCCATGCAGGGCTAAACACAGACATGCAGGTGACTCATGTACAGAAGATCTGATTCAGGCTTGCAGATGTTCCATGTACACCAGTGGTCATTAATAAGGTCTATTGTGGATGGAGCAGAAAATCACCCCCTTCATAGGCAAATGGGTGTTGTAGCAGATTATGAGCCACCTACCCGCATCAGGGTTCACGATATAACCATGACAGTATCAGCTGTACTGCTTTTTTTCAAAGGTTTCTAATCTCGAGAGACATTTTTGAACTCGTCATAAGAAACCATAAACGCTGGGGCATGATATTCAATTCCGGCTTACATAGCTGTTCCCTGCAGACTCATTGATGGTTTTTATTTTAGCACAGCAGAATCTCAAAAATTGATTCACAGATTCAAGTGAATCAGTGGAAGGTCTATATATTATGTAACTCTTAAATTGTTGTAAAGTGCTCCCAAAAAACAAAATCGCTGTAGCCTTTTCAGAGAGCCTTTTCAGTCTCAGTCATGCATGAACTACAGAGGAGCTAACAAGCCACACCCTCTGATTATTAATAAAGTGCCCATCAGTTTGCTATGTCCTGTTTTGCATAAACAAATCAGCTACCTTACATCTCTAGTGTTGTTTAATTCGCTCTGGTTCAAGATGGCCGCTCTTCTGTTTCACAATGTGAGAAGAGCTCAGTCAGGGCAGACTTTCCCTCAGACAGCATAAATTACAATGACAAAAAGACAAGGCATCACTAAACGATGCTGGATGTTTGTTATGGCTGTAGCATTTTGATAGCACTGCAGCCAAAACGGGAATGAGATGCCTCAGAGGTGCCTTTGCTTAATGCCACATGCACATTAGCGTTCCATAATCATTGTTTTTTATGTGTATTTTTATCATATTGTATATTGACAAGTACATGAAGACACATGATCTTTCGGTGGGCGTCAGATCAGGCATTAACACACAGACCAGGGCCCCAATATACCAATCAGGACCATGTGTGATTTCCTTCTGTCATAGACATGATTTTATCTTTTTTGTCCAGAGATGTTTCTGGCAGACGCAGAGTAACTGTAGCTCTTCATAGATGGGTTGTTGTTGCTTTCAAATGGAAGTGGTAACCAGACCACCGTGTAGCCATGTAATATCACCAATGATCAGTTTAACAATTTTAGCAGTCTCATCATTAGTACTGACTTTCTAAAGGAAATTACTTTCTAGGTAGTATAATTGTAGAACATTCTTCATGTAATACATTTAGATGAAATGAAATCAAGCAATTTAATCATCTCACGTGTGCTATCATGCGTTGGTGTTCTCTATTATTATGGTGAATCACAGATGTAGCCGACCTTAAATTTAATCTAATGTCTCCCTCTATAACAGAGGTAAAGGGCCCACAGTGCAATCTCTCCCTCTGTAACAGAGGTAAAGGGCCCACAGTGTAATCTCTCCCTCTATAACAGAGGTAAAGGGCCCACAGTGTAAGCTCTCCCTCTGTAACAGAGGTAAAGGGCCCACAGTGTAATCTCTCCCTCTATAACAGAGGTAAAGGGCCCACAGTGTAATCTCTCCCTCTGTAACAGAGGTAAAGGGCCCGCAGTGTAATCTCTCCCTCTATAACAGAGGTAAAGGGCCCACAGTGTAATCTCTCCCTCTGTAACAGAGCTAAAGAGCCCACAGTGTAATCTCTCCCTCTGTAACAGAGGTAAAGGGCCCACAGTGTAATCTCTCCCTCTGTAACAGAGGTAAAGGGCTCTCAGTGTAATCTCTCCCTCTGTAACAGAGGTAAAGGGCCCACAGTGTAATCTCTCCCTCTGTAACAGGTAAAGGGCCCACAGTGTAATCTCTCCCACTGTAACAAAGGTAAAAGGCTCTCAGTGTAATCTCTCCCTCTGTAACAGAGGTAAAGAGCCCACAGTGTAATCTCTCCCTCTGTAACAGAGGTAAAGGGCCCACAGTGTAATCTCTCCCTCTATAACAGAGGTAAAGGGCCCACAGTGTAATCTCTCCCTCTGTAACAGAGGTAAAGGGCCCACAGTGTAATCTCTCCCTCTGTAACAGGTAAAGGGCCCACAGTGTAATCTCTCCCACTGTAACAAAGGTAAATGGCGCTCAGTGTAATCTCTCCCTCTGTAACAGAGGTAAAAGGCTCTCAGTGTAATCTCTCCCTCTGTAACAGAGGTAAAGGGCTCTCAGTGTAATCTCTCCCTCTGTAACAGAGGTAAAGGGCCCACAGTGTAATCTCTCCCTCTGTAACAGGTAAAGGGCGCACAGAGTAATCTCTCCCACTGTAACAAAGGTAAAAGGCTCTCAGTGTAATCTCTCCTCTGTAACAGAGGTAAAAGGGCCCACAGTGTAATCTCTCCCTCTATAACAGAGGTAAAAGGGCCCACAGTGTAATCTCTCCCTCTGTAACAGAGGTAAAGGGCCCACAGTGTAATCTCTCCCTCTATAACAGAGGTAAAGGGCCCACAGTGTAATCTCTCCCTCTGTAACAGAGGTAAAGGGCCCACAGTGTAATCTCTCCCTCTGTAACAGAGGTAAAGGGCCCACAGTGTAATCTCTCCCTCTGTAACAGGTAAAGGGCCCACAGTGTAATCTCTCCCACTGTAACAAAGGTAAATGGCGCTCAGTGTAATCTCTCCCTCTGTTACAGAGGTAAAAGGCTCTCAGTGTAATCTCTCCCTCTGTAACAGAGGTAAAGGGCCCACAGTGTAATCTCTCCCTCTGTAACAGAGGTAAAGGGCCCACAGTGTAATCTCTCCCTCTGTAACAGAGGTAAAGGGCCCACAGTGTAATCTCTCCCTCTGTAACAGGTAAAGGGCCCACAGTGTAATCTCTCCCACTGTAACAAAGGTAAATGGCGCTCAGTGTAATCTCTCCCTCTGTTATAGAGGTAAAAGGCTCTCAGTGTAATCTCTCCCTCTGTAACAGAGGTAAAGGGCTCTCAGTGTAATCTCTCCCTCTGTAACAGAGGTAAAGGGCCCACAGTGTAATCTCTCCCTCTCTAACAGAGGTAAAGGGCCCACAGTGTAATCTCTCCCTCTCTAACAGAGGTAAAGGGCCCACAGTGTAATCTCTCCCTCTGTAACAGAGGTAAAGGGCTCTCAGTGTAATCTCTCCCTCTGTAACAGAGGTAAAGGGCCCACAGTGTAATCTCTCCCTCTGTAACCGAGGTAAAGAGCCCACAGTGTAATCTCTCCCTCTGTAACAGAGGTAAAGGGCTCTCAGTGTAATCTCTCCCTCTGTAAACAGAGGCTCAAAAATTCAGTGGTGGACGAAGTACACTAACCACGTACTTAAGTTAAAGTACAGATACCCATGGTAAAACGTTACTCCAGTACAAGTAGAAGTCCTCCCTTTAGTCCTCTACTTGAGTTAAAGTACAAAAGTATTGGCCTTCAAATGTACTGAAGTATTGAAAGTTAAGGCTCTAACATTTAGCACCATGCTCTGCGTGTAAAACCTGTCAAAATAGAACTTGTTTTCTAATGTAAAGTGCTATGTTCGAATGCTTATTATTTCACAATATCAATGCATTTAGTTAGCTGGAAGCTCCAAATACTATGAAGAATTGTAAAACAAATAACTAGATAGCTACACGCCGAGTGCGTTACTAAAGCAGTTTTAGGTTGTGTACAAGCAATAGCATACTTAGCTAGCTAGTTAGATAACTAACAGTGTATACAATGCTGATGTCGGACTTATGAAGCCTGAAGGAACGACAGATTTCACATAATGTAGTGGAGTAAAAAGTAAAATATCTGACTTTGAAATGTAGTTGAGTTAAATTAAAAAGTTATAAACATGGAAATACTTAAGGAAAATTAAGAAACACGAAAAGATTACTTAAGTACAGTAACGAATTACATTTACTTCGTTACTGTCCACCACTGCAAAGATTGTCTCGTCAAACACTGTTATCAGAGAGTGTCTCCACAAACAGTGTCTCAACAAATGCTGTGTCAAACGCTGTGTCATCATACGCTGTGTCATCATACGCTGTCTTTATGGACATATGTGCTCAGAGACACAGTCATTGTGGAGGATGAAAGGGCTCCAACCAAACTGTTGCCACAAAGCTGGAAACATGTCACTGTCTAAAACGTCTTTGTGAGCCGTGGGCCGTTATCCAGTGGTTGTTGCTTACAGCTGCTGTTTGGAACGCCACACTTGTTGAGTTAGTTTGGTCTACGGTTTTGTGACTGGGCTTCTGTTGTTACCTGGGTGGTTTACAGTTGACAGGGTAGACCGCTGAGCTCTTCAGTATGATCCACTTTCCAGTGTTTGTTGCCATGGTTGTGTTGCTTGGGTTTCTACACTAGGCAGCAATGGACGTAGCTGAAACGCGTGTTATGAAGGGTGTCCACGTACGTTCGGCTCTGTAAGGAAGGTTGTGCTGGATTACTGTAGGTTATGCTGGATGCTTTAGGTAAACTGTAAACTGGAGGTTGTTGTAAGCAGAAGGGCTTTCATATAACATTTGTCGCAAGCGCTTGAGAAGATGAATGATGAAAATGAAATTAGGGGGAAAAAAAACCCTATAAAACTCAAGAAATCACAATTACCAAAATCATCTTGAAATAATAAGGTTTAAAGAATATTAGTTGGAGAGGGAGATAGAGGTATGAGCTCTGGGAGGGCGGTAATGGTGTGGAGCCTGACTCAGACTGCTGAGACACATTTCACCACTGTGGGAGCAGGAGCAGTTCTGTTTCCGGACGGATGTTTTGTTCTGGTCGTGCACTCTCCACCACTGTGAGGACTGTACACTTCACAGTCATCAACAGAGCAGATGCTGCCTAAAATAAAATGAGGAGACGCGTGTCTCGAGCACGTCTGTGTCATGGGCTGAATGGGTAGTGGAAATGCAGCACTGGTTATAGGAGTGCTATGGTTTTTTGGCCCTGGACATCTACGTGTGTGTGTGTGTGTGTGTGTGTGTGTGTGTGTGTGTGTGTGTGTGTGTGTGTGTGTTTGTACATGTTTGCATGCATTCACATGTGTGTGCATGAGTTTTGATGTGAGCCACGTGGGTGTATGCATGTATTAATGGACACTTGCTTACACTTTACTTAAGTACTTAAATTATTGCAGTTTTATGTAGTCTGTTCAGCCTGTCTCTCTTCTCCATAATGTTCAGCCTGTCTCTCTGCTCTGTAATGTTCAGCCTGTCTCTCTTCTCCATAATGTTCAGCCTGTCTCTCTGCTCTGTAATGTTCAGCCTGTCTCTCTTCTCCATAATGTTCAGCCTGTCTCTCTGCTCTGTAATGTTCAGCCTGTCTCTCTTCTCCATAATGTTCAGCCTGTCTCTCTTCTCCATAATGTTCAGCCTGTCTCTCTGCTCTGTAATGTTCAGCCTGTCTCTCTTCTCCATAATGTTCAGCCTGCCTCTCTTCTCTGGAATGTTCAGCCTGTCTCTCTTCTATGGAGCTGCTTCCTATTCTATCAGATCAGCTTCCTCATTCTCTGCTCACATTATTTCTTTTTGTAACATTGAGGTTTCTTACCATCTGTTTCTTTTCAAAACAGAATCTCATATGCACACTGAATTCAACAAAAAAACCCTCAAATGAATGGTGAAAACTAAACAGCTGTTGCTGAATTCATTTTGAAAAATATTTTGAAAAAGTAAAAAACTTTGAATTTTACACTGTGTAAATGCTTTTGCATTTATATTCAATTTGCTTTGAGAATCGTTGCTCTTTAATTTTTTTGTCACAATTGAGTATTTTTCCCTCTGTTGTTCACGTTTTAGGTCATGTTGCCATATTCGCTCTATTACAGTCAGAAGACAGGCTTTAGGGGCTTTTCCAGGGTATTCCAGAGTGCAGCACACTTTGGGATTAGAGAGCTGGAGGTTTGGGGAGCCTGTAATCTCAGAGTGTCTGAAAGGGTTTGTTATTTCTTTGAGCTGGTGTTCTCACACTAGTCACTGAGTGGTCATGCAGGCTAATGGAAGGACGTTTTAGGATTCATTAAGGAAAGACTGTAATCTAGTAGGGGAGTATTTATAAGGTCAGTTCTAAATCTTGAAGGCCAAATCTTCTTAAATCAGGTCATTATTTCACTTTACGAATAAGGGAAACGGTTTCTAGCGCTTCACTCCTTCGCTGGGGTTCCTTGTTTCTCCAGCACTTGGTCTTCATTGTAAAACGAGATGCTGGAGAATTAATTAAATGAATATTCCCCAGCCTCTCACGTTTGTGTCGATTCTTTGTTCTCGGTCTTTCTTCGCCATTGTTGATGATTTTTGTATTTCTTGTCATTTTCTTCCTCTCTCGTTCTCTTTCTAGCATTGCTGTTAAGACATTTATGGAGTACGTCCATGGAGTAAGGCAGGCCTCCAAACCTCAACAGAAGATTTCAGAAGATCAAACGGAGTGTGTGAAGGTGTGAGGGCGTTGTGTTACGTCCTGTTCAGCATCGCCACTGTTCTCCACCTCTGCTCTCCCAGTTCCCAGAGGTCTCTGGTGTGACTGGAATTAAGATGGCGGCGAGAGAGCGTAGCCCTCGCCACCGGCCCTGGTCCGTGTACCGTGCCAACACCTTTGACCTGTCAGCGGAGATGATTGGTCTCACACTTGGAGGTGAGACGGGCATGGCAATCGCTGCAATCCTGTAGCCATCTTTTAATTTTTTTCAGGATAACCTTGTTTGAATTCATCTATTATGCTTATTGTCAGCCAGCCAATAAAATTATAACTGAATTTTGAATAAAAAGTGTTTTCATATTAGCTGGAAAAAAATTGATCTGCTGTGTAAATTTGCATACAAGAGTCTTTTAAGTATGTTAAGAGATCTGATCAAAATGTAATGCATTTATCAACATGTTAGCATAGTGACATTAAGCCTGAGGAATGTCTGATTCATTGTGCTGGTCTTTAGGAAGCAACCAGGATCCCGATGAGCCTGTTGTAGAGTTCAGCTTGGGTGAGTAACAGACAGACGTGTGTACTGAGACAGGAGGAAACCCAATGATGATGTGAAGGACTTGAAAGATTCACAGTACAGTAATAAGTGTCATGTGAAAAATACTTCCCAATAATAATTTATGTCTAAACTAAAGTTCTCTATACATCTTTTTAAAATGTGTGGTCGTTAAGAATATGGGCTACATTCTTGTTTACCATTATATGTTTGCTAGCACTATTTACAGGTCAGATGTCTAGTGTGTGGAGCGGGTGGTGGGCTGTGTTTGACCCTGGCATTACTTTTCCATTACTAGACGGTCGTGTGTGTTGAGTTTGGACTGTGTGATGGTGATGGCTTATTCTGCACTCACCATGCAGGTTAGCCAAGCAGAAGGTGCAGGCTGCTTTAGCAACAGCTCATTCAGGCACGATAATGCAAATATTCTCAGTGACGCTTTTGGTCTCTTCCGCTCGTCTGTGGAGAGAAGGCGATGGCAGTCATGGCTTGCCCCACATCCTTGTACAGCTTAGAAAGATCAGCTCCAATGGCTAGATGTGAAAACTATATAGAAAACAAATGATTAGTTCATTAAGCACTGAAGTACATTTCCAGTAAAAATGAATCATTCCTCAGAATTAAGTACAGGAATCTACGTTATTGGCACTGGTGTTGAACACACTGATGGATCTGTGACTGTTCCTCCAAGCACAATGAAAGTTCCACTTTGATTTCCTCACACCTCATCAGCTGTTGCCAGGCAGTTTTCTAGTAGCATCTGCCAAATGTTTTCACTGCGTTCAACTGTAATAGCTCTCGCCCACCACGTCCGTCAGATAGCTCGTTGTCTTGGAATTCATATCTAATTATTTAAAGACATTTGAGACAGAGTAACTATAGAATCGATAAACTTTACATTTTTTCAGTGATCCTCATTATCCTTCAACCAGCTCCATTGGTGTTACATTTTTAATTATTGCAATTCATGGTCAGTTTATTTTTGGTTTGCATTATTGGTAATATCTCAAGAAAGTTCCTGTTCCATAGTTCCTGTTGTTTTACGTATTTATTCAGAGGGTTTTGATCATGGCGCAGTATGGCTCTACCTCTCAGGGTTATTAGCTTATTCCTTTGATTTTTATTATTAGCTCATAGTTTACTAAGTGGTCATCTGCAAATTCATCATCTGATTCCTAATTCCTTTTCTCTTAAGTTTCAAATTGTTCATAGTGTATAAAACTGTAGCACGAGACATGATCTTTGTTGGACTGTATTCAGTCTTTATCCTTCACATCGATCGTGCAGACATGGACCATATTCCCTCCTGCATTAACGTGCAGAACATCTGCATCTTTCTGCATGTTTACTAGGGTAAATGTTATTTGCCAATCTAAAAGGTTCAAGCAAAGCAAGTTCTTCAGTAACAAACCTTATAAAGTTCTTTATGCGTATTGTCATAACGTACAGGGATCGGCGATACAATAGAACACGCTTTTTTTTTCTCCTCCTGTTTTCCCAGCATGCAGTGAGCTAGTGGCCCCAGCGCTGGAGCGGAAGCCCTGCAGCTTTGTAGCAGTGAGCTGCACCACACCTCCTCAGGCCTTCTGGACAAAGCACGCTCAGACCGAGATCATCGAGGTGAGGCCTGCACATGCTTCTCCTCCTGTCGAAAGCTACGGTGCTTAAGTTCTGAAAATTGCCCAGGAGGGCTTGCGCTGATATTTGGATTATGTTTAAGAGATTCGGTCTCTTTTCAGGGCACCAGTAATCCGATATTCCTCAGCAGTATCGCTTTCTTTCAAGACTCGCTGATCACCCAGCAGACTCAAGTCAAACTGTCTGTGTACGACGTTAAAGACCGGACACAAGGAACGGTGAGAGACCTCTGATTGATTACCTCTCAGGCTACAGACCTCTGATTACCTCTCAGGCTGCAGACCTGATTACCTCCCAGGCTGCAGACCTCTGATTTACCTCTCAGGCTGCAGACCTCTGATTTACCTCTCAGGCTGCAGACCTCTGATTTACCTCTCAGGCTGCAGACTTCTGATTTACCTCTCAGGCTGCAGACCTGATTACCTCTCAGGCTGCAGACCTCTGGTTACCTCTCAGGCTGCAGACTTCTGATTGACCTCTCAGGCTGCAGACCTCTGATTGACCTCTCAGGCTGCAGACCTCTGATTACCTCTCAGGCTGCAGACCTCTGATTTACCTCTCAGGCTGCAGACCTCTGATTTACCTCTCAGGCTGCAGACCTATGATTACCTCTCAGGCTGCAGACTTCTGATTTACCTCTCAGGCTGCAGACTTCTGATTTACCTCTCAGGCTGCAGACTTCTGATTTACCTCTCAGGCTGCAGACCTGATTACCTCTCAGGCTGCAGACCTCTGATTACCTCTCAGGCTGCAGACCTCTGATTACCTCTCAGGCTGCAGACTTCTGATTGACCTCTCAGGCTGCAGACCTGATTACCTCTCAGGCTGCAGACCTCTCAGGCTGCAGACCTGATTACCTCTCAGGCTGCAGACCTCTGATTACCTCTCAGGCTGCAGACTTCTGATTACCTCTCAGGCTGCAGACCTGATTACCTCTCAGGCTGCAGACCTCTGATTTACCTCTCAGGCTGCAGACTTCTGATTTACCTCTCAGGCTGCAGACTTCTGATTTACCTCTCAGGCTTACCTCTCAGGCTGCAGACCTCTGATTACCTCTCAGGCTGCAGACCTCTGATTACCTCTCAGGCTGCAGACTTCTGATTACCTCTCAGGCTGCAGACTTCTGATTGACCTCTCAGGCTGCAGACCTGATTACCTCTCAGGCTGCAGACCTGATTACCTCTCAGGCTGCAGACCTGATTTACCTCTCAGGCTGCAGACCTCTGATTACCTCTCAGGCTGCAGACCTCTGATTACCTCTCAGGCTGCAGACCTCTGATTTACCTCTCAGGCTGCAGACCTCTGATTTACCTCTCAGGCTGCAGACCTGATTTCCTCTCAGGCTGCAGACCTGATTTCCTCTCAGGCTGCAGACCTCTAATTACCTCTCAGGCTGTAGACCTCTGATTACCTCTGATTACCTCTCAGGCTGCAGACCTCTGATTACCTCTCAGGCTGCAGACTTCTGATTGACCTCTCAGGCTGCAGACCTGATTACCTCTCAGGCTGCAGACCTCTGATTTACCTCTCAGGCTGCAGACCTGATTACCTCTCAGGCTGCAGACCTCTGATTACCTCTCAGGCTGCAGACTTCTGATTGACCTCTCAGGCTGCAGACCTGATTACCTCTCAGGCTGCAGACCTCTGATTACCTCTCAGGCTGCAGACTTCTGATTTACCTCTCAGGCTGCAGACTTCTGATTTACCTCTCAGGCTGCAGACTTCTGATTTACCTCTCAGGCTACAGACCTCTGATTACCTCTCAGGCTGCAGACCTCTGATTACCTCTCAGGCTGCAGACTTCTGATTGACCTCTCAGGCTGCAGACCTGATTACCTCTCAGGCTGCAGACCTGATTACCTCTCAGGCTGCAGACCTCTGATTTACCTCTCAGGCTGCAGACCTGATTACCTCTCAGGCTGCAGACCTCTGATTACCTCTCAGGCTGCCGACCTGATTTCCTCTCAGGCTGCAGACCTCTAATTACCTCTCAGGCTGTAGACCTCTGATTACCTCTGATTTACCTCTCAGGCTGCAGTGTACATTTTACGGTTCCCTTTTCACAAGCTCTTACCAAGATGTGATCACCACTTTGTACAAAGAGCTGTGTGTGTTGTCATGGAGTCATGCGTGTGATTGTGTGTTATCATCATCAGTAGTTGAGCGTTACCATTATTCTCTTTGGTCTCTTTTTTTGACATCATGACTCCAATGTGTGTCTTTGGTCCCATTTTTAACAGATGTATCTGCTCGGTTCTGCGACGTTCCGGGTGAAAGATCTCCTACAGGACAAACACCACAGGCTGCACCTCATGCTAAGGTGTGTGAACTCACTACAGGACAAACCCTCGCACAGATCTACACATCTTAATATCGCTTTGAAACCATCCCACTAGCTTACAAATCACTGTAGGCAATCTTGGGAAATGTAGTTTGTTAGATTTGTCATTTGCTCACTGGCTCAGATCAGCAGAGAATGAGAGGATGGGCAACATCACGATTATTGGCTGGCAGATGGAGGAGAGGAAGGATCCCAGAGCTCCACTGACACGCACGGACACGGTTAACGGCAGAGTGAGTGAGCACCTACTCTACACGGGCTGCAGTGTCGTTTCACAGATTTCATACAGGACAACACTGGTTCAGCTTGACTATAGTTATGGGAGTAAAGGCTTTGTAGCCGTGACCTGACGCCATGTCCCCTGCATATCACAGATGGTACTACCTGTTGACGAGAGCCTGACGGAGTCTGTGAGTGTGCGGGCGAAGTCGGCTTCGCTCTGTAGAGACGCCCTCCTAAAAGCTGGTTAGTCTTCGGCATTTCCTCTTGTGCTTGTTTAATGAGCCGTGTGAGAAAACGGTCAGCCGTTACTTTTGACTGGTTTAACTGGGTAAAGAATTCCGTCCATCTGTCCCTGTCTGAGACGGAAGGGGCTGGCGGAGACGCATTCCTTAAGACACAAGGGAGAGTGTTGTTAGTATTACACATTCACTATGATTAAATGTGTTTAAACGTAGGACTTCACGTAAACATGTCCTCTGTTATTCCACCACAGTGGATCTTGGAAATTAGCCATAATTAAAGGTGAATAAGTGAATAAACATATTTTTCCTTCTGATGAGCATGTGATGGAGCATTAAGAGATTTGCATGCGCAGGCAGATGTGATGGACCTGAGTGACTGGGCGGTGTGTGTGTGTGTGTGTGTGTGTGTGTGCGCGTGCAGTGTTCGGTGGTACCATATCCCGCATGTACCGCTTTCCTACCACGGACGGGAACCATCTCCGCGTGCTGGAGCAGATGGCGGAGAGCGTGCTGTCCCTCCATGTTCCCCGGCAGTTCGTGAAGCTGCTCCTGGAGGAGGATGCAGCCAGGTGTGTGCACGCCTCCACACACCTCCGCACACCTCATTCTGTCATCTGGGCTCACTTTGTGGAGGATGGTTTTTGGTTTTGTTTCGAAACACTGTAAAAACACATTGTAAACACTTCATATACTGTGGGTAGGGTGTGTGAGCTGGAGGAGCTGGGAGAGTTGTCTCCGTACTGGGAAAATCTGAGGAGACAGATTATTACCCAGTACCAGACCATCATCCTCACCTACCAGGAGACACTCAGTGACCTGCACGAGTACAAGGGTAAGAAGCCTTCAGCCTTTTTCTTATGGGTCTACATGTGTAACACAGCTCAAACCTAGAAGGTCTCTCAGCTCAAATCTATCCTGTCCTGTAGTGGTGTAGTGATGTAGCAGTGATGTTAGCACAGTAATACCAAAGGTCGACTTGACAAATCTCACATTGTTTCTAGGTACGACATTGCCTGCCTCTTAATCAGATTCTCTGTCAAGTTACTTCTTCTCATGTTATCAGGTCCTTCTTTTAAATCCAGCACTTTGAAAGCTGAGAGGAAGTTGGAGTTTGTGCCGACTAACCTCCACCTGCAGAGGGTGAGGGTACATGGTGAATCGGGTTATGGTAGGTCACTCTGGCTCTCTACCACCTCCAATCATCTCAGTTCATCTCTACTCATCTCAGTTAATCTCCACTCAACTGAAGCAGTGTTCTCTCCCCACAGACTGGACATACGATGTGGTCACTGCCGGAGCTCCAGCAGCACACCACCAAGGTTTTAAGGGCAGTGGTCTGAGGAAGCTCCTTCAGAAGTTTGACGAGACCAAAAAACAGTAAGATCCAGTCGGAGTCGTGCTATCTGCCCTGCCTAACCCAGTTCACCTGGGGATCACGCCACACGTCCCATCATCTGGTGTCCTGATACACATTCATCATAGTCTTACACCAAAAAGCCTGTTTAGTACAGACATTGTAAATTAATGCCCCAGGCTGTCTTAATCCCAAAATAGACCTTCAACGCTCATGGGATGGTGTCCGGTTGAGATTAAAGATGATTGAGTGTAGCACAGTCACTCAGACGTGATTGTTTAAGTTCATTTGCTCCGTTTCTCTGTAAACTTCTGCTTCTTCTTGACATCATTGGCACTTTAATGCTTTTTTTCCCTAACAAATGAATTCACGATGGTAATAGCTTGCTTTCATGTTTGCTTTCGAATCAGTGCCTGTGAGGATGAAGGGTGAGTTCTGGGGATGGAGGCTTCTGATTGGTCATTTTCATCAGTGCTGGTTCTCCATCTGTGTTCAGCACCTTCAGTTTCATTCTCATGAATCTCTTGGTTCCGGCCTGAGTCCAAACGTCTGTGTTCATCTAATGTGTATGGATGTAGTGCTCACTTGTGTACACCCATAATTGTGTCCACTGTCTTATGTCTTTAAACACATTATAATCAGCCACTTTATTAGAAACACGTGCCTTGCACATACAGTTACTGGCCTCTTTATTAATATGTATAATATGTCTCAAGGTTAGGAGTGTATAGCTACTGTAGCTATTCTGTTGGCAAGCCCAGGTCATCACTGGTCAGCTTCTAACGCAGCATGGAGAATGATGGCTGTAGAGTCAAACTGCACACCTGTGGTGTCTCCAACACATTAAAGTTTCTAATAAATTGGGTGCATATGTTAATGTTTCCCTGTCTCAGTTTTATGTTTTGATTATCATAAATATCTAAATGGAAGGGGCAGAAAGCCAGGTGAGGGGAGTGGAGAGAGACAGGTGAGGGGAGTGGAGAGAGACAGGTGAGGGGAGTGGAGAGATAGGTGAGGGGAGTGGAGAGATACAGTTGAGGGGAGTGGAGAGAGACAGGTGAGGGAAGTGGAGAGAGACAGCTGAGGGGAGTGGAGAGATACAGTTGAGGGGAGTGGAGAGAGACAGCTGAGGGGAGTGGAGAGAGACAGCTGAGGGGAGTGGAGAGAGAGTTTGTGTACCAGGACTAACTGGCTTCTGTGGCCTCGCTGTTTGGTCAGTGCTGGAGAAGCCCGGCCCCAGTCAGTGGCGTACCAGCCGCAGGACGTGGTGCGCGCCAAGGAGATCATCTCTCACATCAACACGCTGAAGACTCAGGTCAGCTACTACACGGAGCGCCTGTCCCGCGCCGCCAAGGAGCGCTCGGTGAACGCGCTGGAGCGAACCCTCGCCATCCTCACAGACAAGGTCAGCCTGCCCCACTCGCCACTGCCCTGTAGAACGTGGTCCTGCGTGACGGCCCCGGCCCTGACCAGGCTCTGCCTGTGGGCCCTGTAGTGGCTCTTCTGCTCAGCGGTGCTTCTGGGTGTGAGCTGTGGGGGTTTTGCACCTTCACACATTTGATGTGAATGTTTTTGTTTCACTCGTTTTCACCCTTTGCTTTGACATGAATTTTTCCATATTGTAATCTAATAATTCAATGATCGAATCTAATAATCCTATTATCTAGGATCTGAGAACAATAAATGTCTCCTCGTTAGTTTCGCATCCATGTTCACATGGGCCAGCTTTCAGTATGAGCTCTCTCCTCTCTCCTCTCTCCCCCTCAGACGAGGCAGCTGGTCACAGTGTGTGACACTAAGCTCCTGACCACAACCATCCAGGCTCTGAGTGCTGCTCGGCCAGAGCTCGTGGCCTCCAGAGTCTCTCCTTCTGGGCCAGACGTGGAGCGCGTGGTCCTCCGCAATGACCAGGGCTCTCCGCAGGCCTCGTGGAGTGGCAAAGGCAACAGGGCCTCCATGAACGTGGACTGGCATGAGGAGGCATGGGTAAGCGCCCCTTCTGGCCCCTTCCATAAAGCCTTTTAAACATCATTATTTCAAGTGCCACATTATTCAGAATCGAATATTCAGAATATTAAAGGTGTGTTAGCAGTGGGAGGAATGAGGGCCCGGAGCCACTGGAGCTCAGGTGTGCATTAGAATACTGGCCACACCCACACAGTGCAATAAAGGATTGGCCACACCCACATAGTGCATTAAAAGACTGGCCACACCCATGTACTGCATTAAAAGACTAGCCACACCCACATACTGCATTAGAAGAATAGCCACACCCACATAGTGCATTAGAAGACTGGCCACACCCACGTGCTGCATCCTTCACTTCGCTTCTTCTGCCCCCACCCGGCCCCTGCAGGAGAAGGTGTGGTTGAACGTGGATAAGAGTCTTGAGTGCGTGATCCGCTGCGTCGACAGGCTGCTGACGAAGGAGAGACTGCAGAGTGACAGCAGTGAGGATGTCTTCCTCTCTGACCAGCCCACCTCCAGCAAGAGAGGTAGCCACGGAGACGCCTTCTGGATCAACCCTGACTATCAGTGCTCTTCATCCTCCCTCGCCACCCCCCTGTATTCCTCTGACCCTCCTCCCTCAAAGTCACCATCATCATCGTCGTCATCATCATCATCCTCCTCCTCCTCCTCCTCTCCTGACCCCCCGGCATGTGGGCCCCTCTCTCCAACACCCCCCTGTAGGTCCAGGCTGTTTTGCCACACTGAGAAAATGTGAAATGCTCTTTCTAACACTTTCAGTTTTACATCCCTTTCTACCTTTGCATCTCCTCTTATTACTTCCTGTTTTGCATGTACCATACTTCCTGTTTGCATGCATCATGAACCTCTTTGGATTTTTCCTTTGTTTTCTAATATTATTACTAATAACTGGATCATTCGTGTTGATTTGAGACATAAGAATGAAGACATAAGCGAATTCCTTAAGCTTTTCTGACCACAAACCCCATATTCCGTTCCTCAGCAGACGGAAACCCCAACGCTGAGGGCTCTTCCCCAGGTAATCGACTGGATGGATTTTGGTTCAAATAAACCAGTTTCAGGTTTTTGCTTTCTGTTGTCCGTGTGCCGTGTCCGAGTGGTTGCCGTGTTTGATGTCTCAGGCGAGTGGAGCGACGCTCTCTACCCGCTCCTGACGACACTCAACGAGTGTGTGGCCATGATGAGCGACAAGGCCAAGAAGGCCATGGTGTTCGTGCTGATGCAGGACTGTGCACCCACCATCGCCATGAGCCTCACACTGCAGTATCGCAGAGACGTGGTCTTCTGCCAGACGGTGGGACACACACACACACACACTCTCACTCACACAGACACACACAGCATGCAATGCAGCTCTAGGCACATACCCACCAATGAAAGCCCACCAGTGGTGTGTGTGCTCTGCTGTAGTACTTTCATCCTCTGCTGAGTTACCCCTGCAGAGTTGAACGCGCACAGAAACATCTAGAAGGCACCCAGAACTTTTCCTTCACCATCATACTGGTTAATGAAGCCTGAAGATCTTCACTTTCCCTCTTTAGTTCATATACTACAAATGAGCATCTGACTCATTGTGATCCCATTACACACTAATAAATAATAAATGCTCTTATTAATAGTCATCTGAGGCACACACACTTTAAATCACCTCAGTGTGCTTGTTGTAAGGCTGGTCCATATCTACTGGATGTCCTCTGCTCAGGTGACAGCTCTTATCTGTGGGTTTGTAAGCAAGCTGAGAAACTGTCTGTGTCAAGAGGGCTTTCATCGACAGCTTCACACTATTGGATTACTGGTCCAGTTTGAGGGTCTGCTTAGCACCTATGGTACGTGTGTGTGTGTGTGTGTGTGTGTGTGTGTGTTACCTTGCTATGATGTGAGTGAAACTAATGTAATAATGGTATTGCTAATTGATGCTCAAAGCTTGGTGGTTGTGTTACAGGGGAGGAGTTGGCCATGTTGGAGGATATGAGCACAGGTGTTATGGATCTTAGGAATGTCACCTTTAAGGTTACCCAGGCAACCTCCAGCTTCGGGCCTGATATGCTCCCTGTCATTACGGGCAACAGGGACGGGTTTAATGTGCGTGTGCCACTGCCTGGGAGCATCTTTGATGTGTTGCCGCGGGAGATCCAGAACGGGATGCTACTGCGTGTTCAGCCCGTGTTATTTAACGTCGGGATCAATGAGCAGCAGACCCTTGCGGAGAAGTGAGTAGAAGCCCCTCCTCTCCATAACCCTGTAGTAAAGGTCCCTCCTCTCCATAACCCTGTAGTAAAGGTCCCTCCTCCTCATAACCCTGTAGTAAAGGTCCCTCCTCTCCATAACCCTGTAGTAAAGGCCCCTCCTCTCCATAACCCTGTAGTAAAGGCCCCTCCTCTTCATAACCCTGTAGTAAAGGCCCCTCCTCTCCATAACCCTGTAGTAAAGGCCCCTCCTCTCCATAAGCCTGTAGTAAAGGGCCCTCCTCCTCATAACCCTGTAGTAAAGGGCCCTCCTCTCCATAACCCTGTAGTAAAGGTCCCTCCTCCTCATAACCCTGTAGTAAAGGCCCCTCCTCTTCATAACCCTGTAGTAAAGGCCCCTCCTCTTCATAACCCTGTAGTAAAGGCCCCTCCTCTCCATAACCCTGTAGTAAAGGCCCCTCCTCTCCATAAGCCTGTAGTAAAGGGCCCTCCTCCTCATAAGCCTGTAGTAAAGGGCCCTCCTCCTCATAACCCTGTAGTAAAGGCCCCTCCTCTCCATAACCCTGTAGTAAAGGCCCCTCCTCTCCATAAGCCTGTAGTAAAGGGCCCTCCTCCTCATAACCCTGTAGTAAAGGGCCCTCCTCCTCATAACCCTGTAGTAAAGGCCTCTCCTCTCCTCCTCATAACCTTGCGTTGTTTACCCTCTGTTTAGTTAATACCACAATAAATGTGATATATCAGCCCCTTATTGTTGGACTTTGATTTTCGTCAAAGGTTTGGAGACACATCACTGCAGGAAGTTGTCAATATGGAAAGCCTGGCGCGACTGCAGTCTTACTATGACCAGTTTAAAGAAGTACTTCCTGAGGACTGTGAGTCTTGAACTGGCTTTTGACGTGCAGCTGGTCTCTGTGGTGAATTATGTCATCACCTTGTTCCCTGTGCCGTTGAATGGCCCGTTGTGTTCTGCTGCAGGTCTTCCACGGTCACGTAGTCAGAACTGTGTTCCGGAGCTGCTGAAACTCCTCAGTCACAACGTCACCTCCAGGAAGAGTAAGAATGTGGAAATCCTGTGGCAGGCAGCAGAGGTAGACTCGTCTACAATACCCACTCCTCTCCTCATTTCTACATTAACTCCACAGCATCACCTTTATGAACTAAAGAAAGACTAGTTCTCAAATTACTGATAAATTTCAGCAGCAGCAGTGGTACCAGACTGCGCTGCGAAGACTGTAAATAACCACGCTACACACAGAGAGCATTGAAATATGGCCACGTACTGAGTCCTGTCACTGACAGATGATGGTATGACAGTAAACCTGCCCATTTAAAGGAGGTGGATAATTTATCAGTATATGAACATTGCTGTAGTTCCCTCTGGATAAGCGTGTCTGCCACGCGCTGTACGTGTAAAATGCTGCGTATTCCTCTGGGTGGAATATGCCCTCGCGATTGGCTGCTTACGAGTCCCTTTTGCCAGGTGTGTCGGCGTCTGAACGGCGTGCGGTTGACCAGCTGCAAGAGTGCCAAGGACCGCACGGCCATGTCGGTCACGCTGGAGCAGTGCGCCATCCTGCAGCAGGAGCACTGCATGGCCCCACAGGTCTTTACACAGGCCCTGGAGTGTATGCGCAGGTGAGGCGTCCCTGCCGTTGCCTGACCAAAAACGAACAGCCAATACATTAATGCTGCCACTTGTGTAAGCAACTCAGTTATCAGTAACTTCCATAAATGACACGATTGGTCCAATCAGTATTGGTAACGTTAATGAAATTCCTGAAAGATTACAGGAGTCAGACGGCCATGTTCTTCCGGGTAGTTTCGTGTGCTTTAAACGTCCAGATCAGACAGGAGTAACTGTGATGTTAAACGATGTTCGCACCGTGACAGCGTCGCTCCTCCCTGACGAGCTCCTCTCTCCACAGTGAGGGCTGCAGGAGGGAGAACGCCATGAAGAACGTGGGCAGCCGGAAATACGCCTTCAACTCGCTCCAACTGAAAGCCTTCCCCAAACAGTACCGACCACCAGAGGGCACTTACGGGAAAGTGGAGACTTGATATGAACGCTTCACCTGTTTCCCCATCTGCCCTCCCTTCACCTGTTACCCCATCCACCCCCCTTCGCCTGTTACCCCATCTACCCTCCCTTCGCCTGTTACCCCATCTCCCCCCTCGTCTGCAGACTGCATTCCTGCCCCCTTGGCTTTGTTGCCACTCATCTAAAGGGAGCTGGACAGTGGGTGTAGTCGGGGGAGTGCTCGCTGTAGCCATGGAGACAGCAGGGTCAGTTCTTCACAAGCCTGTACTGCTGGCTTCTGCTGTAATGGTGATGAGGATGGGATCATATAATGGGATCATATGTGGGGGGGAGGGGGGATCATATAATGGGATCATATGTGGGGGGGAGGGGGGATCATATAATGGGATCATATGTGGGGGGGAGGGGGGTCATATAATGGGATCATATGTGGGGGGAGAGGGGGGATCATATAATGGGATCATATGGGGGGGGGGATCATATAATGGGATAATGGGATCATATAATGGGATCATATGGGGGGGAGGGGGATCATATAATGGGATCATATCTGGGGGGGAGGGGGATCATATAATGGGATCATATGTGGGGGGAGAGGGGGATCATATAATGGGATCATATCTGGAGGGGAGGGGGGATCATATAATGGGATCATATCTGATAAGAATTTTCATTTTATCAAATGCACTCAATAGTCTGGTCAGTGATGGAATGTACAGAAATCCCTCAGTGCAAAGTGAACTGCTCCTTGAATGTGAGTGTGTAGTCTGAGTGTGTAGAATGAGTGTGTAGTATGAGTGTGGTTGGTGCAGAACCTTACTTTAAATGACTGATAGCAATGTGTCTCTCTTTAGCCACATCTCTACAATACTCTACAAAAATCCTTAAAACAATTTAAAACATGTTTATCATCACTTATAGTTTTATAAGAATTTGTGCATGTTCTTAATCATTTAAATGATTTATGTGTAAACTGTAGTTCCAGTGTCACTTTGAGTAATTATAATTGCTCAAATTTACAATTAGACAGAGTCCTCAAATACACCAAATAAATACATGATCGTTGGTCTTTATCATGCATTAAATGTGTCCACAGATCTGTAGTTGCCTTCAGAATGTTTAATGCCGTCTTCACCCCAGATATGCAGAAGGTTAAATAATAAATTTTGTCCCTATAAGGTTTTAACATGTATTGCTTATGTGAGCCTTTCGGCCTATCAGCAGCACCTGTGGCCTTATGCGTGTTTTGCGGGTGATTGGTCGAGACCTGCCTTTGTATGGGGGTCCATACCAGCTGGTTGTCCATGTAGGGAAGACCTGGTCCTGCCTCTTATCCTTGACAGGGACACAACCAATTAGGCATTGAACCAAGGTCAGATTAGGCATTGAACCAAGGTCAGTGTAGATGACACAACTCCAGATATGCGTGGTAATGCTCAAGAACATGTCTGTCACAAGCTCTGATCTTGCCCCTTGCTGTGGTACAAGTTCTCTCTGTCTCTGATATTATGACCAACTGTAATTGGTTGTGTGGGGGAGAACAACAAAACCCATTTGGCTGATACTTGGAACATGCTGTCACTTTTGGTGGAATCTGAATCTAAACAAGACATGACAGCGTCCATGCATGTGTCCATACCTTCACACGAGTTACACACATCTTACGGGTTGTACATTTCTCAGTCAAGGCCTTTCTAGTGCTGTTGTTAAGCACATGTAGTGTTTGTACTGTAAATACAGTGAATTGTTGTGAATAGACTTTTAGCAGAGTTGTGTAAGAGCATTAAGACACTATTCAGGCAGAGGTTTGCTTTATTGTTTCTATATTGTGTTATGGAAGGTCTCATTATTTCAGAGTGAACTCTGATGTGCTATAAGACACTTGTTAATCTTAAATCCCTTGTTATACTCACAGCAAGAGGAAATGAACCACAGTTGAAGAAGTGTTTTAGTAAGGCAGCCACCCCCACACGCATATCTGTACTGAAACAGTTCCTCTGTTACCATTAGCTAGCTACATGGCCTGATGAAGTCCAGGTTTATAGTTACACACAGGACACGTAGATGTGCCCTGTATCAGCCTGCATGCAGCCAAGCCTGACATGAACTTAGATGAACTCATTTATATTTCACAGAGCACACAAATGATGGACAGTTTTATTTTGTACTGTTTGTTTATATTATATACATAAAGACATTTAGAGTGTCTCATTTTTCGTTTTTTTCTGTTCTGGTGAAGTATTCTGCTTTCTTACATTGCAAGTGTGTTTAACACCCCTGATTAACAGCATTACTGGTGTCCCTAATGTTGTGTGAGTTTTAGTGTTGTTGGACTGATTTGACCAGTGCGGTGTGTGCACACTTGGGCCTACTGTACACGACGCAAACAATCAACACAAACACAAATACGCAGCTCTTAAAATAAAAGAAACAGATGTATTGCCGTTGTGTTGGATCGTTATTTTTCGGCTCAGTTGTTTAATAACAATTATACTGAAATCACCAAAAGCAGCACATTTAGCATTTTGAGCATGTTAAGGGTGATTAGTTATGGACTGGCTCTGTGTGGATGTGCATATGAGCCAATTGACCATGCGTGGAAGACCTGGTCCTGCCTTTTGTCCTTGGCAAGGACAGAGCAGCCCAGAGACACACGAGTTCATTTGGCTGCAACAAAATTTGATTATGCAGACCTTCACATATTTATCCATCCCATTTGAATGATAAATAAAATGCTACTATAATCAATGTTCTCTTCCCTGATCTCTCATTGTTGGGTTAACGTCGATGATCTCAGTTTATTTCTGTAAGAAAAAGTGGGTGTAGATCGTAAAAATCTATGGTTACACTGGCTTACATAACATAGTTTATTAAATCTCTTCCATACTGCTATGCTATATCCACTTCTAACACGATCGTTAGCTATTGAATACGTGCATTAAACGAATCAACTAAAAACTGACTGAAATATCCAATGTGTGTTCGAAATAGCCTACTGCATAGTATACTATACATAAAATAGCCTACTACATTGGACAGAACCTGAAACAAATCGCATTTTCTTTTCTTTCGGAGCTGCGGTCTACAACACCCTACACAGTTTTCCTACAAATGTATGTTTGTTCATTTTTGCTTGTGATCAAGTTCTCAAAGACGTTCTCAAAAAGGATCACACCAGCCCCTCCTGTGAATAAGTAATCAGACAAATCGGAATCTGCAAATAATTAACTACCTTAAGAGCCAGAGGGCATTACTGAGTCTTATGTATCTTTTTCTTTTATTCGTGTTAACAAGCCCTGTCGTACTTATTGAAGAATAAATTTTGATTTAAACTATTTGCAAACAGTTTAAAATACAAGAAAGCTTCATTTTTTTAAATATTACTCGTTAATGGTTTCTTGTCACTTACCAGAAGCCACCATGGTGAAGAAACTGCTTGTTGACGTAGATTGCGGGGTGGACGACGCACAAGCCATCATGATGGCGCTGGCCGTCCCAGACGTCCAGATCCTCGGCATTACCTGTGTTCATGGGAACACCACTGTGCAGAACGTATGCAAGAACGTCCTGCGCGTGCTCGACGTTTGTGGGCACCTGGAGGTATGGAATACAGTTCCTCATTAAAGGCTTAATAATTCATTTGTGACTTACAGCAAAAAAAACGAATACATTTGTGGTGTGAGATTAAACATTATTATACATTATTGCATGGTTTACTACATTGTTTACCTGGGGGTCAAATTAAACATTGATCTCAAAACACAAGAACTAACACACACGGTGCATGGATAAGTTTTCATAAAGTTACTAACCTGTCGCAAACGTGAAGCTCTCTAGTTGTGCCTTGAAAAAGCCTTATCAGAATTAAACGGTTTGGGTCGCGGTCTCGGACTGACAAAGATGCTTACATCTTTTTTTTTTTATGTAGATTCCTGTGTTCATAGGGGCATCAAAACCAATCTTGGGGAACATGATTAATGCTGGACTGTTCCATGGACATGATGGGCTTGGTGATGCTCCAGACCCTAGTGCTCCTGGGCTGGAGCTAGCGAGACAGGAGGGGGCTGTCTCAGCCATGATCCGGATAGTGAATGAGAACCCTGGAGAGGTGCTGTTTGCCCTACGGTCCTTATGCTTTTGTGTTCACGATTTTGCAATAATTACCTTGTACTGCAAGGTGCCCTTTCAGGAAATGTGGACTTAAGCAGCATTGTTGCTGCTTTTAGGTGTTGTTAGTGGCTACAGCTCCACTGACCAACTTGGCATTGGCAGTACGGCTGGATCCTACACTGCCACTCAAGCTAAAAGGCCTGTATATCATGGGAGGCAACACAGAGTGTGCGTATGTCTGTTACTTTTCAAGTTACACCATTATTTTTGTTTAAAGTTAACGGGTTTAATATTGACCCGTTATTTTGAATTTGCATTTATTTCACTCTTTTGCTTAAGGTCTCTTGTTGATTAATGTTGATAAATTATTGTCAGTAAACAGAGTAATCTTTTGTGTTTAGCTAGGGGCAACACTACTATATGTGGAGAGTTCAACTTTGCAGCTGACCCTGAGGCAGCTTATGTAGTCCTGAACGAATACCTCTGCCCAACCTACATTGCCGCCTGGGAGTTCACATGTCGCAGTAAACTGCCCTGGGTAAAGTGCACCTTTAATCATAAACAAATAAATGTGTGGTGCAGTTTCCCTCTGGGGTGAAGTAGGTCAGAACTTGTTAGAACAATAAAAACATCTACTCTGCAGTGCCAGTACCTTCCAAGACTGGTCTTCTGCACTCTGGATTGATCAAAATACTGTAGGGGTGTTGTGTACCTCTGACTCAGTGCAGGATATATATTACCCCATGAACCTTTCTCCACTGACGTTACAGGTGTTCTGTGATGACTGGCTGGCTCAGGATACAAATAAAGCCAGGTTCATGAAGAAGATCTTCCAGCACAGCATAGATGCCTGCCACAGCGAGAGGTTTGAGAAGGAACTGATGGCGGGACAGGGATTCATTTCTTGTGATTCTTACGCCATGGCAGCAGCCATTGATGACACATTTATCATTGAGAGTGATCACAAAGCCGTAACCGTGGAGCTCACGGGAACACATTCCCGGGGAATGATGATTGTAGATCACCTTGACCTTCTAAAGAAGACTCATAAAGCTTACATTATGCAAAAGGTGGACTTGGAGAAATTTAAGAAGCTAATGATGAATGCTTTGAAGTAGTTAGGAAAATACACACTGTAAGTCCTCAGCCTTAATAGTTTCTTCAGATTTTCCCCTTCACATTTGGACCTTTTAGCAGAGACTTGAGAGTTTGAGTGTAATATTCAAAGAAATATTAAGTTGGATACCAGGTCTGTCCTGTTTCTCTGGAAACCTTGTGTACTTCAGTACTGTTTTGAAAATCTCTACATTTATTTTTTTTTTACTGATCACTGAAATGGAATTTGATACAACATTCTGATGTACAGGAATGTTTTTTTTTTTATTATTATTTTAATAAATTTTCTGTGACAGGGTCACATGTTTCTCTACACAAACAGTAGCCACCAGACATGATAAAAAGAAACTCACAGAGCAAATTATTCTGATGTGATTATTTCTACATTACACAGCTACACACTTGCAAAAAAAGGGGTGAGGACATATTATTTGTAGGTAAGAGCATAAAAAACAATATTTAGAGGACATAATGAAAATGCAACATCTGATTCCCAGTAGAACTCGAACTCGAGCTGAAAAGCATCACTTCTGGGTGTATGTTTCTGAAAAATTTGAAATCACTGCAGCCCTTTCATCAAGGAAGCTTAGGCCTTGAACTTGTAAGAAAAGTCTCATGTTTGGTTCATATCCATTTCTAATATCTTCTGTCCTCAAACACACATATGTGGCACATCCTGTTAGTAGCCTTTTCTGCCTCTGAATCGAGATCTTGTGTCCAGCTACAATAAGAAAACAGTATAATCAACAATGTATTCAACAAGACCTACACATTATAATACCATGAATATTTACAGTTACAATTACAGTCTTTAAAAACCTTCACATAGCCTCTTTGTGGTATTATTGCTTTCTTCAAGATGGTAAGGAATGCTGTCTACTTTTGCACAGTTTGGAGTGGCAGCTTAATTAGTCAGAAATAGGACGTTTATTCATTCTATATTCGATATTATCCGTTTGACCAAATATAGTTCCACATAGATATAGTACAGTATAGACACAGTAGCACGGGGCTACAGTCTACAGAGTGTTCCTGATCAACGTCCTCAGTAGTAAGGGAGACGTAACAACCGTTTACTGACCATTGACCTTTTACATTCAAAGAAAGACACCTGCAGGGCTTTGCAGTGGCCCTGTTTCAGACACTCGCTTGGCTTCTTGCCTTCCTACAAACAAAAACGTAAATAAGACGTCATTAGCAGAGCTGCACGTTCACCGCACAAAACGGGGCAGTTTTAATACATCTACTACAACTAAACAGTTCCTTCCTAAATTGTGTTATAGGAACAGTAGACGAACGGAGCAGAGTAATATTCGCTTACCACACTGATAGAGAATAAACTATTTATTGTGGGTTACTCTGCGATAAATATTAGCCAACAGATTATAGTGGAATAGGTCAATAGAGAGACAGTTAGCGTAAATAAATAAAGGTGACAGTTGCGTAAATGAATAAATTGTCAAAGATGCACCTACAAGTTTGTCGATTTGCTTATAATCTGTTAATTTAAATAAGAAAAAATCCACAATCAACTAGCATACCTTGACCACGCAGTCATGTTGAAGGAGACAGGCTTTGAAGTCTTCTCTAATACCTGCGCAGGCGCGACCATCTTCCACTTTATCCTCGTAGTACTTGGGCATTGTGTTTAATTTATCTACACTAATTTTAGGAACTTAAAGCGAGAAACTGTCCATAAAGGCTAAGTGACATAAATGACTGTTATGGACGCCGCCATATTTTCTAAGCAATGTCTTATGGGTTTGCGGTAACACAAACGAAATGGACTCTGGTTCTTGTAGTACAACTCTTCCGGGTTTGTCAGGCGCCCGCAACAGACCTAAACAAATGGAGTGATTGGACCGGCTAAACGGTTAAAACGAAAAATCACATGCTTCACATCACGTGCACACGATTCTTCTTTAATTTTGGAAAAAGTTTCTATCCCTATAAAAAAAAGCAAAGGAGACATACCTGTATATTTTTTCTATAGCTAACGGCTAATGGGCAAGTAGCACGCTAGCGGCGTAGCAGGAATGCAAACGACTCGCTCGGGGGCGCCCCCTGGCGTTTTGTAGTGTTTTTTGATACAGGAAGTGGTCAAACGCCTCAAACTAGCTGAATAGTCTCCGATTACAGTTTTTCCCAAATGCATACACACAAAATGTGGAACTATGCACACAAGTCCAAGAACATGAAGATCATTTGTCAACATTGTGACCCCAATCTGCTAAACTCTAAGCACAATTCTATATGTTTTCACTCAAATATCAATCTAAATCGCAGCTTTGCAAATCACTAAACACAAATAGCATCATTTAGTACACCTTGGTCACCTAAGAATCACTGACCTTCAAATAAAAAAAACCTAATTACCAAGTAGTCTCATACAAGTTGCACCTGTGCAAACATAATTAGAAGAACGTTTCAATCATTTGTCAGAGTATAAAAGAGGCCTCAAGTGCCTGATACAGGTGTTAGGTGAGATGATGGAGCTACAGGAGCACAGAGGAAGAGGAAGAGGAAGAAGAAGAAGAAGAAGAAGAAGAAGAAGAAGAAGAAGAGGAGGAAGGCAAAGACGAGGCAATCTTTCAAATGAAATACGGGCAACCTTAGTGGACCATGTATTGAATCATGGCCTAACCATGACTGAAGCTGGGCGTCGAGTCCAGCCAAATTTGAGCCGCTTTACAGTAGCCTCAGTTATCCGGGCTTTTACAGAAGAGAATAGGTAAGTAACCACTTTATTGTTTTAGTGTTCACAGACTTGTGCACTATAGAGCAATGTTTGTCTTTACATTTCCAGTATGTAGCAATATTGTGAAATGCGTATCTTTACAGTAATGTGTGTATATACTTTTTTCAGAATAGAAAGACGGCCAGCAAGAGGCGGCAGACGCCAGAAATTCACACTTGAACAAGAGACCACCATAGTAAACCTGGTTTTGGAAAACAATGCCATTACCCTGAGGGAAATCAGGGACAGAGTCCTGGAAGATAATGTTCATTTCACAAACATTGATCAGGTCAGCCTGTCCACCATTGACCACGTTTTAAAACGTCACCAGCTGAGTATGAAACAAGTATATCGTGTTCCATTTGAGCGCAACTCTGGCCATGTGAAGGAGCAACGCTACCAATATGTGCATGTGAGTACAGCACCCTCTCAGTCCCCTTTTTGGACAGGTCACTGTTTACCTCGGTGTCTATAGGTTGGCTTTTGTCTAATATGGTTATTTTCCTTTTTGCCAGAGAGTGCTTGAACTGGATGCCAGTGCTGTTCCTTATGAATATATATTCATTGATGAAGCAGGGTTCAACCTGCATAAGATCAGGCGGCGGGGGAGGAACATCATTGGCAACCGTGCCATTGTCAATGTCCCTGGGCAGCGTGGTGGAAACATCACCATGTGTGCTGCCATTGGTCACCGTGGGATCATACATCACCATGCACAACTTGGGCCTTATAACACTCCTCGTTTGGTATCATTTCTTGATGAACTCAAAAACATCCTCAACCTCCCACAGGAAGAACCAGAGCAGCCTTCCTATGTTCTCATCTGGGATAATGTATGTTTCCACCGGGCAGCTCTGGTCAATGACTGGTTCACTAACAATCCACAATTTGTTGTGCTGCACCTTCCAGCATATTCCCCATTTCTAAATCCAATAGAGGAATTCTTTTCTGCGTGGAGGTGGAAAGTTTATTTAACGCAGACCCTACGAGCGTGTGGCGCTACTACAGGCAATGGAGGAGGCATGTGACAACATCCAAGCAGATGATTGCCAAGCATGGATTCGTCATGCAAGGCGTTTTTTCCCCCCGCTGTTTGGCGAGGGAGAATATAGCAACTGATGTTGATAAGGTCCTCTGGCCTGACCAAGATCAGAGAATTGATGAACAGTGATCTGTTTCTTTACATTTTGCAATAAATTTTCCTTTTGATTTACTTGTCATGTTTCTCATTGTACGTACATTGGTGAAAATTAGTTTTGCAACTTACTACATACAGTAAAATGGCTTACATTTGTGTCACATATACATGTAGTACTGTAAATGCTATATGGGGGTCCTACACCACACCAAATAAATATAAAGAACAGAAAGCTAACATATTTTTGTGGACTTGTATGCATTTGAGCAGTGGCCTTATGAACTCAAAAACATGCACAAATACTTCTGATAATAGTCCTTTGAATTTATCTTGTCAGTGTTTATTTGATGCTCTCCAAGAGAAGCATATAAAATAGCTGTGTGTGTTGTTTTGGTGGAGGGAATCAGTTTTGCTAGAGATTTGTGGAGTTTCAACAAAGCAGTTAATAATTGTCAGTTTGTGTGTAGAGTTTTGAGAAACCGAGCCAAATTTCTAGAAATGCGTTTAAACATTTGAGAAAAACTAACACCTTTCTCCATTGTGTAGTACGGTCGCGTATGTTAATGTTAATAGTAAATGTACAATACGCGATATCTTGGTCGGGAACAAACGCTAAACCGTCGGCTATTTAATTCAACTTGTATTATTATTTCTAACCACAAGACGGCTGTAAGTAACTGTAGTTTACAATCCTGAGTGTCTTGTTCCTATGCCCTTTGGAACAGCTCAAATTAAAGACTTACAAATAAATAAATAAAACTGCATTAGAATTTAACTGCATATTGTCTAACACTTTGCAAGCTTAAAACCAGGCCTGAAAAGTTTATTTGATTAGCAAAACAGTGATTAGTGTAGAGACATACCAATACAAAAAAGGAAAAAACTGAATTGAACGGTCAATTTTATTTCTGTACTGCTTATTCAAAACAATGTCAACTGGAAATAGATGCACAAATGAAGGCACAGGAAGGCCTGGATGCAGCAGACCAGGGGGATCGTTTCATCCAACACACTACTGGAATGAAGGTGAAAAAATGCAACATAGGGGTCAAATATCTTAGACTTCTCATTAAGGTCTTATTCAGTCCCCAGAGGGTTTAATCCTCATCCTATACAACCTAAAGAAATTCTACCGTGTATTATAATGCGGGAATTGGGATGTGAACACTGAGGTCAGACTGTATTCATACTAGTGTCTTCTCTAGTCCAGTTCAAAATGGAACTAACATATCAGCTGTGACACCATCTCTGCATAAACTATTTCTGGACTTTCTGTCCGTCTTAAAAACCAGGAAAGATAAATGTTTAAAACCTGTAAACATATCTTGACTTAAACAAGACATTTATAACAGATTTCCATTCCCCCATTTCCATCCATCCCCAAAACAGATGATATGTAATAGTGAATGATATGCACAAAATGTCTTCTCTGCTTGACCACAACCACTTAAATACTTGCAAATGGTGCACACAGCAAATGGTCATAGAACTGGACTTCTCCAGCTCCCCTCCCAGTCCCTTTAGAAGATATATACAATCAAATGAGATGACAGCACACAGAAAATATGTACAGCAGTTACTCAGCCATCATCTCATCCTGCTGCACCGACAAAGCAAAAAACCATAGAAGTCAAACAGACAAAATTGCCCCGTCATCAGTCTATAAAGTGATTCATTGTGCTACTCCTCCCTCTACACTACATAAATACTCATTCACCCCAACACACTAGAGGCTCAACTATATTTTTCATTAAGAAATTATGAATTTTTTGGGCCATTCAGGTTCTGTTTGTCGTTCTATGGTTTTTGCAGGTTTATACCCAGCCAAATGGTGTTCATTTAAAGGTAAGCCCCATTGAGAGCTATTCATCGTACAGCACCGGACACAGAGCAATGACAGAACCTGTGATATGACAGGACTGCCTGAAATGAAAAATTATGTCAAGACAAAATGTACTTCAAGAGTCAGATTTCATTGCCAGTGGACACGTAATCGTGCTATATTTTGCTTTGAACATATTAAGAAAACAATTTCCATGCTCTGAACAGGAACCTGTCAAAGAAAAACACACAGCTGTTTGAGTTAGTGGTTTCCAGTCCGAGTCATGGGATTCACTGGTCTCCCCTACTTAATGTTCCCTGTTCCAACATACCCAATTTAACTGCATGATAAATCAGGTCTGACAACAGAGAAAATGAACTTCGTTAGAACTACACACTGAACCCTGGATGATGGAAACTGGGATTATTGTCAATGGATTTCCAGTCCCAGAGGAATCCAGGTACCATTTCTGCCCTGCTCCAGTTCTCAACACACCTGCACCCAGCAGCCAGCTCTGTCTACCTGGGTGTGTGTGTGTTGGGAGCAGAGGAGGAGCGTGGTCCAGAGGGGCACTGCTTAGCTAAGCTACCCTTGCGTAACGTGGAGGTTTTGACACCATGAGGCAGTCCCTTTCCATTACCCTAGGGGGCGCTGGACATTAAGGCACAAACATGGGGGTCCCGCACCCCTTGGAACTGCACAGAGAGAAAGAAAGCAAAAAAAATCCAAAAAAAAACAGATCCTTCACTTGAAGTCACAATTACTTGAAAGCAGATATTTACTTCAAATATTTATCAAATATTTACTTCTATCACATCATAGACTTTTCACAGCATAAAAAATAAAAAAAATTCTCCCGTGTACAAATTAAAGATTTTTTTCAAATAAGTTAAGTCACCTTCATAGATCGTCAAAATAATTCTAGTAATATATCCCTTGGGATGAAAGGCCTTGTCTGATTGGTTAACGTCGAAGGACACTGAGGGGTGGAGAGTCCTGCAGACACCTGGACTGGCTTCCTGTCCTCCAATTTTGATTCCAGAAATATTTTGGCAAAGTAGTCATTCCAACAAACTTTTATATAGACATAAATTAAGTAACTTTAACAGAGTGTCACGCGTGCCACTGTCCTGTTAAACGTGCAAAGTAAAAACACCTATACCAGCTCAATGGACAAATTTCACACACAAAAACGTTCTCTTCTGACAACTTTGTGTAAAGTATTTAAAAATTAATCTAAAAACAAAAAGACACAAATATGGCTGCCTTGTTTTGTTCTGATTCCTGACTGATTACAAACCAAGTTCACTTCTTTGACCCAGATCAAAGTCGTTTATGGTCCATGATTCTCCTCCAGTATCCCCTCCTCTCCAGTGTCAGCATACACAACAAGTCAAATCTTCATGACAGCACTGAGCACAACTCTCCAAGGCATCACTTCAGTGTTTGGTAAATGGTCCTTTAAAAAGCCTCCTTCTGTTATACAGTAGTATTCACATTGACACGCGCAAAAGAAGAAAAAGGTGGCTTGATAAAACAAGACCTTCAAAAGTAGAAGCAAGAGAGTAGAAAGTAACAAAAGAGAAACAGCAGAAACCGATAGGGGAAAGGTAAAGGGAGAGATAAAGGGATGAAGGGAAGATAACCCAGACGTCCTTTGAGTGACACTGCGATTGGCTGTGACCGAGCGTCCCGATGATGTCACAACTGGTTGGAGTCCTTGCAGGGGTTTCTACAGCAACCTGACCCGTGTGGCTCCGCCCTCCCCCGCCCACTGCAGACTTGTCAGTTAACCAGCAACTCGCTTTATGTGGATCTGCGAGGAGGAAGAGTTCCAGCACACGACACTGACGTTAGCATCGCGTTAGCATCACGTTCTAGAACACGCAGGAGCTCTAGAGCACAATGGGACGCAAGACGCCTCACCTCACTGATGATGGCCCACACGGCCGAGTCCTTCAGGACAGTAAGACGCACCGCAGCCACGGGGTTGAAGGCAGGATCAACGTTGCCTTCTGCAACCCCCTTCTCAAACTCAGCTAGAGAGAGAGAGAGAGAGAGAGAGAGAGAGAGAGAGAGAACCGAATGTGAGGGTTGTAGAGAAGCACAGTCATCAGTTCTAGTCCTGGATGCCCACTGCTGTGATCCCATTAGAGGATGAAGTCTGAGACTGAACATTTCCAGAGCAGCTCACCAATTCTGTAGAAACGGTCATCGGTCCGTCTGTATTTTTCTTTGGTCTTCAGTTCAGTGTCCTGCAAGCAACACAATCATCACTGGTATCTAAAGTGCAAGTCTGCAGATGATGAAGTCGCCTCACACCAGCGTGGGCAGTACAGGCCGGGTGAAACCGAGCCAGGATGCTCAGTACTGACTGAGTCAGCTCCGCGCTCGACACAAAAGGCAACCGCATCCCAGCATGCCACTGGCTCCCGTCTCAGAGGCCGAGGACCAGCGTTCTCTCGTGGCATGGCTGTGTGCTCCAGAAAAGCCACTCCCCCTTCTGCCGGCTAAACTTAGTGCAGTCTGCAGAACACGCACGTCAACTCGGAGTCCTGCTACACCTCGATGATCTCACAGTCTCACAGGGAACACTGTGTGAAGAGAGACGATACCCCCCCCCCTCCCCCCGTTACTCACCAAGAAGGGCAAAATCTCGACTGTTGTGTTCATAATTTGGTCTCCTGGGTGCTCCTGGTTCCCACTGCGAAATAGGAACCTGTCGATAAAATATTTGATGAATATTAATATATTAATAGACAGGAACCAATCATAAATATATCATAAATAATATACATAAAAATAGTCATATATTCACAAACTGGAAAATAACTGAAATATTAAAGTGCAAAAAGTGAGTGCAAAAAACAGAAGGAGTGTTTGTGTGTGTGTGTCCGATAGAGTCATCTAATAGGTTTAACTGAACTCTTCTAACTGATTATGTCTAGTATGTGGTCAGTGCTGTGGCCTCATTCAGGATCCTGACCAAGCTTCTCTACCTGCTTCCCTCCACCACCACCTACAGGGACTCTCGTCAGCTCCATGACGCCCAGGTAAGGGTCACACTCCCTCAACCTCAATCCGCCTCCTCACCGCTGTGTCACCAATGTTGGAGACAAGTTCTTATTTTAGCAGATTCTCATTAAGTCGGCCTGTTCTCAAATGAGGACACTGAAGCATAGTGGATAATCTTGTGCATGCGTGTGTGTGTGTGTGTGTGTGTGTGTGCGCTCATGTTCTCTTGATCAGCAATCTCAGTTAGTGTTGGTGCGTTAGGCCCTTCTCCGACACGTACGAGGTCAGAGAAAGACGAGAACGAGAGAATCAGAGGAAGGAAGGAAGTATAAGATGGAGAAGGAGAAGAGCAGACAGAGTGAGATATGACCTCTCGATGCTGACGGGACGGTCAAATTTAAAGAGCACGTAGTCTCCCGACATGGGCGTGATGGCCCAGAAGAAATCCTCCCCCATGTAGGTCTTCTCCAGAGTGTGGCCCTGATACACCTTGAGGGATGTGGAGACCTCCGCTGGTGGGTTGACGTGAATCTTATGCAGCAGTGGCTTCAAGAAGTCTTTATCCTAACCCAGGGCATCAGGGAGAGAACATCATCATCATCATCATCATCAGTGTGCAGCACAGGGGAAGGGCACCTGCGCCAGGTCACCCTGCTCCTCTGCACAACCACGCAGAAGTAGGACCTTCCACCGAGGAAGAGTATGGAGTGGATATTCGAGTTCTGCCGCTTGAAGCTGGTATGACTGATGTAAAGACCAATATCAGCACATGTCTAGACTACACCTTAAAGTCTAGACATAAAAGCTACCAGATTGCACTGACTGCAAGATTAAAAATAAAAAGAAACCTTGTACAGTTTTGGTGTGACTTCATCACCCCCCCCCCCCAACATTCCATTTTTGACTTTACTTTTCCTCCCGTATGTGTGTGTGTGTGTGTGTGTGTGTGTTACCGTGAGTTTCTGGATCTTTCCTGCCAGGGAGGAGTGGAGGCCCACATGCTGGAACAGGGATGGTCTGAAGCGGACGCGCAGGCTGGATTTCTGCCTCTCACAGTGCTTCTGCACGGGGAGAACAAGACACACACGGGGCGAAGCATGAGGCCCCAGACGGGAGCGCACGACACAGCATCTCTGCCTCTCTGCCTCCAGCTGCCTCTCTGCCTCCAGCTGCCTCTCTGCCTCCAGCTGCCTCTCCTAAACCCAAGCGAGCAGTGCCAACAACTCTCTGTACTTCAGCTTTAGCTATTCACGCACAGATACCTCAAGATTGAACAAACCCATTTAAATCACGTGGTGTATTTGTTTAGTTCTGTTCACACACGAGCGGTACTTTCTCCCCAAGATAGACAAGACACGGTCACGTGAGCTTTAGTCAGGACACTGCAGTTCTGCGCAGCTGTCTCCATGTTCCCCAAACCCAGCAGTGAGACGGGCGGCGAACGGAGAAGATTAGACCGGGGGGCAGCTACGCCTGACCAAACGTTTCACGAGTAGCGACGGGTGGACGGGGCGTATCGACTCTGGGCGTCCATCAAGGCGTTGCGTGCTACCTCGCGGTGATCTGTAAAAGCTTTCTGTAGACGCAGGGGTTCCAACAGCATCAAAACGTCGTTCAGCAACACACCGAACCAGGGCGGGTGCACACGGACGCATGAAGGGTCACGCACTTGGGAGGACTTGTTGACTGTAACCTGGAGCTACTTCTCTCAAATATAAAAATCACCACGTGATGATTTCTCGTATAAAATACAACGAAATAACATTAATTGCGATTGCTATAACATCATTTTGGGGAGCTTTCTTACATCCAACATTTAAAAACAGAAATAAGACACCAATCGTCAGCGTTGTCAAACAGACAGATAAGCAGTACAAGAGGGAAAGGTGAGAACAGGCCATCGGCCTGATGTTCTCAGGAGGTGTGAAGAGCAATTGGACTCGCCACACAGCAGCACAGAACTCTCCCGAGGATCCGAATCCCTCCGTTCTGACAGCAGTGCGGAGAGAGGAAGGTGTGTGAATAAAACAGGGAAGGACTTACAGCATCTTTCTCCGGGTTGCACACTTTCACCCAGAGAACGTGGTCCAACAGCCAGTCTATGGGCTTCTCCTTGTAGAACATAAATATGAACTCCACTATAAGATTCAGATCAGGAGCCTGGAACATCTTACCTGACGGGGAGAAAGAGGAGAAGATCATTCAGGCGAGAGGACTGACACAGCGTACAAACGGCAATCCTTATTCTCCAGGCTCCAGACACCGCGGGGAACACCAGCGCTCCTGACCGCTGAAGGCATGGACACCAGTGTGAGGGTCTTACCAATGAAGCCCAGCTGGGAGAACTCCAGGATCATCCAGTCTTCAGAGGAAAGCTGCAGAGCAAAGTTCTTCATGGTAGCAAAGTAGTTCGGCTTCGCGACAATGTCGTCCTCCAGCTGAGAGGGACACGCACACAAGTGAGACACTGCCAGCCTGCCTATTTCTGCCAATTCAATTTAGTTATTTCATTCACACACACACACCCTCACACACACACTTCAAAAAAGACACTACGTCCGAACATCTCTCTCACACACAAAGCTAGTGCACATGGCATATTACGGCAGTCCTAGGGTAACCTGATTTAAAGACAGAACTTGAAAAGTGATACCTTTCCCCATCTCCTAAGAGCACGGCGTGGAAGGAGAGGACAGAGAAATGGAAATACGAAAGATGATGCAGGTGAGCAAAAAAAAGGCTTGAAAAAAACACACACACACACGCACTACACATGTGAATGAGAACAAACGCATGACACTGAACGCTTGGGGGTGGGTGTAGGGACGGGGGAAGTTCTGCTCCAGTGCAGAGGGACAGTGAGATGGCTGTGTGGGCTTAGGACATGACAGGGTGCTGGTGGTGTGGTTGTTCATGTCCGAGCCAGAGGGACTGGGCAAAGACCCCGCGCTGATGCAAGACGGCCCTCTCGGAGCGCGACGCACTTCTACAGACCGAGGACCTCTACCCACCCACACATGCCTACATATGTGCTAACGGAAACGCCTCCCAACACGCATTAAAATCATCGCCGAGGCGGAAACGCATCCCCGTGGGGTCGGAAAGCTCAAATCTGCCGTTATTTCCTGATCAGCTCGTTAGCAAGCAACAAACGGCGCATATTACACAACACGGCCCAGGAAAGCTCAGCCCCCACACAATATGCCCAGTCCAGAACCCGCGGGCTCCCTCTGCCTATTTGTTTTCTTATAATGCGCTTCTGTGATATCTAAAATCACAGACAGGCAGACGTACAGTGAGCTGTGTAAATGAACTGGCATGCTTTTTAAAAAGAAGTTCACAGATGCGTAAAATAGCTGAGGGAGAACTGTGGTTTTTTTATGCAGGCTGTTGTTAAGGTGGTGAGAAGGTGGTAGGAATGTATATTTAATAGGCCTTCCTACATTCAAGTGTATACATGTTATTAGCCTAAAAATACAGAAATTAAAACTTGATCTTTCCACATAACATGAGTACTATTTGACGTCGCCACTGTAGACGTACTTTAGACATCAGTGTGATGTGCTAAGGCCAGATGTACGGGGTGACCGTACACACAAGCCAGACTTCCCAATGACAAATTCACCTTCGTTCATGCAATTTAACAGTTCAGGGTACTGATTCGGTCACTCTTCCCAGGAACATTAACTATAACATCACAACGACACATCCTCTCAATCTGCTGTAGCCACACAAGCCCGACGACAAACGTATGAGAAATGTAGAAGATAAATACGCAAACGTTCTTGCATGGGGCTCTGTGTCCAGGTGTGAGCTCCGCCTTTACCTGAACATAGTACACGCCTTTGCTGACAGCGTACATCATGAGAAAGGAGTAGTCCAAGTTCTGCTTCGTTCTCCACCTGTGAAAACACAACCATGGTTAGACACAGACGTTTGCGACCTCACAGGGTCAGGAACTACGGCAAAGCAGAAAAGCCAGACAGTGGCTAAATCAGTCAGCATAAAAGCCTGACTAGCAATTAGCAGCACAGACACCCTCACACACCTTGGAAATAAATAAAAAAAATATATATGGATGAAAGCAGTCTGGTAGGCCAGACCTGGCACTGTGAGCAATTTACTCTTTCTGTCATGCGACGCTTGCAAGCAAAGAGCATGCTGAGAGTCTAACATCAAATTAAGGCCCCTAACACAGCAGACTAGATTCTCTTTACTACAGAAGCCGTGCAGTATCTTCACATCTTCAAAGCACTTACACTGCCTGGTCTCCAAGGCTTCAGGTCTATAAAGACCACCCCTCCCTCTCTCAAACACACAGCACCTTGGCAATCATTCCGTCTCTACAGCGCAGGTCTTACTGAGGGACTCGGCATAAATATTTAATAAACCCGCAACTACAAGAGAAGCATATAAAAAATCCCGAGCATGAAAGGCAGCAGATATCTGAGCAGGTTGGACTCCAGCACCGACAGGAAGACAGAGCTGTGAAAACCACAAGTGAACTCAGGCATTCACTGCTAATCGATCCTTAATCCCATCAATCACAGCTAATTTTTCTCCCTCTTTTGCTTTGGTAAAATACATTTATGGAAATGTACATGATTTTCACTATGGAACCATTTTTTCCCCCCGTGCATGTTATTTTGGTACTCACAAGTACACACACACCATATGGTTCAGGGCTTTTTGCTAGTGCAACTTCTCTTTGGGGGGTGGGGGACATGAAAGAGAATGACAGGTAAAGGGTGGGGGAGGGTAGAGGGAGAGAGAGAGGGGGATGAGAGAGAGAAAGAAAACTGAACAGTAAGAAAAAGAACAGGTTGCACAGAGGCAGGGGCGGGCGTGGAGAGGCAGGGACGGGCGTGGAGAGGCAGGGGCGGGCGTGGAGAGGCAGGGAACAGTAAGCAAAAAGAACAGGTTGCACAGGGAGGCAGGGGCGGGCGTGGAGAGGCAGGGACGGGCGTGACGGGCGTGGGCGGGGGAGTGGCGGGGGCGTGGAGAGGCAGGGACGGGCGTGGAGAGGCAGGGGCGGGCGTGGAGAGGCAGGGATAGGCGTGACAGGTGTGGAGAGGCAGGGGCGGGCGTGGAGAGGCAGGGACGGGCGTGGAGAGGCAGGGACGGGCGTGACGGGCGTGGAGAGGCAGGGGCGGGCGTGGAGAGGCAGGGACGGGCGTGGAGAGGCAGGGACGGGCGTGACGGGCGTGGAGAGGCAGGGGCGGGCGTGGAGTGGCGGGGCGGGCGTGGAGAGGCAGGGATAGGCGTGACAGGTGTGGAGAGGCAGGGGCGGGCGTGGAGAGGCAGGGAGGCAGGGGCGGGCGTGGAGAGGCAGGGACGGGCGTGGAGAGGCAGGGACGGGCGTGACGGGCGTGGAGAGGCAGGGGCGGGCGTGGAGTGGCGGGGCGGGCGTGGAGAGGCAGGGACGGGCGTGGAGAGGCAGGGGCGGACGTGGAGAGGCAGGGACTGGTTTAGAGGACGAAGAGGGACGTGAAAGGGTCTTTAAAGTGCACCATGAACAAAGAGATGTGAAGCAAAGCAAGATAGCAACCCTGTTCTCACTTCCAGCGTGTCTGGTGAATACAGAGTAACCAAATGCCCTCACGTATTCCCCGTCATACTCTGTCCATCTCTCCTCATCCCACATGCCTTTCAGCCAGAATAGCTCTCTCTCCCACTCCAACACTACGACTACAGAGTTTGAAACCATGGTTTGCTGCGTGCAGTCTGACGGTGGTCTACACAAGCGTCCTGACGGTGGTCTACACAAGCGTCCTGACTGTGGTCTACACAAGGGTCCTGACGGTGGTCTACACAAGGGTCCTGACGGTGGTCTACACAAGCGTCTTCCCCAGCAGGTGCCCAACAGACCCATCAACAGTGAGCCGATCAGAAACAGGGCCCCCTCAGACCGGCAACAGGTACCCAGAGCCAGACAGAACTCACCTCACTCTCTCCCTGGAGTCCCCAAAGGTCTCCTTCAGGTTGGTGAGGTCCGGATAGTAACTGGCAGGAGGGGAGATGACCTCCAGCAGCCCAGAATTCAACTCTGTGGAAAATCTGGAAGAGACAAAAGGCTTCAAAATAACATACAGTATGTGAGTTATAGCAATTTTTTTACAGTTTGTCAGATTTTTTTCCCCATTACTAAGGTAAATATTACTTGTGAGGATGCAGACATGATCTTTAGATGCTTCAGTTCCTGCTCATAACCTTGTGTGAAGGTCTGACACTGAACAAAATGGCTTATATTACAGCTACACTGTGTAGAGTCTATATGGGTATAACACAGAATCCCAAATTCTGGCCTTCATAGTAAAATATCTTGTGAACTCTGTCATAGTCATGTCTCAAAATTGTAATGTATGATCAGTGTATGCATATCTCACACTCACACCCACACCCACCCACACCCCACACTCCATCCATCCATCCATCCATTTTCTTCCGCTTATCCGGGTCCGGGTCGCGGGGGCCCACAAAATTCTCCCCAGAGCTCTTCTGGGGGGGTGACACACTCACACCCACAAAATTGGAGGTGCCAAGTATGCCTGAAGTCGGTATAGTCTGATCTAGCTTAGACACTTGGTATAGTGTATGTGGTGAGTCCAGGATGTGTTGACAGGGGTCACTCACTCTTTCTCCAGACCAGAGACCACACTATGGACATAATCAATGTCTGTCTGTGGAGAAGAGCACAGCATACCAGGTTGACATGCCTAAAACAGGATAGATTCACACTCTCAAACAGAGAGTGCACACGCAATCACATACATATGCCCACCCACACACACACACACACACACTCACCTCCCCGACAAAAACTATGATGACGCAGTCGAGCTTCTCTTCCGGCGAGAGTTTATCGATCAGCGACCGCAACGTCTCAGACAGGTATGACTTCACCTTCCGCATGACAGTAGGGATGCCCATCACCATGGAAACTGCCCAGGACACATCATGAAGCATTATTCACTCTTAACATCTGCTGCATGGACTCTGCTTCACCACAAACAGACAGGAGAGAGCAAGAGGTCTGCTGGGAGACACCAGCCCGTCTGTCTCCTCAAACAACCTCACCCCCCACAGCTGCTTCAACACCCCCAACAACCTCCGACCCTTTTCGGAGCACTTCTGTCCGGGCAGATACCACCACTTCTCTCTCCCTCCCGGATTAATATGTAAGCAGGCGGCCTGAGATCAGGCGGAAGAGCCCTGGAACCAGCGCGCGGAGGAAGACGGGACGTGCTGTTAGCCCACCACTACAGTCCTGTCTGTCCTGTTTCCACATTCATAATCTGAACAGAACGCAGTAGAGCACCTGGGGAGAATTTCCCAATGACTTAAATGATCCCCGAGAAACTTTAGAAACAAACTGAAGGTTATAACTCAGACAAAATCATTCCCGTGTGAACTAGTGCCTTAAAAAATGAATAATAATTTAATACGTTTAACAGTGATGCAATACTAAAACCAACAACAGTGCCATAACACTACAACCATGATGAGTTTTAAAATGATGAAGGTTTGTGTTGTTCTAGCCCTAGTGGGGACAGGAGGGTAGACGTAGGGGCTCTTGGTTGATCAGAGACAGACACGCCAGCCAGACAGAGACACGCCAGCCGTCTCCATTGATGTGGGGAGGTGAAACACAGCTGTGCACTCCCAACTAACCCCAACCCTAACCGCCCTCCTACCCACGAGCACAAACACAGGGCATTCAGCAGAGAAGTAACTGCTAATGAGGAGCTTTATCGTGACTCCACTAAAAAAAAACAAAAAAACAGAACACAAAAGAGCTACTGAGGAACACACCAGCACCAGACAGATGCAGAGAGTCACCTCCGGCCATCCAACAGGCGTTACAAGGCACACACTTTCCCTTGGGTTCTAGTTGGGGGGGAGGGGGGGGGGGTTAATTCGGTTTTTTCCCTTTACCCATTTGAATCCTTCTCGGCCTCTACATAGCCATATGCTTGTGGTGGTAATAGCACACAAAACCTCCATGAGGGAGAAAGAGAACATATCAAACTCCCACTCAGAGATACACACACACACACACATACACAAACTGACCTTGTACTTGGGATAAAGGAGAAATGACAGTATGTTTTGTAATACGTGGGAGCTAGCTTTTATATGAGCCGAGCATATCCATCTGTGTTTGTGTGTGTGTGCGCGCGCGTTTGCAGAATCGGAGCATATTTGCGCTTGTGTGAATGTATGAGAGAGCTTGAACGAGTGTAAGAACACCGAAGCCCAACAGGCCGACAGTAACACCATCACACCATCAACACCGAAGCCCAACAGGCCGACAGTAACACCGTCACACCATCAACACCGAAGCCAAACAGGCCGACAGTAACACCGTCACACCATCAACACCGAAGCCCAACAGGCCGACAGTAACACCATCACACCATCAACACCGAAGCCCAACAGGCCGACAGTAACACCATCACACCATCAACAGGCCGACGCCACACCATCAACCCCCAACAGGGCCGACAGTAACAACACACCATCAACACCGAAGCCCAACAGGCCGACAGTAACACCGTCACACCATCAACACCGAAGGCCGACAGTAACACCGTCACACCATCAACACCGAAGCCAAACAGGCCGACAGTAACACCGTCACACCATCAACACCGAAGCCCAACAGGCCGACAGTAACACCGTCACACCATCAACACCGAAGCCCAACAGGCCGACAGTAACACCGTCACACCATCAACACCGAAGCCCAACAGGCCGACAGTAACACCGTCACACCATCAACACCGAAGCCCAACAGGCCGACAGTAACACCGAAGCCCAACAGGCCGACAGTAACACCGCCACACCATCAACACCGAAGCCCAACAGGCCGACAGTAACACCGTCACACCATCAACACCGAAGCCCAACAGGCCGACAGTAACACCGTCACACCATCAACACCGAAGCCCAACAGGCCGACAGTAACACCGTCACACCATCAACACCGAAGCCCAACAGGCCGACAGTAACACCGTCACACCATCAACACCAGCCCAACAGGCCGACAGTAACACCGTCACACCAACACCGAAGCCCAACAGGCCGACAGTAACACCGTCACACCATCAACACCGAAGCCCAACAGGCCGACAGTAACACCATCACACCATCAACACCGAAGGCCGACAGTAACACCGTCACACCATCAACACCGAAGCCAAACAGGCCAACAGGCCGACACCATCAACACCGAAGCCCAACAGGCCGACAGTAACACCATCACACCATCAACACCGAAGCCCAACAGGCCGACAGTAACACCGTCACACACCATCAACACCGAAGCCCAACAGGCCGACAGTAACACCACCACACCACCAACACCGAAGCCCAACAGGCCGACAGTAACACCGTCACACCATCAACACCGAAGGCCGACAGTAACACCATCACACCATCAACACCGACAGTAACACCGTCACACCATCAGCCCAACAGGCCGACAGTAACACCGTCACACCATCAACACCGAAGGCCGACACACACCATCAACACCGAAGCCCAACAGGCCGACAACACCATCACACCATCAACACCGAAGGCCGACAGTAACACCGTCACACCATCAACACCGAGGCCAACAGGCCGACAGTAACACCGTCACACCATCAACACCGAAGCCCAACAGGCCGACAGTCACACCATCAACACCGAAGCCCAACAGGCCGACAGTAACACCGTCACACCATCAAACGCAGACCAACAGGCCGACAGTAACAACACCATCAACACCGAAGCCCAACAGTAACACCGTCACACCATCAACACCGAAGCCCAACAGGCCGACAGTAACAGTCACACAAACACTGAACTGAACAAAGATTACGGCCTCATTTTCCTGGTGTTTCAACTGCAGAGGCAAAAAAAAATGTAGCAAAGTAGGTCGAGGATGAAAGGACCTGAAAGAGCACAAGGGCTGAGGGAGGCCATGAAAGAGACGGAGAGAGGGAAAATACGGACAAGTGCGCACACATGCGTGAGAGAGAGAGAGAAAGAGAGAGAGAGAGAGTGTGGGAGGTAGGCAGAAGAGAGAGCGAGAGGTAGGGAGAGAAGAGAGAGAAGCAGAGAGACCAGCAGACAGAGAAGCGCAGACACCCCCCCAACCCCCCCCTCCACGTCTTTCTTTTGAGAAGCATGGCGTCTACCCTGGAGCTGATCCGAGAGACAGCGCCCCGCGGCCACACAGCGGCGAGACACTGGCGCTGGCTTTGAGCTCAGACTGCTGCCGGTCCAGATCCGCCCGCTGCCCCTGGAGACATGTGTTTACATTACTGAGAAGAACCGCTTATAATTCACATAATCACATAATCTCGTGCAAATTAAACCACGTGAAAGGGGGAGCTCGAGATGCGGACACTCCGTTTTAATACATACGTGCACGTCTATTCCTAATTTGTCTCCACGCATTTTTACCCGTTAATCTCCCTCGGTCCGTGTCCCTCCGACTGTGTTGGACAGGAGGAAGAGGGGTGACTCTGGCAGATGAAGGTCTCCAGGGGCTGGATAACTGAGGTTGTCCCAATTTACGAACCTAAAAATAGTCCTTGCTGTGTGATCTAATACAAACTTGGAGAGGAGTGGGAAGATTATGGCGCAGGAACTGTGTGGGTACAAGGGCAGGGATGTTTACTTAGCCAAGCAAGGGGGAGTCCAACCACGCAGGGCCGGGGACGTGGGGCTCGCTAAAACCGTTCCGACGAAACCTATCCATTTCTCAAAACTGGCTTAGGGCAACTAAAAGATGTGGGCACAGATGAGATGCCACTCATCCGAAGGGCTGCACAATACTACAGCATTTGATGGCCACGGTCTCAATACTGGCCTGCGCAATGCTACGATAGCAGAAGGCCGAGATATGCAAATGAGCCGTCATTCATCCCAACGTTTCTTGTTGTTCACCGCGTTCTGAGCACCTTGAGCAACGCCAGTGTAAACAAGCACTCCGACTTAATGAATTAACACTTGAATGCCTGAATGTAAGCAGTAGCATTAGGTCATCGCTATATATGTAACTATATAATATATAACTATATAGTCATGCCTAACTGTTAGTTGTAACAGGCATTGCTAAACTATACCCCAGTGCATTAGACCAGACAGAGGCTAACGGGCCCTCGTTAACAAAGAGCAGGGCAGTATGGGATATCAGTGATGCTGGCACAGACGCCTCCAGGCTAGGAGAGTCTGTAAAGACAGGTAATGGACACACACCCACACCCACACACACCCTGAAGAGAAGCAGCTGGTCTCCTAGTCCTCCTCCCATATGCCTCAGCACATTCCCCTGTGGGACTTTGACCCATTCAGTGCATTAAAGGGGAGGGTGTTTAAATGGCTTTACACAAAACCACAGAATGAACACAAACAGCGCAACCCAGATTCTCTCCATGGGACCCTCCTCCCCTCCACACCCACAGGTCCTCTCAGATTCAAAAGGCTCTAATCCTTTTATGAGATTCGGATACGGTGGAAGGCGGGGGCCTTAAGACATGGCACTGGTGAAGTCCTGGATAGGCAAGATGAGAGAGAGAGAGAGAGAGAGAGAGAGGTGGGGATGAAAACCTCTAACCTCTTGGGGAACCTTGGAGGCCATGAATGGTTTGTTAGGCTCGTGTGTCCAACAGAAAGGTGCTCGTTAGCATCCGATAACGAGCAGCGAAGAGTCGCCAGCAAAAACACCCACCGAACCTACAGTCCTTCACAAGCAGCTTGTGTCTTCATGCGGTTTTTAGCTCTTCTGGGGCTTTGACACACGCCTCCTAACCCACCCCTACCAATAAGACAAAAATACCCTTGCTGGAAGTTACTGCGCTGTGGGCGGGACGCCATTGTCTGGGGTAAATTTAACAAAGCTGCGCGCTGCGAGATAAGAACCCGCTCACTAGAAAAGCAAAAGGCGTCTGCCGTGTGCTCACACGTTGCGGATGAGGTGGGGAGGGGCGGAGGCGGGGGAGGGGTAGTTGGTGCAGGGTGGCGCGTGGGGCTCACCTCCGGTCCGACCCTGGCCCACCTGCACGGCAGGCCGGAGGCTGTCCTCGTTGTTGAGCAGGTGCGGCAGGTGGTGGTAGATGTTTGGCACCTGGAGAGGCTTCCTGTGAGCCAGCTCCTTCAGCAGCTTCTGGGTCTCATCTGCAGGAAAGGAAAACACAAAACACCGCCACAGACGTCAACATGGGGACCACGCAGAGACCACGCAGGCGTCTCTAGCTCGGAGTCACGTGACACGACGGTGGTCCGCTGCATTCCGAGTCACAGCGCACAAGATGAAACGACATCCGAGAAGCACTCGGCAGGCACACCTGTGGAAGGGGGGCCCGTTTACGGCACACGTGCGGAAGGGGAGCCCGTTTAGGGCACACGTGTGGGAGGGGAGCCCGTTTACGGCACACGTGTGGAAGGGGAGCCCGTTTACGGCACACGTGTGGGAGGGAAGCCCGTTTAGGGCACACGTGGAAGGGGAGCTTGTTACGTTTTACTTTGAGAAGGAAATTCACTTGAACCAAACGGAGTTAAAGGTTTCACGCGCCACACAGCTTCACAGGGCCAGCCCGCGTCAGCCGATGACGTATCACACCCAACATTTTGCACTTCAGCAAAGCTTTTTGTTTTGTTGTTTTTTTTATCCCTTAACTGCTATAAATAAAGTAACTATATATATATATATATGACAAAAATGCCAACTGTGTTTTAAAAGGACTGTCCTAGCATTACAGAACAAGAATACTTCAGTCTTTAACAGTCTCACTCCTAACAGTCTCACTCTGACATTTAATGGCTGAACAAATTTAGTGGGTCACTGACTGACTGAAGATAACTGACGACAACGTGTACCAGAGACGCGTCAACACCAGAGAAGTCTGAACACCTGAGAAACTGTTGAGGGCGTCCTTGCTGCCGTTGGTCTCCGCGATGGCGCGGCGGAACTGCTCCAGGATGGTGTTCAGCTCCGACGAGCGCTGCAGGGTTCGCTGCTCGGCCACACGCAGACGCTCCCGCAAAGCATAGAACTCCCTCTGATAGGCTACCAGCTTCTCTACAGAGACAGAGACGGGGGTGGAAGGGGAGGAGGGGGGGTGGAAAGTGATATGAGATGAGAACTGAAAATTCAGCACTTTTCACTGCATTTTATATCGCCGTCATATGAAACAGTTTCAGTACTTTATTTGCGTTTTTAAAGGCGCATTGCTAGAATTCACTCCCTAAACCCACTGAGAAACCATTACTCAGCTGTACTTAGTGGGGGGGAGAGGGTAAGAGAATGTATGTGTGTGTGTGTGTGTGTGTGTGTGTGAGAGAGAGAGAATTTGGAGATGCAGAGCGAAAAGAGTGCGAATGAGAGGAAGAGAACTGATAATTCAGCACTTTTCCACGTCAGGTTTTCTGTCACTATCATTTGGAGCAGTTCAGTAGTTTGTGCTTCTTCATAGCTGCAGTTTCTGAAGCCACACCCCATTTTCTGAGGCCACACCCTAAACTCAGAGTGTTTACTCATAAATATATACAGCAATGTGAGAGAGAAGCAAGATAGTGTCAGTCAAAACTGCAGTGAAGTACACAAGTACACAAGGCTTCCAGAGGTGGGGGGAGGGGCACGGTCCGATGCACGCATAATATAATCAGCAGAAAAACAGGCTGAGTGAAACGGATGAGATCCACCAAATAACGACAAAACTGGTTTATTGTGGTTAAACTGGTTAAAACACTGGTTTGATGCAAGAACGGGAACAAAAAACAAATAGTTTGTGTACAATGACCTCACTGAAAACACCCTCTAAGGATAAAGGCAAAGGTTTTATAGTTAAAGGGGGTTTACTGTAGGAGTCCAACATTCGCCTTACAGCATAAAATAACTAGTAATAACTAGTTTTTTGTTTTTATTTTTAACATGCGCGACTGTTGCCAACACACTTCCACACCAGCACCTGTCTTCAGCAGTACACGACCAGTTTGACTTTATTAATAAAGACCCCTGTGTAGCTGCGCTGTATGCCCTGGTCATTGGCTCAGCAGAACGGCAGTCCAGAACAACTCAAAACATCAGACAAATTGGTCCTGGGTGTGACTGCCAAGGTTTACAAAATTAAACACATGAAGATGGATGCCTTTGTCTTTTGTACAGCTGCACTATAGAAGATTCTAGAAGATTTTATAGAAGATATGCAACCACAAACCTTGGCCATTTAGTGGGAAACTTGAACCACGACAGTGTTGACCACAGGGGTCAGTGTGAGACAGTGGTCATCAACCGCATACAAGCGATATGAGCCACAAGGTAGTCCAAGCGGTCGATCAGGACCGACTGGTTGATGACCACCCGTGTAAGACAACCACTACACTGATGGCAAACTAAAACTAAAGTAGCTGGAGAATGATCCTGATGTTCCGTATTCCTACACTATGCGGTCACGTTCTGCCACCAGTTATGTCCCGCCCACAAAACCAATCATCTCTATTCACCAAAACAAAAATGGTCTATTTGTTTATAACCGCGTTTGGCATGTTTGCAACTTTAGTTTAAAACCCAATGCAAATCAATGGAAAGTGCAGAGCTGTTGTTGAGAGAAACAAAAACAGATGTAACCACCCAGGCTGGATCCAATTACACAACAGTGTCAGCGCAATTACACTGCTGTTCACATTAACCACACGCAGAGGCAAAATATGAAGCCTGTGATAAATGTTGACATAAATGACAAACCTACAACTGTATAGATACTGTAATTACAGAACAGAGCATTAAAAAAAAACACACTCTCTCCCACACACACACACAGTACGAGATGAAGTACGTTACTCTGAGCCCAAGGTCTAACTTGTTGAGTGGTGAATTATGGGAAAGAGAACGAGACAGTTTCAATCAGCAGGTGCCGTTTCTGTTTTTACCCCCCCGAGGTCCTTCTACCGCACACCACAGGGGGGCTGCTGCTCCGTCTGTCTCTTACACCAACACGTTCATGCACACACGGATACAAATATAGCAAACACGCACACAGCTGAGAGCCAGGGGCCAATCAGGGACACCGTCATCTACAAGTTAGTCACTCATGTAAGCTAGCAGGAAGACATCGGACCTGGGGTTAGTCAGCTGATCTCTAAGGACCGTTAGACTAAACACAGCAACATTATGAAGAGAGTCCAAGATACAAGAATGCAACTGCCTTATAGGTAGATGTGTGTGAAATATATTATCTACACTTCTCATAAAAAGTTAGGGATTTTTGGCTTTTGGGTAAAATTTAAAGTGATATATCATGAAGGTAGGGGACTTGAGTTAGAAGCATGCAACAGTGATTTCCTTGTCTCAAACTATTTATTGAAACAAGCCAGCAATAGTGGTGGGGTTTACCCCAACAAAAGAGGTCAATGTCTCCATAACTTGTCATGTGCCCTTGAGCATCACTTACAGCTTTACATCGATATCTCATGCTGTTCACAAGTCAACTCATTGTCTGCTGAGTCATGGCGTCCCACTCTTCTAGAAGGGCCCTCAGGTCTCTGAGGTTCTGGGGTACAGAGTTACGAGCCTCTACACGACGACGCGGCTGATCCGATAGCCTTTCTATTTAGGTCTGGAGAAAGTGCAAGCCGCTCCATTTGAGGTATACCAGTCTGGAGAGCATTGTCCATGAAGATGAAATTAGGCCTGTGTTGTTCATGCAGAGGCACAATGACTGGATTAATGAAGTTATCCAAGTAGTATGGGCAGTTCTGTATTGACTAGACACACCTGCCCACATGACCACTCGACTAGTGTATACACACACACACACACACACATATATATATATATATATACACACATACATTCACACCACACACACACACCGAGTGATGTTGGATAAGCCGGACATATGCTCTACGCTCTAATGTCCCACATGCTAACTTTTCTTCATTTTCCAGATCAGCAGAATGGTTTTCTATAGTGACATCAAGGTGTGTGCAGCAGATGGACTGATTGCAGATAAGTAACCTGTGAGGACCTTCTAGCCAGCAAAGCGAATGGGAACCCAGACAGAAGGAAAAAGGTGCTCAGCCAAAAGTGCAGGGCGGCTCTTCACAGCCACACAGTGTGCAGGGCAACACTGCAGAGCTCGAGATTATTAATTGCTGGTATTGACAACGGAAGTGTTGGTGCAAATTTAGGTCCAGACATTGGAAGATTTTTTTTTTGCATTCTGCAGTGGGGAGACATATTGATTTGTCAGTGTTGTTCAATAATTTATACATTTTTAGAAGGCTTTATGTTCACATTTTTAAGATTTCCTGCATTGTGTGCTGTGGTTCTAAATCTACACATTAACTCTCTGGATGAGGACAGATTTAAGTTTAAGGGTCATATTTCTGGATCAGGTCCTCCAGTGACGTAAAAGAAGAGCTTTTTATAATGTGTTGTAGATGAGAAATACCTTTTTTTGTTCCAACTGGGGTAGAAAAAAAGATTTTTGCATTGGGCAAAAAGTATATTCATTTTAAGAACTTGTGGCAAGAACATAACCGCAAAAATTAGAGGCATCTACACCACCTCAAGAGGTCATTTTTTTTGTAATATGGATCGACATAGGATGATAACTAGAGTGGAGAACGGGATGTTCGGTTCTAGCAGAACTGGACCTGGGGCAGTGCTCGTTTGCTGGGGGATTCTGAGGTCACTCGAAATTGTCTGTGACATTCTAAAAGAGAAGTAAAATAGTTTGTCAGAACTGCTTGTAGAATCCTGCAGGGCCATCGGGACATTTATTGCTGGGCATGTGGTCCATCGCCCTCTCATGGGTTAAGACCCTCTCATGGTGTTATGGGTCTGCAAGTGTTCTTAAGGCACACGCTTCCAATATCCGGACAGCCTGCGGCTTCTGTGAAAAGATTAGCCAATGAACTGCTGTGCATCTCTGTAAACTTGTTATCAGTGGCTGCCTCTCCTAACTCTGCCTCTAATGCACCAGCACAGTGCAGGCCAATCTGGTTTGGACATCTGAATCTCTATACCAAGTGGACAGCTGGCAATCATCTGGGATGGTCTGGCAGGAATAAGACCGTTTGGGTAGCGGGGAATCAACGCCAGCACAGGCTGTAAAGTCCAACGCAGCAGGCACAGTGCCGTTTTTTAAACCCTGCGGGCTGCTGTGTTCCCACCAACTCCCCATCATTTGTAGGTACCTTTTCTCAGCCATTGTTCAGATATCCAGGACAATCCTTGGTCACCCAGTGCAGGTAGGCGCAGTGGCAGGCTTCAGCATGTAGTGTGTTGGACTGCCTTCTCCACCCGCCTCCTCCACCCACCCATGTGCCCGTTCCTCCGCATTCGATATTCGCAGCCGCATAAACACATCAGGCTGTGCTTATTCATTTATTAATCAGAGGTGTGGGGTGTGTCGACAGGTCCGACACGCAAGATATTCCATCCCAGGGTAAATAAAAGTCAGGGACATGGGGAGGCTTTCAGTACTCTGCTCTAAAATCACATACAAAATGAACAGCAGTCAATATTTTAATCTTTTTTTTTTATATATATAGTGAAAAAGTCATCAGTACAAGTGAAAAGTGCCAGTAAGCAAAGCAAAAGGCCTCGTTGCTAATGTCTGGCTAGTGTCCAGTTCACCAACAGGAGCCTTTATACAGGCGGTGTCAAAGACACCAGCTACACACGCTGAATTCATTAGCACCGTTACTCCTCAGAACAATCACCAAAACCGATTGTTGGCTAACCCCTCCAAGCAGGAAACGGCTGCCATGGCAAAGGCCAACCGCCTATCAAACAGGAAGCCTGCGTCGCTCAACTGAAGAAGTGTTCTCTAAAATTGAAGAGACAAAGATGCAAATCCTTGTTGAGTCATATAGGTCACAAGGAATGTTACTTTGCGCCTGTCCCTGGAGCATAACAGGGGCAGGGGTGTTTGGGAGTGGTGAACGGAACAGTACAACAGTGTCTTACAAGGGTGAAAGGGTGAAAAAAACCCCAGAAATCTTCACTGCCCAACCCCCAAACGAATGAGAAAAACTCAAGACAAAAGGCTGTTCTGGTCGGCTTACGGAGTGACAGCATCTTCCTCAGGAAAGCTTTCATTCCTCGTTTGGATCCACCCCCACTCTCAATGGCGCTAGCCCAAGGTAATGGCGGAAAGCTGTTTTTGCACATAATGCATCTCCTACCCAGCATGAGAACTAAAGGAAAAGCTTAGCCGCGAGTGGCACCCTCCTTCGCCAGGGTCAGATTAAAGCGATCACTGAAAATGAACTCCAAACTGAAATCTGAGGGACGGAACCTAAATGGCACAGAACGTTGCAGGACATGCCCGATGGTTTTGGTTCAGAGAGAACTGGAATTTTTACCCTGAGAGAAGACGTCCAGTTGTGAGTGGCGTGTGGAAGTGCTTTGTGTACTGTGTGGGTGATGTGCTAGGAGAAATCCCATGCGAAAGGACCGAAAGACAAAAGGTAGAGGCTTGGAATGACCAAGAATTGGGTGGTATCCAAGCAACGGAATCCAAGCTGGCAAGATTTGCTGTCAAAGACTTGAACCTACTCTCAACAATGAAGATGGTGCAGCTCTTAAACTGGATTCTGTTTTAGCCCCATTCCGGTACGACAGAAGCAGGTTTAAATCCACAAAAACAAGCCAGTGAGTGAATACCAACGGGTGTTCTGATATTACATGAAACCTCTAGTGATGGAGTTCAACGCACATTTAACTAAAGAAACCAGAGAGACAAACACCACCTTTCATTAGGAGCAGAGCATGACATTTCTAGGGAATGGTAGTCATGGCCCAGAATAACATAATGAAAACAGGGGTGAGTGCATCAAGTGGACAGGTCAGCAAACTGAGCCGAACGTCAAGACTGTTAGCACCCAAGGCCCCTACGACGCTACAGTTCTCATGCCTAATATGGAGGAAGAATGTTACAACAGCACGGAAAGCCAGTGTGGGCAATCTAGCCGAACGAGAGTCTGCAGGACAGACGAGAGATTCATCCGTCACGAACGAGGCCATACAGGGAGGCATTAATGTCAATCTCACGCAGACAGGATCGTGTATGAAGCTACGAGCAACAGAGACCACAAGCTTCCTATCTGTGAGCTTCCTGAAACCACCACTCCTTCGCAGCCAAGACTCCACACACCACTCCCTGATGACTCCACTGCAGAACGAACCCACATATGCAAATCAGTTGACTGTGAGTCTGTCTTAAAAACAGAGAAGGTTTCAGGCAGCAGTAAGAATGAGCAGTAATGGGACAATTACAACAGTGACTTCAGTGTCTATCCAACAAAGAATTTCGCAGACTGAATAAGAGTCGAACACCACAAGACACAAGCAGCCTCTCAGGGATAAGTGACCCCCACCACAAAAAAAGAATCAATCGATGAACCAAATCGCCTTGTATCTCAAAATGTCCCCCGCTCCAACATTCACACTGGCCTTCAGCTCTCTGAAGCTCAACATCTTCCAGAACTAAACACCTCCGACACAACTCTCCCTCACCCATCTCCCGCTTCTCTCCTCTCACTCACTCACATACCCTTGGGACCCTGCTTCTCAACTCTGCCTTACCTACGTTTGCCTCCTGCTTCTTCAGAAATGCTTTATCTACATGTACCCACCCATGCATGAACTACAGGGGCAGACACTACAGAGTTAAAACGCACGCTGCACCACATTCTGCTTCTCTTATGCTTCTTCTCCCAAGGCATAAAACAGGAAACTGCACCTCCCTCCTGTGCCTCTTATCACTTCCTCTAAGGGCAGGATAATGATGCCTTTCACGAGTCAGCTATTTTTGGCTCACTCTGCGCTCAGCACACCCTGACGATGGAGGCTCGGCGGAGGAGAAGCTCACCCACACAGGATGCCGGGGATAAACAAATACTGGGTGGAGCCCCTGCTGGTGCTACAGTGATGCGGGACATCAGCAGCCAGTTCACCGGGACGCTCCGCACGGTTAGAGCCAAAACCCGGACAGGTAGACCGCTACCTCTGTTGCCAAGCAATGCGGAGAGACGGGCCCGACGGTGGCGGACACGAACACCGCGACAACGACCCAGACTCACCTCTGCGGTCGCCACCATCCTCAGATCATTCGGGGCAGCTGCGACCGGATCTGCGGTGAGCGGACAGGCAGGGCCCAGAGTGACAGGAGCTTTTCTGATGGGAGTTGGGCTTGAAATCGCTTGCGGTCTGCCAGGTTCGAGTACCGAACGAGCGCGTTTCTGTAATTCAGCGCTGCGGCGAAACCGCATTCCCCATTGATAGCCATGACAACTGTGGCCGTCCGATTAGAGAAGAGGAAAAAGAAAGAAAAAACCTCAATAGACAATTCTTAATTTCTTTCTTTGATGCCTGTACCAGTTACCATGGTAATGAATGGCATCACACTGAGGGGACACGGCAGAGGAGATGACATAAATGTTATTAAGCAGAAGTTATTTTAAGAAAGTGTATGGTTTGAATATTTATGATGTTTCATATATAACTCAAATACCGATTACAAATACATACTGAGATTAATCAAATTAAAAATAGACTTTCTACAGAGATAATTCCATGTATGCCATAAATAACCAACTGTGTGTCAGACTAATAGCTCTGGTTTTGGTTCATTTTCAAAAGTTAGGCTATAACCAGACACAGCGTACAGCCTATTAAGACAGATATGTTTATTACAATTCCAGTTCACTTGCACTCACGCTTCGCATTAGTCAACACTGCCTGGTACACGAAAAGCGCTTTCTGAGGAAGCACTCGGACACTCTGTACGACAGACATTGCGTTGCACAATAATCTTCATGAGAAATCAAAACAAGTCTCCAATGCGGAACTGACTTGCCTTATAAAAATGTACTGAAGACCCTGTGTGTTCTACTACTCCAACATCTGCCATCGGGAAAGTGCAAGGAAAATGCGAATGTCTTTGCAAATCAGTCCATCCAATGTCCAAATCATGCAGTGTCCACACGTGTTTGGTTAGTTTAAGGTGCCCCCATGTGTCCCTTTTCCCTAATGCGTGAAGCCACACCAAGCATACACATTAAACACAGAGCTGCACGCAATGCTCCAACTAAACCATCAATAATGTGCATTTATTTCATTCTTCTATATTGCTTGAAGTTAGTCAACACATCAGTGAGACTGCACACACCCCCCCCTGTGGTGCAGAAAGAGGAGTGAGGTTAACACCCTGGGTGATTTCGCCCTCAGTCACAATGCAGGCTTATGCTCACTCATTCTCACACCAGCTGGTTTTTTGGGAGAAGCCAATTTTACCCAACCACCATGTTTTTGGACTGTAGAAGAACACCAGAGTCCCTGGAGGAAACCCACACGGACATGGGGAGAACTTGGAAACTCCACCCAAACAACGACACAAACCCAAGACCGAAGGTCTCGGAGGCTAACCATGCTCCCCATTTAAGATGTCCACAAGAAGCCCACTAGCAAGTGGTAAAACCCCACTAGCAATCAGAAGGTTGCTGGTATTCGTATAGTATAGAATGTAGTATGGTATTCAAATAGTATTCAATTATAATTACATATTTGGAATAAAGCCTCAAAATTGCTGAAAATGCAAACATCCTGGAATTTATACTGCCTGTTTAATACAGGGAGGACTCAAAAGACCCTACATGGCCGCATTCCAAAGAGGACCATGAATGAACCTAAACAAACCAGTGTTAACCGCTGCTGGTAAGGACATGACCTCTACCTGAGACCCATAGTGGGAAAGAAGTGGATGGTACGATACATCAGTAAAGAGGTGACAGTAGTGAGCACCAAGACAGGGAAACCATAGAACATTCATGACCCTCACAAACAAGTCTTACAAGGAAGACGTTGAAATTGGGCAGTGTTAACTTCCTGAAGAAATTTTCCACTGCAAAAAATGTTAATACATTTGCTAAAGCGTTCTCTCCTGTCAGCTATTATGGCCACACTCACTGATGGTATCAAGTAGGCTAAACTCACCTGTATTTTCTGTTTAATGTCAGTCAACCAACAGAGAACACTAGGAATATTCCCAAGACAATACTGCCTTCACCTCACAGATTATACACAGAACTCTCACGCAGCACATTCAAAAAACGAAGACATCCTACTCGAAACACGTTTTACCAGAGGTCATTGAGGACATGAGATCGACAGCTTCGACATTACGAGTTACGACATTGCGTTCACACAGAACAGAGCTACAACCGACTCACAGAGCACAAGACAATAGCAGGAAAATACTGGGCCCAGAGAGAGAGAGAGAGAGAGAGAGAGAGAGAGAGAGAAAAGGGACAGACCTGGTACAATGGAGTCTAATGGGTATAAGAGGTAGGGATTTGAAGTGAGCCGTGTGACAAAAACAATTACGTTTCTTTATAAAATTTTTAAGCATAAAAATAAAGCATTTTCAACTCACCACGATTCAGGGCTAAAGGCTAACGTATGTGGTGATAAAGAGCTTTCAGTCAAACGATGCCCTTTATCCCCCATTATCATGCAGCACTCCTCCACACAGTCCTGACAGCATTTATTTCTATATTTTTGAGTCACTCAAAAGCAAGAAAGCATGAAACTTATTATCTTGCACTGATGTTCTCCACACATCACGAATGTCCAGGTCATCTCATTTCAAAACAAGGTCAGCCAGAGATTTATCTATGAGAAAGAAATATACACACTGGCCAGAAGGTAAAGAACGGAAAAATACAGCGTAACTGTATATTCAGCAGCCTTGCTCAAACAAGACTTTAACATTTACCACTCAACCTACACAGATCCACTCAAAGTCAAGGGAATTTTTATCCAAAAGGCTGGACAAGTTTTGAACTTGTTATGCTGACAGTTGCATCACTGGTCATATGACACAATGGGAGCTGAAAATGATGTGTGAAACTGAATTTTGTATTCTTGTATAAATGCTACTCAGCTACATGACACTCAGGTGTCAAATGCTCATGATGCATTCGTTGCATGCAAAGGTGCGTCAGATAAACTGTATTACAACATGGAGTCGAACTGCCATGAGGTGTCTATAGAAGTGTTTCTCAAAACTGACCGTGGTGGTCAGGGCACAAGGAAACTCAAGTTCACTCAAATGTTCGTTCTAAATGAACCTATAGAATAAATCAATGTGCGCAACTTTCATATGTCTAATTTTTGAAAAGGTTTTTGCATTCAAGTATATACACAGTACTAATACTGCAGTAAAACCCATGCAGCTGGATTGTAATGTGAAAGTGTAGCAGACAGTCGATTCTCCCTGTAGCTGCTGTTTGCATACAGAACGTAGAGTTAGCCAGTCCAAGTAATATGTGCCATCCAGGGAAAGGTTCTTGAGCTGCATACCAGCCCACAAAGTGCGTTTTTACAATCAGAAAACCACCATTACCAACCATCCGTTCCCAGAACATTTGATCAAGTCATAATCCAGGCCATGCACATAGCATGCAGGACACTACTGATTCTGAAGTAATTACTAATCCCAATATGCCTCAATTAAAAGTATGTGCAACAACAACTCTGAACACGCTCAGAATGCTGGGTAAGACTGTCCTGTCCTCTACTCTGAATTCCGTGCTTTTCCTGTTACCTTTACAGCTCCATGTAGACCTCTCACATTCAATACTGAACAATCTAGAACAGTCAACTATATGAGAATAAAGCACACATTACTGTAGATGTTTATCCTGACAATGTGATCCATACTACAAATAATTTGTCAAAAAATGAACACTGCACAATATACACACACAACTATTATACATTCAATAATCACTGGTGTAAAACTACTAAAGTGAGACAAATCATGGCCACCAAAAGAGAATCTGGGAACAGCTTTCAGACAAAATCTGCTTTGGCATTCCACAGTGTATTTACAAGGGACCAATCAAACCACAGACTCAACGAACAGGTGACCTCTCCGTTACTATTTATTGGCCACGCTCAAGTTGTAACATAATTTACATTTTTTTTAAATTAGGCACTTCATATTCTAACCCCCCCCCCCCCTCGCCCAACACATTCTTAACCCATATTCTTATAACACTGTTTTAATAACATGTAATTAAGCAACAATCAGTAGTAATCAGCAAACTGCTGTGTTGTTGTCTTTAAGGAGGCCTAGATAACAGACTTGGGCTGATGTATCAGACAGCGTCACATCAGGAACTCCTGCTCGGCGCATGGTGTACGGCAGGTCTGAATAAGCAATCACATGACGTCCCTTTGTAGCCACAAACCAAAATTTCTGCTACAAAGAGATCCACCATTTTATTTCGTGATTCTGGAGTCTTGGGAGAAATGATTTTTTTGTCTCTTTTGTTAGGACAAAAAAATTCCAAGAAACAAAATTAGTGGGAGCAAAAGTCTTGGGCGATATTCCTCATTCTCGGACGACTGATTCATTGCAGACTTGAGATTATTCCCAAGCAGCTGAGATTATTATTGGTGTTATCAGCAGCTCTCAACAATGGTGTAAGTGCGCTTACCCCCCTCCCATTACACAAGATAAACCGCAACACATCGGCCCCAAATCGACATACTGACCACAGCACATTTGGAATCAGATTCCAATAGCTAACAAAAATACCCAAACTTGGCTTGCAAGTCCGAATATTCCAAATATGGAAAACTAATTGAAGACAATCACTATACAGTTATGGATGCTGGCAACAGCACATAAGCATGCAGGTTCAGTCTCCAATCCAAGGAGTTAAGTGTAGAATGGCAAAATAAGCATAAGTACCTCCTCTCAGCTAGCTGAAACCCACCCTTCCCCTACCCCCATCCCCGTCCCCCTACCCACCACCGCCGCCCTGGTGGTGGAAATACTGGCTTTCAGACGTGAATGCACCGTTTGCAGCTTTTTGAATGTAAAGGTATAGTTATTCAGTTAGTTATTAGGGGATTGTTTGCTCCTTTGGACACATGTACAAATACAGAAGGGAAGCAAGTGGCCTCAGTGGTGGTCAGAGCAAGACTACAACCAAAACGGTTGGATTAAAATTAAAAACAAAATGTAATAAAAATGACCAATGAGTTGTCAGGACCTGTCAAAAGATAAAATGTTCAACTAGTTCATGTAAAGAACAATTCTAAAAGACCTACATCAACAACATGTCCTTTCGGTTAAAAAAAGGAGTAGTTGGCAAAGCGGACGGGTTCGCAACATTAGTTTAGATTTTTGATAACATATTTAGTCAAGATCATTAGCCACTGACCCCATACTTTAAGCGTTACTCACCCTTTCCATTCTGCCAGGCTGTATACCATGATAAACTAAGAAAAGACGTTAAGAAGATGATCGCAGTGGCAACCGTTCCATTTCTGAGCCTCATCTCATTTCAGCGGCTCTCCGCGGCTGCAGCTCCACACGTTTCTTTTCCTCCTCGGCGTCTCGGTAGAGGGACGGGGGGAGGGCAGGGACGGCACCGGGCCCTCCGTTCCGCGGGTCGCGGTCGCTGGCGGAACGGTGTCCTGCCCGTTTCTGGTGCTTGAAACCAGTGGTTGATAAGTCACGGGGCGAATCAGCGGAGCTTCGACGTTTCGGGATCGTTATGAGCATGTTGTGCCTTCATCCTGACTGCGCAGTGTACCGAGGAAATATACGAATTGTTAGGCTCTTCTTCAACTTCTGCAAGTGATGACAAAAAAATGACCGGGAAGACAAAAATTACCATCATAGGGTTTCGCTTGGTGTTACAAAACAGTCAAGATTAAGAGGGCTGAACTGACAGGAGAGAACCTGCTTTAACGATACAGGGCAGTCATGTCAGGGGTAGATATACCAGCGGCAACCGGGCTAGGAAGCTAATATGAGCTAGATAGCTAGTCTAGTAGCTAATTAACGGTGGAACGATAATTTCGTTAACGTTAATTCCGCTAAACCAAAACTGAAAACGGTTAGCTACAAGGATTACTGAATTTTACTAATTTTAACAGGTCAATGCATAGCACACATTATAGTAAGGACAGTAAGAGAGCTTCATCGTAGATCTTAAAATGTCTCAAGTAAAAAGTAATTTACTTAAATCCTACGGAATCAACAGTAGCTACGATCACTAAATCAGATGGCTTATCGGCAGCTTTCCTACCTGTCGGAGGAGCAAAATATGTCAGACACAACAGGCATGTTTAGCCGACTGCCGGAGCGAACAGAAAGACGCCAACAACAACTTTTCGCACTTGCTCTTATTATCGGCGCAAACCGCATATGCGAACGTACCATTAAAATAAAATGACAACGACTACTCACGTTGTTAAAAACGTTTTTTTTCTTGCATTCTGTAAAATTTCGGATTAGCGACTATTCACAAGATTCGTTTCCCCGAACATTTACTAATGCTGAGCTCTCAATCAACCTTCACCTAAGCACCGCCCACCGGAAGACGCTATTGGTTGTCGTCAATTCACAACCAAATTACGCAATGTAACTGTCTGCCTGCGGGAAAAAATATATAAAGATTAAACAATGTATAAATGTATATATGTATATATGTATATATGTATATATGTAGATAGATAGATAGATAGATAGATAGATAGATAGACAGTTTTTTGCTTTTTTTCCTTTTACAGCTATTGGTTAGTTAGTCCATTTTGGTGTCCTTTTTGCGAAGACATTTGTCGTGGGAAAATGCATACATTAAAGTAATATGAAGTTAGTCATGAGATTTAGTTTGTTTTTTGAGAAAACATCTAAATGTTTTGCCCGAATTGCCGCGACTTTATTTGAGCGCTAGAGGGCGGACTAACACAAATATGAGCTACTCACCAGTAACTGGTTTCGTTTTCCTTCCAGTCGTAAACAAACTAATTCGCTGTATTTAATTGTGAATACATTACCTCTGTAAATATTTGTACTAATATCCAAACAGTAACTCTGTTGAATAGTTTACCTATTTTGGGGCCAAAAAAAATTAATTCTGGCATAGCCATGGCAGGCCATGTGGACTAAGACCCCAAAGACGATCTTCATTTATAGAGTAGTATTTAGAGGCACTCCTCTGGATTGTAGCTATTTTGATTAGTGCAAATAATACACATTGTAGTTCCATTCATTATCTTTGTGGCTTAAACCCACTAGTCGGGGTCACAGGAGGGTTGGAGCCAAACCCAGCATCACTGGGCAAAGGCAGGGAACACCATGGGCAGGTCGCCAGTCCACCACATGGTGGCCCACACTCACACCTACGGGCAATTTAGAGTGACCAATCAACCTAACACACATGTCTTCTGACTGTCTCTGGGCCGGAAAACCCACGCAGGGAGAACATGCCAACTCCACACAGAGCGGACCGGACCGGACCGGACCAAGAATCGAATCCAGACCACCTTGCTGTGAGGCAACAACGCTAACCACCACACCACCATGCCGCAGAATGAGCTCTAACGGTATAGGGTCAAATGCACGCTGTAACATGACAATGTTTTTAAATACCTTTACAGCTTTCTTGGGTAATGCAATGAAAAGCGCCTCACGTGGTTAATCATTTTAAAGCCACGACACAGAACGATAAACATTTTATATATATTAAACACAAAATGATAAGGATCATGACCATATGCCTTTTAATTCACTCACAAAAAATTCACTCACAAAAAATGTATATCTATCTATCTATCTATCTATCTATCTATCTATCTATCTATCTATCTATCTAGAGAGATAGATATATAGATTGATAGATACCATATATGTGCATACCATATATTTCTGCAAAACATGCAATTTTTGCTAAGTGCTGTGCGACTAATATTGAATGAAATACACACAAACAAAAGTCCTATGCACCAAAGTCCATTCTTTAAACTCTTTTTCAGGACAAGTATTTGCAAGTGTTTATTTGTGTTAGAATGGTACTTTCTTGTTCTACTATAGCTTCATTACAGTGTTATACGGGAGACATAACCCTAACCCACATAAGTAGCTCGAATGTCTTGAGCACCTAAGTCATTTTACACAGTAATGTTCATGCACACATGATTAGATGCTGAAACATTCCTGTGCGACCTCAGCTATAATTTGACTGCTAACTCACTGCTTTCTTCATTATTTGTTGATGTTCTGCTGACTCCAAACAACTTCATAACTGAATAATCACTGTTTAGTACAGATTGTTTCTTTTTAGTGATCTTTCAGACATTTTTCTGTTTTTGTAAGTTTACATCAAAATAAGCCTGCCAGAATAGCTTTGTAGGCTCATCCAACATAACACTACTGTTCGTAGTTTATCATATACTACTGAATACTGACACCATCAAAAATGCAGATAGTTCTAATATAACCCAATATATAAAGGGGAAATCAGAGGCCAAGCAAGAAACAGAATCCCTGCATAATATATCTGTACACGAGTCAAGTGTTTACTACAAGGTTCTGTATTAACATTTCCCAGAACAAAGAATTAGTTCCACTATGACTTCTGTTTGCCTGCTTATGTCACTTCAGGCTTAACTGCAAATGGAACACTGATTCTGAGCTTGTGCACAGAGAAAAAACCCTCCGGAGTCTTTTGCCATTTGTGAAGATTGTAACATACAAAAGCTACATTTCACAAGGTCTTTGTGTTTCACTGACTAGTAATAAGCTCCCACTTCTGTACAGATATATGACCAACTGTGACGGGCAGGAGGTGCGAACAAAAAGGAAGCGATCACGCCAAGTCTCAGAGAAAAAGAGGGGTTTAATAAATAATGTGCGCTAACCAAAATCCCGTGCACTGATCCAAATTAAGGATACAATAACCAGCAGTCAACTGGTACACAGACAAGGCATATATAGACAGACAAACTACCGTCAGGTGAGGGAGCTAATAAGCCCCACCCACCTGAGGGAAGCACACAACGCAACAACAACAGGACAACTGCCGCTGTACCGGAGGCGACCGGTAGGGGGAGCCTCCCTCACCGTGACAGACCCCCCCCACCAAGCCGCACTACGCCCGATGTGCGGTTCACAGCGGCAGAACAAAAGACGCAAGGCGAAGGGGCAGGAAGGCGGGGACAAGGCAGGGCAACACCTCCTGCGGTCCGGGGGAGCTGAAACATAAAACATATAACACAATTTAGCTCCCGCGTCCCTGGGCGGGAACCTAGACCGGCTGGGCCGTCAACAATAGACAACCACGCCCCAGTCGGTCACAGAGTCCTCACGCCCCAAGGGCCCCACAACGTGTGTGTGTGTGTGCAGGTTACCTCCCTACTGCACAGTTGAACGTCTCCTGGACCAACCTCTCGGCTCGGGGCAGACCACTATCCAGGGCCTGGAGTACCCCTGGCATTACCTAGCCCGGCCAGGGAGACCACCCCCCTTTTGGAGGGGTGCGGAGCAAGGGTAGACTCCTCCACCCTGCCGTAGGTTCCATTAGGAAAACACTCCCTCCCCATCATGGGCGGCTAGCTCCAGGGTAAAACCCTCATCAACCCGAGCACGAGGGCTGGTCAGGGACACCTCAGTCAACCGGGAGGAACCTGCACACAATATATACGCACAAATACACACACACAGACAACGAAAACGCCGCACTTACCCTGACCGTTATAGTACCCCTAACACAGGGGGAGAGGTCTCCATCTCAGAAGGAGGGACACCCCTATGCGCCGCCTCTTACTGGAGGGAGGGGGCCCCTACCGTCTCCGGAGACACTCTCACATCCCTGGTCAGGGCCTCCCATAGGAGCTGCGCCTTCCGTGCCACGGTCCATGGCACGGGACCCTCCATAGCCCCTCCCCAAACGCCCTTTGGAGGAGGAGCGTACGGGGAATTACATGAAACAATTCACAAGCACGCTAGGACAAACACAAACACGAGGTGGGCGACACAAACACATACGGCGCACTTACCCTTCTCACCGGGCGGGCTTCACACCCCTCTCTCAGCTCGCCCCAGACACTCTCTCTAAGAGGTCTGAGGGCTCCAGGGCAACCCCTCTCAGAGGAAGTTCTGCCCTTTCTCAGCTCACCCTAGGCCACCTGTCCAGTGGGCCTAGGGGCTCCAGGACAGTCCCCTCACACTCCCGGTAGGGGCCTCCTTCCCGGGCTGCGCCCTCTGTGCCACAAACAGTGGCACAGGACCCTATATAGCTCCCCCAAAACATATTTTGGGAGCCCTTAGGGGAATTACATAAATACACGAAAGACAAACACAAACACGCAAGACAAACGGCAGACGCACCTTCCACTCACTCAAGCCCGTAGTCACACTCATCTCACACATGCACAAACACAAACACAGACTACGGGCGAGCACAGTAGCGAGAAGGCGCCGCCCCTTGGAGGAGGCGCTACCAGGTCTTTCGCTACTGTCACCGTCGTGCCACACAACGTGCTGTACAAACACACAAACAAACAAGCACGTAGGCACGACGGGACAAGCGGTTTACAACCTAGCTCTCCTCCACACACATTCAAACAACAAAATTTCACACGGACAAACACTTACCACGAGACATGACCACAAACGAAGGAGAAAGTAAAAGGAGACTGGCGGCTTCGAAGGTGGCTGGTTATTCTGTGACGGGCAGGAGGTGCGAACAAAAAGGAAGCGATCACGCCAAGTCTCAGAGAAAAAGAGGGGTTTAATAAATAATGTGCGCTAACCAAAATCCCGTGCACTGATCCAAATTAAGGATACAATAACCAGCAGTCAACTGGTACACAGACAAGGCATATATAGACAGACAAACTACCGTCAGGTGAGGGAGCTAATAAGCCCCACCCACCTGAGGGAAGCACACAACGCAACAACAACAGGACAACTGCCGCTGTACCGGAGGCGACCGGTAGGGGGAGCCTCCCTCACCGTGACACCAACCTCATATGATTGAGCCATTTGCATTTTTCCTGTTCATTCTAACATTACCATGAACACAAGATAACCTATTGCCTATATAGTTCAAAATTCAACAGTGCTCAGTGCTTTCAGACTCCAGGCTTTCTGTTCCCACAGGCTGGTTATAACATCTAGGCCTCAGGACCTAAGCAGCTCCCCATGACTACCACCTGTTTGTTGAAACAGCCTCTTTATGATGAAATACGACATATTTCCTATTTGGTTCTATTTTTCGTTTCCACGAACAGTTTAAAAGGGAGCACCTTCTTCTGTGCTCTCGACAAGAAAACATTAGCTACCCTAGTGGAGGATGATTAGTAATGTCATGCTCAACAAACTATAGATTTGGTGTATAACCCAGTAGGCATTTTTGCACGTTCAATCCTGGGTTAATACCTCACTGAGATATAAACTTTCAGCAATCAATTTAATACAAACGTTTGCTGTATGCAAACTGTTATTTTTAAACACTTTTTTGTTGTAATATACATGTTAAATTAGTAAATATGTTTGCATTTAAGGCCTGTATTCTTTTTGAAGAATCATAGCTTGCATTATAGGTGATATTTCGCCAAATGGGAGCCTGAAAGGTTGCTATCAGTAGGGGGCAGTTTTGAAATAGTCATCCAGGGATATGAGAGAGACCTCTCCAACCCAGTCCTGGAGCCAGACCTGATCCACAACCAGCTTCATAAAGACCCACTTCTGGCCAAGAGGCCACTTCTTCATGACCGGGTTCCTTGAAGAGAGAGACCACGTGGCCACACAAGCAAACACACAAGCCCAACATGTTGATTCAAGAAAGAGAGTTTGGAAGCAAGCAGGAAAACACAGGCATTCAGTTACCTGGAAAACATGGCCTCCTTCGCAAAAGCCAGTTCCTCTGGCCCTACTTCTACCATCCTGCCTGTTAAGGTGAGTCTGACACACCTGGGGTCAGCAGGGTCAATGACATGTTTCCTAGACAACAGGAAGGTTATGTGCATTGTAGTATTTAGTACAGACAGAGAAGCGATGTAATATAAACAATGAGGTCACCTTTTTTCAGAGGTGTAAACAGCTCAACACATAAGTGCTTCAATGATTTTGAACCACCCAGCTGGTTACACCAATTGTCCTTCCTTCTGTCCTGAACTAATTAGCAAAGCGCAGCAAAATCCTGGGGAAAATTTTGACTTTCTGAACGTGTGTGTTCACTTCACTTGTACATGTGTTTAACATTGTTCTTTTTTGAGAATCTAAGCCCCCAGAGGCCAGTTTGGCTGAAGGTTTTTGTTCCAAGCCAACAAGAGCATGTTTGACTCAACTCATTTACTCAGTTGGTCTCAGTCTTCAAGTAACTGACCAATGTGGTCGGCTGGTACTCCAGCAGTAGTTACAACATTTGCAGGTTAGATTGGAAGTTCCTAGTTTCTGTTAAATCCATAGGGAGGTGGGAGGGTTAAAATACATTCATCTGTTACATGGACACTTTTGCCATGTCTATCACACACGTACATTTGTGAGAGTATGACAGAACAGGAAGTGTTAACACACCTGCAGAACTCTCCCCCTGTTTCGGATAACGTAAGAGATGCAAATGGGAAGTTTTGTAGATCCGTTACAGCATGGACAGTAGGAGAAATATAAAAATATGGGACTCCGGTGCTGTTGTCTAGGGGACCATCACTGACAGAAAAGATACTCCCAAAAGGTATTCCTCGTATCTAGGGCAGAGACAAAAATAAAGTTGAAAGCCATGTCATATGACGCACAAATGTTTCATTTTAAATTTGCAGATTAATAGCAAATGACATTTAACGCATTACAGTTAACAGAGACGCTACCTGCGTGTGTGTGGAGACAGTCGCAAGATAACCCCAGTCACTGTAGTGTGTAATATACCTCGCCGTTCTAGCCGAGTTTTCATGTGGCGCACGCGACCTGGCTGGCGCTTTCACTTCTTCTATTCGGTAGGAAAAAACACGGGAAGCAGACGGAACGTGCGCTACGTCATCCGCCTCTGACTTGTGATCTGACATCTTCTCTGTAGCATCTCTGTATACAGAAGAAGGATAGACCTGCTTCCACAATCCCACATTACCCACCAGCAACGCAGGAGCAATCGCCTCATCCGAATTAGTACTCAGCTCCTCGTCTACATCATCTCTTACAGCCCAAGATACCGGTCCTCTGAGTGTGTAGGCTTCAGTGTATGATAATGTCAGCGACAGCATTATTAGTTGTAATGCACACACTAGCATATTTTCTATCCCCCACGAATACAACAGCAGTCGACAAGGTAAATGTTGGCGTCGTACAAACGTACGGAAGTTTAAACAACGACACCACGTGGACCACCTGAAAACAAACCCATTCGGAAAAAATACGCGACCATAAACATTAACCCATGTTTTAGTTTTGAAAACGATATCTCGCTCTTTATGCATTAAGACATTTTTTCATAAGACGCTTGTGCGATGATTTTTACGTTTTAAATTTTTATTTTATTCATACAGAATACCTTGTCTAAACTTAATATATAATTACATTTCATATCACTTAAATGCATATGAATTAATTATAAATAGATACAAACTTTAATGTAATTTAAAGTTTAATTAAATTACTATTAGATCAACATTCAATGACATTTTTAATAATTTAGTAAACCTGAGAACGACAAAACCTAAAGTACAGGAGGAAAAGGCTGTGTTTGTGTGCCGGTGGGTGGGGAGGAAGGTGCTTTTTGTCTTGTATTCTTTCTTAGTGCCTGTCTCAGTCTCATCCTCTCTCTCTCACAGTCTCACTTTCATTCACTCTCTCCCCTCACACGCTGTATACCTCAGCCATCTCTAAGCATTCTCCAAACCCTTGGAGCACTGCTACCCAGTATCCTCTCCCCCAAGTCTCTTTCTGACTCAGTCCATTGTCTTATCACTCCATGCAAGGGATTTCCTCTTTGCCAGCTCCATCCAGGAAGGTTGTCCACTATCTCTGACAGACTGGGGAGGTGATGAAGATGAAGGTGGTGATGATGACGAAGGTGGAGGCATTGTTGTCTTCTGCCATTTGTCCCCTCTGTCCAGCCTCATGGGACAAGGGGGAGATTCTGGGGTAGAAACATGAGTATAATAAAGTTGATATATAGTCAAAATATATGACTAGATATTTGTGTTTGCATTTTCCTGATTGCAGATACACACACACAAACACCTTATGCATTACACCTGTACCTGTGAGTTTGCCATGACTGGCCGTGGTTCTGATTGCAGTCAGAGGCTGAGGAGGGGATCGATACTCTTGTGGCATTTTCTGCTCCTCTACCTATTAACATTGAAAAGCACATAAATCCACTATGAGCTAAAACTGGTTCCACCAATAACAAAGACATTGTTATATATATTTCCTATTGAACACAACTGCAACAAGCTTCACCTTGGACAGCTCAGATGTTGGTCTCACTGTCTGCTTGCTGGGGGAAGCTCTGCTTTCCACACTTCCTCCCCACTGCACTATACCTTCCACTGGACCTTTTCCTTGTGACAAAAGTGCCGGTTCTGCTTTCCCTAGGAGCATGGAGGATCCTTCCCCACCAGCTGGACACCTCGTCTGTGAGGACGCACGGGCTGCAGAGGTCTGACTGGGTGCTAGCTTTGGGTTCGGGGAAATATGATGGCTAGAGGGCTGAGTTAAGCACAGGTTGAGCTGACTGGAGGCTTGGGACGGACTGGGAAATGACTGCACTGGTTTTGTAGTAGAATATGTGGTTGATGAAACAGATGAGGCCTGGCCTGATTGGACTGGCTTGCTACTGAGCTGTGTTTGACTAGTGGTTGAAACAGTTTGCTTTAACAATACATCTACTGCTTCTGTGGTTGGCTGAGGGGGTCTGATGGAATGTTCCATGGGTGATGGCAGAGTTATGGATGGATGCGTTGCTTTTCCAGAGGCCTGCGTTGCTGATGGTGGAGTAGAAATATCCTGTGATGGCCTGACAAAGTGCGGTGCAAGTGATGTTTGATGTGTAGGCCTTCCAGACCCTCCAGTGGACTGTGATGTTGATGTCTGTGCTTGCGAGGGTGCAGATGCCATGCCTGTTGGTCGCATGGTTGACTGAAAGCCAGAAAAGTCAGGCAGTCTGCTTGTGAAGAGCTGCTGGAGGCTCCTGGTCTTTTCTCGGGCCATACTCATCCAGGACAACTCTGAGGAAGGCTCCCGTGGCTCGTTAGTTAGCACTGGTGTGCTCTCTTTAGGGGTGAAGGGCACTGGTGTGCTCTCTTTAGGGGTGAAGGGCACTGGTGTGTTCTCTTTAGTGGCCCAAGAGTGTACAAGCTTAATTTCCTCAGTGGGTGAAGAGGTGAGATAAGATGATGCCCCCAAATCTGTAAAGAACAACAGATATAACATTAGTGCACTAGAAATAGAATAGTTTGGAAACATTCATCGCTTCATTCTTTTCGGCATCAAAACATCTCCAGCAAATATTAAATTAAAATGACCCAATTTGATCTGAAAAAGTAGTCTTTACATAAAACATTACGTCTTTACCAAGTCTGAGGTCATTTACTGCTTCCCCCACCGTACAAAAATTCAATGCTATTTGCTGTTTGATTTGCTAAGCTAACAGTGAGATAGTAAACAGTGTGTGTGGGGCATAGTTTATTGTGTGATCTGAAGGACGTAGATGTGGTGGGACCAATAGGATTATAAAAGTTCTGACTTGTACTAAAAGATTGCTTACTTGGGTAGCTAAGGAAGGGTGTATCTTCCCAAGGTAGCATTTCATAACCTTTAACTCTGCTTAATGTCTTATTCTCTAGTAAGTGTTTTCAGGTGGACAGTGCAGTCAGATGAAAAATGTCCAATGCATTTGAAAGGGGACCAAGGAACAGACTGAGGAGCTCACCGGGCATTCTAATGGTTCTGTCGTGGTCTCTGCTGTCACTCGGAGGTACAGGGCTCAAGGCCTGGGTGGAGATGAGGGGTTCAGTGCTGGGACTGAGAGACCTTTTAAACACTGTGGTAGCCAGGTTTCCTCTTACAGTGCCAGCGCTGCTGTCCTTGTGACCCCCGACTGCAGGAGACTCTGGCACTCCAGCTGGGGTCATTGTGCTGGCATCAGTCCTCTGCTGCTTGACAGTGTGCTCTGTCTGTCCCTTGACTGTGGGACATTTTAGAGATAGAGAAGTAGCGCGTAGTTTCACTCCAAATGCATTCTTTTCCTTTTCCTCTTTCCCTTCTTCATTAACGTCGTTTCCCTTTGGGTGCTTCTTTGCCCCATCCATTGTCTCCACACCTTCCCGAACCTCCGTAACCTCCATACTCTTCTCTTGGGTGTCGTATGCTTCACCATCCCCTCTTTCTCGCCCAGCACAGAGGTTTAGCGTGAGATCCCGTGGCTTGGTTGGTATCACTGGTATACTGTCAAGTTTCTCATTTCCCAAAGACTCTGTAAGGTTAGCGCATGGTTCTTTCCCTTTTGGCCTTTGGCTCCTGAGATGATCCTGTGTTTTGAAGGTTTTTGTATAAATGGGTGGAGGTGGGAGGTCTCTCTTTGAGCCTGTTTGCTCCAATACTCCAGTGAAGCTTGCAGTTCTCTGCCTCTCGTGACTCTTCGATGGGGAGGCAGCTAAGCGCAGAGAGCCTGACCCAGTTCTTGGCTGGTTTGTGGACTCCTTTGGCAGTTTGTCCACCTGACCAGTGGGTGGCACTGTCTGTAGATTTCTGCCATCAGCTTTGTCATCTAAGGGAGCTGTATTTCTCCTCTGGGATGATGGTCTTAATGCAAGTCCAACAGCCAAGCCCTGACGCTGGTCTCCAGGATGATTTTCATGCGAGAGGTCTTGGACCCCATCCTTCTGTAGAACATCCTTCTGTAGTGCATCTTTGCCCTGAGTTGCTATGGTGTAAGACCCTTTTTCACTTTGAAGCTGACTGTGCTCTGACTCCATTGTAATGAGGCGTGCAGTACTTAGGGCGCCTACAGTCGATGAAGCACTATCTTGGAAACTCTTCAGTCTGAAGCCAAACTGAACCTCTCTATGGTCTTCACATCCCTTCATACTGGTTGACGCAGAAGAGCCTCGAAGCTTACCAGTCGGTGCTTCCTCTTGTTTCAGAGCCTGTTTAGACTCCACAACTGAACTGTATGACTCTGCAAACTCAGGCTTCTGGGTGGGTGCTGTTTCCCAGACTGATGTCTGCTGCTTCATGATAGGTTGTGGGAGGAAAGGAGTAGAGGGGGAGGCGGTTCCTTCAGGTTGGCTCTTAGCATGGGTGAAAGGCTCATCTCTACTTCCTGTCAGTGGTTTTCGGGGTGAAGCTGGACGAGGGTTTCTGATTGGAGGAGCAGTAAACCCCTCCCCTGGAAGAATGATCTGTGGGTAGTAAGAGTGATCCCGGGTTGTTTCTTTGGTAACAGCAGTTACTCCCTCGTCCTCTGTGAGGAATTGTTCCACGTTGTTCATACTCTGTGAGTGAGGTCTGTTTCCATCCTGCCCAAGTAAAACCGTGTTAGTGTTTACATTCCTATCACAACTGTTAGTGCACAACGACTGTAATCTTATATGTAAATAAATGTGACTTTGAACCAGTGAACTAAATTATTCAAGTAGTTTCAAGTATGTTTGCCAAGTCAAGTAATGAAGCCAAATAGTTCCACAAATACGTAAAAACAAAAAGGACTCACTGAGGTGAGCAACCTCCTGCCCTTAGTACCGGCTCTCTGGTTCCGAGGCTTGACTGACATCCGATGGCGGGCAGCAGAGCTGTCCAAGCAGGGGATGAATTTTGGCGGGGCACTGAAGTCCACCCCAGGGCACGGCACAGAGGGAGGGAGAGGAGCCCGTCTGGGGCTTGGGGGTCGAGGTGAAACCGATTGGGCTAAAGGCTGCACAGGGGTTTGAGTTACCAAATTAATATGCATGGAAGAAATGAAACCTGAGAAATATATTAGCTTTGGTTGCAAGATATTAGAGGCAAGGGAAGAAGTGGTTATGCATGGATTTTTTTGTGTGCAGGTTCCCTTATAATTGTAATTAAATGCCCAGAAATGGAACTGAAGCAGAAGGAAGAGTAGGTTTACAATTGATTCAAAAGAATAAGACAGCTGAGGCAAAATATGTGACATTAGTGAGATGTATTCCCTGGGAGGAATGAAAAACTACAAGGGTAATGGGGAGGTTTCAGTCACATGACTGTTAACATGCATTCAACATGTTGTGGAGGCCTGGGGGTGGAGACAGAGGAGAGCTGTCTGCAGGCATGCAGAACACAGCGCCCACGTGATGTGTCCTGGTAGGGGTTTTAGAAAGTGGCTTCTGCTCAGGCCTTTGGGAAGGCTGTGTATGAAGCGGTCACCTTGCATGAGGGGTTCTTGGTAAATCCTGAGATTTCAGATGGGCTTTGAGGATGTCCATCAGCTACTGGTTCTCCTGCAGGTTCTTCTGTGTGTTTAATGGGCCTCACCAGTGGCGGTGGGCCCAGATGAATGTTCTGCTGTTGCAATTTCATCTGTCCATGTATGAAAGAATCAAAACCTTTGTAATGTTTTGCACTGTAATCTCCATGAAGGGAAAATGCATTTTCTTAGTATTGTTTTTTAGTATTTCAGGTGCACTCACCTGTAGTGTTCGGATTTTGCCATGTATGTTCTCATGGGAGAAAACCCTTAGTGGATCAGGATCTGATTGGTCAGCCATAAATATACTGTCATGTGACCATGACCTGGATCCCAGCATGTTCTGGGGAGAACTGAGACGAGGAAATAGATGGATTTGGCTACACATCATGGCACTTAAAAGTCATAAACAGTCATAAATTAAATTCATAAATTAATTTCAACTTCAACGATTCATATACACATTCAGACAAAACATAGTAGAGCTAATGCTGATTCTCACCGAAAGTCAGCATCAAGGTCCAGAATGCCTTGCGTTATGTCACTGGCCGACTGTGCGTGTTTCATCGCTCCTTCATTGCCCTTCCTCTTCATCCTCCCCAGCAGCTTCGACCTCAGAGTCTGCAGCTTGGGCTTCTTCCTCCCTAACAGTTCAGGTGTCGCCAAGGAAACACCAACAGCTATCATTCCTGTCCTTTACTTGTTTTCGGTGTTTATAAGCTAAGAGGCATAAGCTTGGATTGGTCTTGGCGATATTGCAGTATATTGCAATATACAGTTTGGTGTGATATCCAGTCAAATAAGACAAGACAGTTAAATATTATTTTGAATATTGCAGTATGTACATCAGCTCTGTTTTTGCCATTTGGTGCCACATTATCTTAAGCTTGGACCAGTGGTAATATAATCATCAATTCAGTCTCATGCATACTGTATATGTCTCCTCAACTAATTGTGGTTATATTATGGTAAATATGTTTGTACAATATATACTTCGATTGACAAAATACAAAATCAGAACATTGTAGGGATATTTAGACACTGTTTGACAATACTGTGAAATGATTGGTTGTGGTGGTATTTGGGTTTTGTCTGTCATTCGCATGGCAGCGCCGGTATTTCCATTGGACTATAACCCAGTATGTTACCGTGTGACTGATACAGGCGTAACAACACAAGCATAAATCCGACATTAAGCATGTTAGCCTTTATAATGAGTTCTCCGCTTTTCATTAGAATTTATGGTGATTTTAGATACTAGCTGTTTTTGTATTTTAAAAGGGTCAAAATATATAACATATATCATGTACACACCAATGTGTTATAAATGACCCAAAAGACAAACCATGTAGAATCTTCCCAGTGAGGACATTATGTTTCTAATTAAATCTAATACTGAGCGGATCAGGACGCACATTCTGGGGACGTTCTGACCTGTTAAGTCGTCACTGCTCCCTCCCTCCTGGTCCCCACACACCTCCATCGGTCTCCTCTTCACTGCGAACAAAATTAAAACAGGACAAAATTAGAGAGTTGACTAAGTCGGGATGTGAGACGCAGGCAAGTGGTGAGGAGAATAAGGAAATCACAGGCAGGAGTCTGGCAGGCTGCAGTGCTGTTAAATGCTTAGGGACTGATAAGGAAGCTGAGCTTTCCTGTCAGTAAACATGGCTCAAAGGTTCCCTCCTCATTCCTGTTATTTCCACCTTCTATCTAGGCCATAATGTTGTGACTGTATTACAGTTAACTCAAGGCAAGCAGTCTAAAATCACATCTCACTTTGTAAGTGTTGAAAATAAGGTATACTTTATCTTAAATGGTCAAAATCATGTGACCAGTTATCTTAAACGCACTGATTAAAGAGCGTACACTGGTCACACTCACCTCTCCCTTGTCCTAATGCATTCCACAGGACGGATTCTGAAAGGTCACATTAGTAGATGTGTTTTCTCAACTGAAGGTGCAAGTTGCTCTCTCTCATCTTTACCGTATGAGCTAAAATGTAAGGTTTTTCCAGTGACCGCTGAAATTCTTTATCAGTGGCTACAACTGATAACAGTATGCAAAGTCCACCAACCCACCTGTGTAGGTCCTGAGCTCCTCTCTTGTCACACAGGCTAAGAGCTGCTGTGCACTGTGGTTAACCTGCCTTGTCTCTACCATAAATACCCAAATACGCCAACTGCTCTTTCCTCAAAATAATGCTTTACAGTTAGAGGCGCACATGGCAAGATTCAGCTCTCCGAGTTCACAAAAAAGTAACTCGGCACGCCAACACAACACATCTAATAATAGCAACACATTTGATAGCAACCATGAGCACTCACACTAAGGTACCCTGTGTGTGTGTGTGTGTGCACCTGAACATTTGTGTGTAAATACTAATCGTTATTTGGGGGAAGCATGTGGTGTTCATGCCATTTGGGTATTTTATGATGAGATGAGACAGGTTTATTAGAACCTTGTGTTTGTGTTTACGATCTGATGCGAGGTTCAGAGTGGCGTCTGATGTACTGACACACACCCCAGAGAGCAGCCTGCTAACAGGCCAGGTGAGACGGCTGCATCTCCCATCTGGAGTGTCTGAGCACACTGGAATCCTGTGCAGAATGGAGCACGGCTTACATAGTGATGAAAGGACTGAAGCGGCATTCACAACCTCGGCCACGGGAAGAGAACTGGTTGAAAATGTTTGTCAAACATGGACTTCATGTCATTAGCCTCAAGATGACATGGTAGGGGGACCAAGTTCATATTATATATTATGTTCATAGTTCATAATTCCGGACAGAGCAAACAGAATTAGGGGGTATGAGTAATTATGCTACATAATTACTGCGTTACCACATACTGCATTAAACAAGGAGAATACCACCCCAAGTACCAGACTAAAAAACAGAGAGGAAAATCAGGCCGAATGCTTTTCTCGACTTCTCTCACTTATACCACCTTCTCTCATCTCCACCGCCTGCCTCGGGCTTTGGGCTGTTGGCTCTTCACGTTCAGGCGGGTTTTGTACCCTTGACGCAGCCCGAACACTAAAGCACCACATCAATCACTAATGAGATGAGTGATGGAGGAAAATAAGGTAATGAGGCAGTTGTGGTGATGGAGTCATCGTTTCAACACTATGGGTAATGTCTGAAACAGGACCGAGCGTCACATCCACAGTACATTACATAACTCACTCTACTACATTACTGACCGTCACTGGCCAACGTGCCTAAACATCTTATCAAACGCTAAACTGATGTTGTCTGCAGGAACCAGAGTGGAATGTAGGGGGCTGGGTTGCGAATGTGGTCACTTAAACGTCACCACACACACCACTCAAGTGCACACACACCACTTCTCCAAGTGCACGCTGGACTGCGTGAAGAAACGGCTAAGAATGTAGGATACGAAGGTCAGCACCTGCAGCCGTGTTGAGAGAGAACAACTTCCTGCTACTCTCTGCATTCTTTTTGCTGAAATACCAAGAGTAACTTTGGCCACATTTAGCTGCGACTTTGATTTAGCCTACATTCTGTTATCTGGCTTGTGTTTGTCATTGTTCTGATTTATGTCTGAATAACAAAACCGTTCATGCATACATTCATCCATCTTCTAATCTGCTTAGTCCAATTCAGGGTCAGGTGGAGGGAGGAGTTTATCCCAGCACCACAAGATGCAAGGCGGGACTATCAGCGGTCTGTACCCATCCCAGATAAAGTGCAACTCCTGTATCTACTGATGAGGGCCTGATAAAAAATCTGTCTGCTATGGTAGCTGAATGATATCATTGCGCTCTTCAAGCCAATCTCTGTATTTATGCAAAGAATCTGTCTGATACCACTCACCAGGGCTTCTACAGAAGTAACAGCTAGGTCTATGTAAAGCACCTTCACTCATTTGTCCAACATTTATAATGTCTTTTTGTCTACCTGTGAATATAAACCAGGAAGTGATGTGGCTCTGGCAGGAGTGATAAGGCAGCATTATTTTGTACTCAAATCAAGGGACAGTTAACCTCTTAGAGTACAAAGACCTACCAATGACTCCAGACTCACATTCCTCACTTGTCACTATATTCAATTTGCAGTGTTTTTAATGTAGTTACTAATTCACACAGAAACATACTGAATAATATACCTTATTACAATTAATATATTATAAAATTATTATAATTAATACGATTAATAGCGGAATAACAAGCCCGGACTTTAAGTGGTCAGGTGGTGTACGGTCATTCTCGCCAGTGGAGCCTGTGCTGCACGGAGCAGAGGGAGGCTCTGTTGGGGTGAGATTTGTGGTCTTCCACTCTCTGAGCTAAGCCTTCCTCAACTTTTCTTTCTACAACTGCAAACCCACAGAACCTGAAGACCCCACTCTTACCATCCACCCACCCTTTCCACTGCGCCCTAAAGGCTCTTCCAAGAGAGTTCATCATAATAAAATACAGAATCCACAAAGCAGGCCGAGTTATTCCAGCAGCTCTGCTCTTAAACTCACATCAAGCTGTCAGTCACACACCGTGTCCAGCCACGTCTGCCTGCATTTGGCTCTGAATGGAACATTTCAGATCCAGCACAGCACAAAGCACAGAGCAGCTTTGCCCCAGATACGGCGCCCAAATCTGTGCCAGGATCAGGAGTCGTCCACAAATCCCTCTCCTCTCCACCTCCTACTGGACAAAAAGTCAATATGACATCTGGGTGACTTTCAGCTACCCTACATAATGTGTCTGGTCTTCAAGACTAATCCAAGCTGCCATTTTACTCCACCCCACCCTGAGTATTGAAATCTCACGGATGGCACCGGATCTATTTTAGTCTGCTTAGTTAACAAGGAGCAGTACTTCTCATTATAGGGACACACTTTAAGTAGGCTACTCTGACGGCACATCTGAAGCTAGAAATGCTGTTAGTCTACTAAAAATCGAATGTCCTACATTTGTAACCGAATACAAATGGAGTTTATTAAATAATCACATTTATCGTAAGAAAGTAAAGAACCTTGTGTTCCCTGTCCGTGTCTCCTATTTAATTGTAACTCTGGTGACACAATGATGACACAGGTCTTCGCACGTGCAGCGCATGAGACATTCTCCTCTGCCTTCTGTCCCGTAGAACACGATTGAGTAATATTTGCCGTTAAGAGCGAGCGTTTTCCCGCTTCAAGAGAAAGCAGAGATGAGGAGCGCATGTTGAGATTAAGGCCGATTATAGATAGATTTAATCATCTCCCGCAGAGCGTTCATGTGGTTATTCTTTATAAACAGAGGTTTTCCGTGCGAGACAGACTTGTAAAGAAGTGTTGCTGTATATGAAACGCTCCTTAGACCAGTCTGTAAAGATAGAGTACTCTCCACGTTGTGCGCCTAAAAAGAGAGATAACACCGAATGTGATCGTTTGGTGGTCATTCTCACCAAACGTCATTATTACTTTTAGATTGAACTTCTCATCGCAATAATCAGTCCAAATAATTTACCAATTAATTTGTCGCCGTCCAGATTAGACATGTTATTTTTAAGACAATTACAGAAAATAGAATATCTGAAAAAAGAACCCGCTCTAGATTAAATTACAAAAACATACTAAATATAGACCGCCGGAAAAGTGGATTAAATTTTTTAGACTACTCACATTTGGCGACCCAAGATGACTGCTATCCCAAATCTATGTGTTAGTCCTTTGGCGACACTTTATCTTTCGATCTGTGTAAGCCCCGAGTACATAAAAGGCAGCCAATAAAACCAAACCGCTGGTTTCCTCGTAAAAGGCAGCGTGACGTTTTGCATCACCATTTAACCAATCTGGCAGGCACCGTAATAAACAGAGCATGTCTTTAACGTCCACAAGATGGCGCAGAGGTGCAGCGCAAAGGAAAACACTATTTGCAATTGCTAAAGAGACAAGATCCAGACATTAGCATAGTTATTTTAATAAGAGCAATCTAAAACATACATTTTATTCGACATATGTAATAAAACTACCCCATATTCATCCAATGAGATTTTGCCCAATCATACAGGCTTCATAAAAAGTCATAAGATACTGATATATGTGGATAGATCATTGAAACAATCACCTACAGAAGTGTAAATATTGATGATTCTAGAGAGGTTTGGATGATAACAGAAAACATGATGAAACTGCAAGATGGTGGCCAGAAACAGGCACTACAAAACACTAGAAATTGCTGTAGTTTAAAGTGCCTGGAAGGAAAAGCCTTTTTAAGTTTGTGAAGAGCAAATAAACAAAGTGAAAAATGGGTCGAAAAACAGGCGGGTTCCTGCTAGTCCAGGTTGTGCATAAGAGGACGTCATGACAGAGAGCTGTGGAGACCCTTCTGCGTGTCATCTTCATGTCACGTCAACTTCGTATGCTTTGTGTGAAAAACATCCACAGTCGTCTCATGACACTCTCTGAGGTCATAATCACAGTAGCCAATAGAGAAGCGGCCCTTTGGGGACAGAGAAAACCACTTACTATTCGCTGATCTGTAATGATCAAGTAGTTTATTAGAAATATACTATTATCTATGTTCTATCTACTAAGCTACTATTCCATGTTACCATACAGAGCAATAAAGATGTAGGGCTTAGACTTGATGAATATCTGGATCAAACCCCCAAAATGAGTAGAGATTATGTTTTATCGCTCTTACCTTAGGTTTGGTGAAATAATCAAGCCCTCTGCCGATCTTGATGATCCAGCCGTTATCAAATCTGAAAAGTGAACAAGCCTGTTTTTTTAGATATGTGGTTTAGATATGCACACATGCACACACATACATTCACCGACCACTTTATTAGGTACACCTGTCCAACTGTTCATTAACGCAAATGTCAAATCAGCAACTCAATGGGGAAGAAAGGTGATTTAACTGAGTTTGAACATGGCATGGTTGTTGGTGCCAGACAGGCTGGTCTGAGTATTTCAGAAACTGCTGATCTACTGGGATTTTCACACACAACCATCTCTAGGGTTTACAGAGAATGGTCCGAAAAAGTCCAGTGAACTCTGTGGGCGCAAATGCCTTGTTGATGCCAGAGGTCAGAGGAGAATGGCCAGACTGATTCGAGCTGATAGAATGGCAACAGTAACTCAAATAACCAACCGAGGCATGCAGAAGAGGATCTTTGAAAGCACAACACGTCAAACCTTGAGGCGGATGGGCTACAGCAGCAGAAGACCACACTCTTTGCCACTCCTGTCAGCTAAGAACAGGAAACTGAGGCTACAATTCGCACAGGCTCACCAAAATTGGCCAATAGAAGATTGTAAAAACATTGCCTGGTCTGATGAGTCTTGATTTCTGCTGCAACATTCGGATGGTTGGGTCAGAATTTGGCGTCAACAACATGAAGCATGGATCCATCCTGCCTTGTATCAGCGGTTCAGGCTGGTGGTGGTGGTGCAATGGTGTAGGGGATATTTTCCTGGAACACTTTGGGCCCATTAGAACCAATTTATCCTACCTGAGTATTGTTGCTGACCATGTCCATCCCTTTATGACCACAGTTTACCCATCTTCTGATGGCTACTTCCAGCAGGATAATGCGCCATGTCATAAAGCGCGAATCATCTCAGACTGGTTTCTTGAACATGACAGTGAGTTCACTGTACTCGAATGGCCTCCACAGCCACCAGATCTCAATCCAATAGAGCACCTTTGGGATGTGGTGGAACGGGACATTCGCATCATGGATGTGCAGCTGACAAATCTGCAGCAACTGCGTGATGCTATCATGTCAATATGGACCAGACTCTCTGAGGAATGTTTCCAGTACCTTGTTGAATCTAAGGCACGAAAGATTAAGGCAGTTCTGGAGGCAAAAGGGGTCCAAACCGGTACTAGCAATAAAGTGGCCAGTGAGTGTGTGTATGTATGTATGTATGTATGTATGTGACTGTGTATATATATATATATATATATATATATATATATATATATATATATATTGAATATAGAAAAGCCACACCATCATTACATATGATGAATATTACCTGATTTCCCGATCATGAATGGTAGATGAGTACTGAATGTCCAGGAAAATGTTCTGACTCTGCAAAGACTGCTGTATTTCTGCTAAGGCACTTTGTTGTAGGGAGGAGCTATCCTACAAAACAAACAACACAGCATAAACAAAGCCAAAACAAAAGAAAGAAAGAAAAGGCAAGTAAAGCACTTACTTCATCTTGGGATGTCAATAGGTGAATCTTCTTAACACCGCATTTAGCCTTCAGCAGCATCTCACAGAAACGCAGGAAGTTGTACAGCTGGAAGGCAACAACGCAGGAAGTTGTACAGCTGCTAGGCAACAACGCAGGAAGTTGTACAGCTGCTAGGCAACAACACAGGCCCGCTGACTTTCAAGGCGCTAAAAGACTGGGAAGCCACCCTGCTGTTGAACGCTCGGCTGTGGGTCCTTACCTGGTGCACATGGCGAATGTAAGGGTCCTCAACCCAGACCTCAGTCAGTGCTTCTCTGATGTACGGCTTGAACAGACTCTCGTAGCTAAAACCAGTGGCACTAGCAGCAATTTTAATTTGCTCATGGTATTTGCCCTCTGAATGAAGAGAATAACATGGGGAAGTTGTATGAGTGTCTAGCAGTGAGCTGAGTAGTGAAGGTAATGTTGTCTATTCAGTGATGCATGCGCAGTTCAATGTGGTGCATGGTACACACTACAGAATAACAAAGGGTGATTCCCTGACATTGTCTGTGCCAAACAACTCAATGGATGAGATTTTTACCTTCTTTCATTTTGTTCATATGCACTTTAATCTGCTCTGCTCGATCCATATAACCCTTGATCTTTTCTCTGTAGTGGACTTTTTTTGAATCATCTTTTACCGCTGGAGAAAGGTCATGACAAATAGTTAGAATTACAATATTATACATACAATATATAACAGACTCATATCAGGATTCCATCAGCATAATACAGCAATGTCCAAACGTCTTAGACTGCGAGGCGATTTAGACTGGAAACAGATGGCAGCCAAAGTCAGAAGAAAATGCTCGGAAGAATTTTAATGAGACGAATTGTTTTCTTTCTTATCATATAAGGTTTTAAATCTAATTTTCTTAGCTGGCCTAAGATGTTTGCACATTCTTGGCTGACTATGTTTAAATAGAGATTCTTGTGTTACCTTTCAGCACGTCTAGGAGTAACTGAATGCCTTCCTGGTAGCACACGAGAGATTCCTGAAACCGCGATGTCTGATCAAGCTCTACAGCTCTCTTGAGGATAGAGATGGCAGATGATTCCATGCCAGGGAGGCAGTTTTGTGCCATGGCTTTCGTGGGTAATTAACGTTAGCGAGCTAGCTAACTTGGCTAAATCGTCTAGCCAAGTTCTAGTTCCACTGGACACAAACACATTGGTCTTCGTGAGGGCAATCAATTCTGTGGTTTGATCACATTAAACCATTTGAAAGTACGTTATCTATAACAAATAATGTGAAAAGAGTCTACGTAGTCCACCTAGCAACCTAGTTATAGCAAAGAGTATAGAAACCAAAGCCACTTCACATCCACTATCTTAAACTTACGTCTTTACCGAAATAAGTATCTCTGGAGAAAGAAGACGCGTTTCATTGTACATGAACCACAATATAGAAATTACTGACCCGCATATTATCGTGTAATAATATTTAATAGTGGCAATTACAGGACTGAGTAAGATAAATATATTTACATTACATTTACAAAAGTTACAAATGCAGGAACTAATGTAACTTACTCGCCAGCTACTCCGAATGTTTTTTCGAAGGACTAACTTCCGCTTCCTTGACGTGGGCCAAGATGTATCCATGTAGCTAGCTTGTTAGCGAACTTGTAATCTTAACGTTTCATTTTGTTTAGTTTAAATAGCTAAGTAATGTTGAAGAAATCTGTGCGACGGTTACGAATACGAGTGTGCTGATAGATATATAAGTTTTCCTGTCAGCAGAGCTCGCGTTAACTTCATTTTAGCCAAATAACCTTGGCATTTATTTGTACTTCCAAATAGCTGACATGACTGGGTTGCGTCGAGCTCTGCAGTTAGCTGCTCCAGCTCTGCATAAGGTATCCGTGCAGGTGTATTTTTGCTGTAACCTGGATTATTCGTGTCTACATGGGTCGCAGTAACATCAAGTTGATTTTGGTTGGGATGGGTGAAGAGAGCAGCAATGAAGTTTAATTACTTTTTTTTTTGCAGAATCTGTTGGAAGCTTCATCATGGCCAGTGTACATAGTTTGTCGCAGCAAGTTTACAAAGTCTCGCATTCCTCCAGAGGTATGTTAAAAAATAATTACACATAAAGAACAAAAAAGTGCGTGTGATATATATATATATATATATATATATATATATATATATATATATACACACACACACACACATACATACATTCACACACGAATGTTATTCTGACAACTCATCTGATAGTGTTGCCTGTAATTAAAGCCCGCATATGCACATGACCTTCAAATTAAGTTTTAAATTAAAGTTGGTTTAGAACATAAAGCTGACAAAAAAAGTCTCGTCAACAAAAAATTGGCATTATATGCTCATCTTAACATACTGTACCTCTATTTACAATGCAGGTATTTGAAGAGCGATCGAAGGAGCACGAAAAGTATGGTGGTGATCCAGAGCAGCCACATAAACTACACGTAGTGACCCGGGTAAAGACCTCAATGAGGCGACCTTACTGGGAGAAGAAGGTGATAAAGAGTTTAGGTTTAATGAAGGTGAGCTGAACCATCTTTCAGGGAGAAGAATATCAATCCCTTTTATGTAATTGAAGTTTTGTCAACTTATTTCATTTTTACATACTGTACCTTTGTACAATAGTGTACCTTTTTTGTGGGTCTGCAGACAAGCTCTAGTCAGCATAACCAAAACACACCAGTCAGAGATGTAAACAACTCAAGATTGAGTGTACCTGCATGTAATGATATCCCAGTACAAACACTGGAGTCCAGTTGATTTCCAGCAACTGTCTATTTATATTATTGTACATCTGTGCCTTTATTTGAGTCTCTTCAGGACTGTAATGTAGGAATGTGGCCAACGCAGTACTTTAGCATCATCACTAGATGACAATCGGTAGTGAATAGCTTCCTGTGTGACAGGCGCACGAGCCCAGGGTACACAAGAACACACCGTCAGTGAACAACCAACTGAAGATCATTAAACATCTGGTCAGGTGAGTTGTTTCATTTCAGTTTTTCATTGTCAAGCTGTTCTCCCAGGTGTGCATCTTTATTTCTGTTGGTGGAGACACTGCACTTTTGCCCTTACCCCCTCTGCTCTCACGCGTGTTTTTGATGGAACATTTCCAAAAGGATCATGTTATTTGTGAGTCTCTGCTCCTGTGTGTAGGATTGAACCCCTGAAGCTTCCTTATGGCCTACCGTCAGAAGGAGAAATGGCAGATTCATATTTAAACAGTAAAGGAGAGCTGGTGGTGAGGCGACTTGAAAAGCCTGTGGAACAGACAACTGTTGAGTCATAGCTTATGCTATTTACTGTTTAATAAATATTTTGAATCCTGTTTAAGTTTGAGATTTTCTTGAAAAAGATCAACTTAGTTGCAACTTTCCATGTTGATGGATCATTAATGAATAAATGCTTTGTTTATAAATGGCTAAACACCACAAAACACTCAACTAAACTTAAAAGTACATTTTATAGCAGACCAACAATACTGTGATTGACAGAATTTATTGAACACCATCAAAACATTTTAGAAAATGAACTTTTCCCTGCTGTTATCCAGATTTATATGTACAGGAACAAAACAAATGCTGACAAGTTTTTAATAGCTAGTAATTTACTTATAGAAAAAGAAATTGAGACTGTTTCTACCTACACAGATCTCGAGGTGATTAGCAGAATGCTAGTTTTCTTGGCACTTGTTTTAGGCTCAAAAAATTCTTGATCGCAACACTAGTGTAGAGCAAAGCCAAATCCACGTTTCACCTCTCAGTGGCCTGATGGGAAAACATTCCTTAATTCAAACCTGGGAAGCAAATGCAAGTACATTATATAGCCAATATCAGATCTCTGGTTTCCTAGCAAATAACTCTTGTTTTCTAGGTAATACAATACCATTTACATCTACTGCATTAAAGATGGCACTATTATTGCCCCATGGGAAATGAAAATTATTGTACAATTAGAAGCCCCTGTAGTCCAGCAGGACTGAAGGCTTTCTTGTGCCAGAACTTAGCCAGTTTTCCCTGGTTGAGGCATACAGCCATACTGACAGCTCAGAGAGGAGAACACCAGAGGAACTAGCAGACCACCACACAGAGGACGGGATTTCAGTCCTGTCAGTAAAGCATTGGTGAATTTATTGCGCAACTAAGCTCTTCAGAACTAGTGTTGCTCCACACCATTGAAGTCCACAGTGAAATTAATATATCCAAGTGTCTTTGTGACCACAGAGGCTTCCACAAAATTTATATAAATGATTATGCAATCCCAAGTATTGGCATTAGTTTATCAAAGCAAAATGATCACAAATGTGTTAAATATGAAGTATGAAAATTGAATAAAACATACAAAAAGACAAACAAGCCAAGTTAGTTCTACAAGACTTAGTACTTTTTGTAGGAAGCCCTGAGAGAATGGGAAAGATTCGCGTTCTCTAGTCGTCATCAGATTCAGAGTCCGAGTCATAACCTTTCCCTCTGATCGTCTTTTTCTCCACCTTGGTGAACTTTGACCCTGCTTTCTGTCCAATTGTAGGCGGCTCCAAAAGATTCCCACTACAAGAACAAAACAGAATGTATTGAGTATTTGCCAAGGTAGCTACTCGCGTCACTGATGTGTTCGCCAGAAACTGTACAGACCTGTAGTTGATGATGTCACAGCAGCCCAGGCGCCACTGCAGCATTTCCGTTGTGAACTCATCTGTGTTGCCAAGGTCAGTGAAGCCCACTATGTAGTCCTTCGTTTTGCCGTCTTTGACTAGTGCCAGGGTGGGGATCACTTTAATCCGAAGCCTCTCTGTTAGGAAGGGAGCCTTCTCCACATTCAGCTTGAGGAACTTTGTCTCCAGATGCTTCTTTGCCACGACAGCCAAGTGTTTATCTAAAATTTTACATCTAAGTCAAAAGACAGAAGTGTTTGACTTCGCTGCCATTGAGGTGACATAACAGATATAATCAGAGTACACAAAAGAAAACCTACATACCTGAAAGTAGAATCCCTGTAGAAATGACAAACCACATTCTTGCTTTCTTTGACCTCAGCAAAGAAGTCTTTCTCACTTGGGATCTCCCTGTATTCACCGTGGCCTTTAGAGATCCATTCCTAAGAACAGGCACATTGCAGTAAACCTACCATTCTCAGCAGATTACGACTGCTAAACGGCCAGCCCAACTCAGCTAATGACATACACAACTACACTGGCCAGAGCGCAGCACTCTGATATTTCTCAGGATCGCATCTCTGGCGCTCACCTGCTTCTGTTTCTGTGCTTTCTTGAGCGCCTCGAGCCTCCTCTCCTTGAGACGCTCCAGCTCGTCCTCGTCCATGCGCTCCAGCTTATCCAGCTCCGCGTCCAGCTGCTCCTCCACGAGGCGCGCGGAGTGCAGCACCTGCTGCTCGAGCGCCTTCGCTACCATCTCCATCGACTGACTAGCCATCCTGTCTTTCTTTCTGAGCGGTGTAGAAGACACATCGTTACGTTGCAGAAAATAGCACAACTTTTCTTAAGGTGCAGAAGGCCAGTTTTACTGAAATCTCCCTCGTACGTGCACAACGGCAAACTGGCTATATTCAAATTTATGTTATAGTAACAAATACCTGAACTGAAGCTTTTACACAGTGCTGATGACGGGCAAGGTAGCAAGCGTTAAGCAGGACAACAAAAAAAATAGTTGTGTATCTGCTAGGCTATTATTAAATTAGATACAACTTTAGACGAGTCGAACCTTTAATTAGCTAATCGCAAACCTCCAACATTCTAGGAGTAATAGTTAATTAGGCCGAGTGAAGTTACGGACACGCCCGGCGTAGTCCGTTTTAGGCGTGTCCATGGAAACCAGAAATCTCGCTACAATGGGAAACAAAAACGCTCCAAATGTAGCTACCGTGGGGTGGTTATCGCAACTTAGTCGTTTTATTCTTATAAAATAATAGCGAGGTTATTGAGAAACATCTCGAAATGCAAATGTTGCCGATTGGAATGTCCCACATAAACCTAGACATCCACTACTAATGAAAGACATCGCATCCGCGCAGATACCTAGCTGTAACGAGACATGACACACCGACGTGTTAGCCCAGCTAACAGCTAGCAACAAGCTAACAACCAGTCGACAGTCAAAACAGCGGGCCATCCACCCAACAAAAGTGGGACTCGCACGTAGCAAACACGGCGTTAGCCAGCCAGCAAGATATCTTGACACAGCCAACCACGTCAAATTGTAGCATTACCTAGCAACAGTTGCCACGCTGTCTAAACGCACATCTGAGTCGCTGGTTATTGTTTCTGACTGGGATGTTGTCGAATGAAGAAAAATATACGTTTTCGTCCATCTAGAAGCTTTTTGTGCACAACCCAATTATCTGGCTAGCTAGTTAGACAGCTAGCTAGCTATTTAGCGTTGCGGCTAAGCTAGCTGGCACGTCGCATATGTTAGCCAGCTAGAACAAAACCACAGTATTAGCTAGGTTGCTAACTAGCGCAAATGCTTTGGGTACCCCGTAGACAGAACTAAATATTAACGAGAATCGATTCAGGGTTGAACTTAGAAGACAACACCAAACATTTGTATTTAAGTGTAACTGAGCTAAACGGCCGACTAGATAGTTATATAGCTAACTTACCGGCGCGGCTGTCTCGAAGGCGGCACTCTGACGCAGACGTCGCAGTTCACTGAACATGCGACACAAACCGCGTAGTCAGAGATGCCGCTATCCAATGAAATAGCGGATGGGGGTTCATTTACGATTTTGCTTGTTATGGATGTTATTCTGTTATCTCAAGCTACATAAAATATACTTCCCTGCAAGCATTTTATCTGGCAAATACATAAATATGTAAATACATAAAAATGCATTTCCCACCCAGTCCATTATTATTATTTCTAGTAACTAATACAATGCTTTTAAAATTTGGTGAAAAAGGAACAGTCGTAAATTCTGAACAAGAGCAGTTTATTAGCAAGTTTAGAAAACATACAAAGGGTGTCACAGCTTCAGGTCTTCAGGCACAGGTCAGTCATTTGAGACAGACTTTGCTGACCAAATATATTCCCAGGCCTTCCCTTACACATCGCTCTAACAGAATAAAACAGGTGTATCATGAGCAGCTTAATAAAATCCATGGTATTCTCAGCATTATTTTGTGAAAATGCATTATTACATAACCAAAGCAGTTTTACTTTTTAACTGGTCTGGAGTCTGATAATATCTACCATAATTGGTTGATAAGTATGGTGTTATTGTACATATACATTATAAAATGGTTTGCAATCTGAAGAGGACTTTGGCTAGTTTCATTACAATTATATTATTAATCTCACACTCTCTCCCTCACAAACATCACATAGGAAAAAATCTTGTAAACATTATGCAAACACAAATCTTTAGAAACATTGCCATCTATGTAGATCATAACTCTACTTATCTACATGCTGTACTTACAAAATGTGGCACTTGAGAGTTATAAATGAACTGCTAGGCTCCCAGATTGACCATAAAGCCTTTCGACTGACCCAAAGTTAAAATAATTCTGGATCACCCCTATTTGCTACCATGTATGTCCTCCCCACCCTTTTATTGTGGGTCAGAAGTGGCACTGCTAGTACAGAGAAATAGTGAAATGAGGAGTAGCAAGAGGCCCCATAAGGACAGCACCTGCTCTTCAATGGCCCACACAATCTCTACATTTGTATTATGTCAAGTTCTCAAACTGCCTAAAACCTTGATGTCCTGGGGAAAAGTATGTGAGGAGCCAGGACATCCCAGACAGAACCGAGATGAAACGGAAAGCTGGACTGTCTTCGGATCACGGCGGACTGGGAGGAATTCTGTTTTCCAGATGTAAGGACAAAATATTTTGACAGCTGCACGTAACCAGGATGTTGACATCATGATTGTTGTGTTTACACTTTAAGTTATGAGCAATTTTGGTTCAAATGGTTCCCAGAGCTTTGTAAATCTGCCTGCATATTGGCTGCAAATGCTGAAATGAAAAGGTGTGGTTCTAATATGATTAAAACTAAAGCTAGACTGCATCATGTTTCTGATACAAATGTGTGGTCATGCTACTACTGCGGAGACTGAAGTCGCTGTGGAATAAGTGCCTTTTCGAAGCGGGTAAATGAATCCGGACTGTCTGACTAGACAACGTGGTTGCAGACCTCCTGCGTATCCTCAAAGAAAGACAGGTGTGACGGGGTTAAGAGGCAGGGTCCAGCTGATGTCACAGTGATGGAGGCAAGAATACACCACACAAATGCTCCTACGTGATTTTTAAGGTGCTGCCGTAAGTCTGTTGCACCACCACCTGGACGTTGTCCAGGATGAAGTCAAAGGCCATACTCCACACAGACTCCACTGACTGCTGCATCAACCTAGGACAACAGGACAGAAAGATTGAGCTACACACCGAGCCAAAGGTCCATTTTAAAGGGTAAATGTTCGCATGTACGTGTTGGGAAAACGAACAGAGCTTTTCATGCAATTTCAGAAAGCAGAACAAAAGATCTACCTCTTCATGTATTTAATGACCAGATCCAGCTTCTCCAGGTCTTTATCTTCGATTAGTTCTGTGCAGTACTTCACAACCTGCAGAATGTCCTCTTCCATGGGTTCTAGAGGGACACACAGCCACCATATTAAGAGCAGTCTCGGCGGTCATCCCTTAATTAAACAGCAGACCATTTCAAACTAGCACCCCTCTCATTCGTAACTACAGCCGTAATACCGCCTCCTTCTGGACACGTCCTGCTGCTACACCTTACTAGACAGCGCTAAGTAGTCGGGGGTGCTGCAGGACGGGCAGTAAGAAGTGCTGCACTGAAGCACAAACCCTTGCGTTACCGGAGATGGTGGTGACCCACTCGTGCAGTAGCGCTCGCACGTCCCTGAGCTCCCGCGCTCCCGCGAGCGTGGGGACGGGGCGCGGCGTGAACTTGGACAACACCTCCGGCACCTGGCTGCTCAGGGCGGATGACGAAGACGGCCCGTTTTCAGTCTGCAAACAGGATTCATGGACAGATTACGTGAAAGTGGAAAATATTAAAAGGTAATATTATGTATTAATGTGCTAATTATATTTAGATGAGCACAGGAAAAAAATGAGATTGTTGCAACCACCGGCAGGTAAAACACGGGAATTTTTGCAAGACTGCAGATTCCAGTTACACAGAGACCGTCAGTGCATCCGAACGCAGCAACGAGAACCCTGTAGACCTACGTGGAGGTCTACCTTGAAGCCGGAAGGCTTGTCGGTGTCTTTGAGGGCGAGAGGGTCAGCTTTGGCGGGGCTGTTCCCTGGGCGGAGGGGCTTTAAGGGGCTGGTGCCTCTCTTGGCAGGACTGCCGTTCTTCCTCTTGTAGCCGCGCTTCACCTTTCCTGCTGCGGGCTGCTTGAGAAGAAGCAGCGAGTTCCTCTGCTCGGCTAGCGGCACAGGAGGGGGCGGACAGTGAGTGGGATTCTCCCGGCGTGCGACGCAGTCAGCTCCTTCTGGTTCTCTGCTTGGCTTACCCACGGTGCGCCGATTCTGAGCCATCGTCTCCCTGCGTCTGTAAGCAGCGCACAGTTCCTCCTGCAGCTCCCGGGGCAACGCCGCAAACACTTCCGGGTCGACCTGGACGAATAGAAGGTCAAAAGCGCAACTCTGAATGCTGCGTGAATTGTATAAACCTGCACGTTGCTGCTTGCAAAACTACGCATACGTCGTTATTGCAACGTGTTTGCGCTTTGCTTGCTGGGGAGTCGAGATGCGCTATACCTGGGAGAAGTCAGGAAGCTCCAGAACAATGCCCACGCTGCCAGGCTGATCAGGGAGGTGGAGGACGAGGGTGGCGGGTGGAGGCAGTGACGGAGCGCTGGGAAACGTTGGCTGGGGTGTGGACGTACTGGGTTTCTCCTCTCTGCGGCTCCAGGACAGCTCCACCTGTTCTCGCAGCTCCGCAGGCAAAGCTTCCAACACGGAGCGGTCCACCTGGAGAGAACAGGGCTGAATGTGAGCTCTCTCCACAGCACTGAGCCCCCGGGCCAGCACACTTCCCCCTCTCTGTCAGCATGATGGACTAACCTGAGAGGGGGATGGGACCTCTATGCTGAAGTTGAGGCGCGTACAGGAACGGCTGGGGGAGTGGCTGAGGGTGTGGGCGTGGTTAGGGGTGTGGCTTGGGGGAGGTTCCCCTTTACTTGTCCCAGGGTTTGAATTTGAAAAAGCGAGTGGGGTTGCAGAAGGAGAAATCCTGTCTTGATGGGATGACATGCTAGGACGTTCATCTGGGAAAGAGATGAGAATGTGGCAAGTTTAAGGTCTTGTTTAGAAACGTTTTGAGTTCAGACATGCATCTCGCCCCCCCCCCCCACACACACACACACACCCTGACCTGTCCTCCCATGTTCCCTGCTGCGTGTGGTGCGTCGTGCCGTGAGCAGGTCTCTGATGGAGCGGGATGCACCCGTGTCTGCGTGCGAGTGCTCCAGCTGCTGCACCTGAAGCCCCACCCCTCTCATGTCTGCCACAGCCAGCTTCATGGCACGGAACACCTTGATGACCTCTGCGGAGATCAGCTGCCCGCTGTCTGTGGGCTGGGCCAGCAGCACGGACCTGCCCCGAGGTCACACACACACACACACGGTCACGCTAACAACCAACGGCAGGCTCCAGCATGCAAGGGGTTTGCATTAAGGTCACCTGGCTAGGTTGTCACAGATGCCATGCCCTCCATATTTGGCAGGTTCCACTGGAGCACCAGCTTTACGCATCATCACTTTCAGTGTAACCCGACGACCTCTAAGCCCCGCCCCCTGTAGTCTTTTCTGCACCTCCATGGACAGGTTAGTCAGGAATGTCTCTGCCTCCTCTACCTAAAGCAGACATTAGCAAGGTAGAAGGTTCATGATGTTCTGGACCATCGAAATGAAGAGTTCAAGGACTGTGAAGCATACAAATGCAGAACAAATGCAATTAAATGGCTAAGACAGATGAGACATTCTGGGCATTCGATGCAGGACCCATAACTGAACGTTACACAGATGGGGTCCAAGCTGTGAACAGCAAGTGGTCTGAGATCTCAGTGCTGAAGATGATCAGAGAGAGAGTCCTCATTAAAGTTCACCTCATTAAAGTGCATTGTGAACATAATAAATTGGTCAGCTGGGTCTCAAATTCTAAAAACAACAACAAAAACCAACAAACAAACTCTCAAAACACCCTAAACGGGAAATGGCTCCTCCAGAGGAAGGCCCAACGCGCACAGCCTCCAACCTGTGTGAAGCGGATGTTGTAGTTCATCTCAGCAGACACAGACTTCCTCTCCTTTTCACTGCGAACGGGCCGGTCGTCCAGCCCCCTGCAGAAGCGGAAGAGAGTCTGTCCTGTGCGTGGCCCAAACTCCTTCTGCAGACGCACCATGGACACCTGCTGCAGGTCTCCGCACGTGCTCACGCCCAGAGAGGACAGCTTCCCGCTCATAGACCGCCCCACACCTGCACGCACAACACACAACCACGCGCGCAGACGTTACACCGGGCCTCGAGGCGCTACACAAGCACAAAGGGGAGAAGGCAGCCGTGTGTCTTCAGACCGCCCAGGGCCTACCAGGCAGGCTGGTGACCGGCTGCTCCCTGATGAAGTCGTCCACCTCCTCCGGCCTGAGGAAATGCTGCCCGTTGGGTTTGGCCTTGCGGGTTGACATCCTAGCCAGGAGGATGTTGGAGCCTGCAGAGGGAGACATGGAGCACAAATAATGGAACGCAGTGGAGGACCCAAGGCCCCGACCCACGGAGAGAGTCTGTTAAACAACCTTATCTGCATCGAACACAACAAACAATAGTTCTAAATTTGAATATTCATTAGCATAAACAGACAAGCCTGACCAATGCCAATGGATGCAGAGCAGCCGGTTCTCTCCTTCACGTCGGCGCGGATGGCGCTGGCCAGCTCGTCGGGGGAGACGCCCAGGTCCGCCAGGAGAGCAGTGGCATCCACCAACGCCTCGTCGCAGCTCAGAGCCTCGATGCCGTACGTATAACTGCGAAGCCAGAGAGGAGACGTGTTACGCTGTGCTGTGCACGGGTGTTACGAACAGGTCAGAGGTCAGCACGAGCCACGGCGGCTACCTGGCCAGGGTCTGGTACATGGACATCGCGACCTCTTTGTACGCGTGGAAGTCATAGGGCACCGACTGCAGGTCGGGACACAGCTGCTTGGCCTGGCCGAAGAACATCCCGTTCCTCACGCCGGCCTGCCTGCAAACGGAGACGCACGCGTTAGCTGCAGGGCCAACACACAGCACACGCTATAGCACAGGCCGTGTGTAGCACACACACAACAGCATCTGCTCGGAGCTGTAGGAGATGCAGGCGGGTGTCTACCTGGCCTCGTAGCTACAGGAGGCAATCTCTGCCATGGAAAGAGCCACCTGGTCCTGCTCCACCCTGCTGTCCTCCTCCACCCTGCTGCCCTCTTCCACCTCTGGAGAAGGGTTCATCTCAACATCCTCACTGCCCCTACCTGGGAGGCAGACAGTTTACAGACACTTTACAACATGATATTACAACTTTAAGAAAAGAGGCACAAGATCTAATGCTGTACTGAACCCTGCAGTCATGTGATCTAATGCTGTACTGAACCCTGCAGTCACCTGCTCTGCGCCGGTTCCTTTTCATCTGGTAGTACTGGAACTCCAGCTGGGGGTCGGCACCAGGTCGCTGAGCCACAAGACCACGCCCACGGTTGCTCGTCACGGCAACTGGCTTCCCTGGAGGTCATAAAGAAGAAGAGGATACCATGAACGCGTAACCAATGTCAGCCTGAGCTTTCCTGCTATAAACGCAGCACTGTGTGAACCTCCAGCTGGTCAACCTGCAGGTCTCGTGAGCACTATGGTGATAGATGGTCACCTTTTAGATCAGGCCGGTGTCTAATCCCGACTGACACGAAGAAGCAGTCCATGTCCACATGCAGAATGCAGGGCTTGTGTGTGTGAGGAGGGAGCGGGGTAGAAACACCTGAGAAAAGACCGAGATCATTTCCTCACTAAATACTCGACCTGCTGATCACAGGAGTATAGCGCAGTATCGTGCTCAAACACACGTGAAAGTTTTCGAAACTTTCGAACAAAAAGATAAGCCACATTAGAACTGGTTAAATAAATAAATGCATAACTGCAGGGTTAACGGTTGTTGTGACCTTACCTGCACAGTGATTGGCTCTTAGCTTCTTCAGCTTCTCTTTCCCAGAAAACACAGCGCCCCCTGCTGCCCGACACCGGCTCTGCAGAGAGTTCACATACTCCGAGAACTCGTTCCTCCATGTGGAGATATGATGGAGCCGTGAATGAGCAAAGAATTCAGAAATTACCCCAGCCTCAGGGGCCTGTGCTGATGACTTGCTTGTTTGATTACTGGACTCATTTAAGGTGGAGCTACATGTGCTATGGTGACTCCCATTGAGTCTGTGCCGGCCAATTGGAGTCAGGGGGAGGGGCTCATCTGAACTGGCCACGTTTTCCTGCTTGGCCGTTATAGTCGCTGAAGCAGTCTCTGAGTGGATGGAGGAGATTTCCCCGTGGTGAGTGACAGCTCGGGGGCTGGGTGGCTCGGGGGCTCCAGCTGTGCATGCCTCCACCTCCCCCACCTCCACCCGGGGACATCTGGACTCCGCCCTTGGGAGCACGCACTCTGAATGAGGAACACAGTCTAGAGGTGTTAAGGCACCATTCGGAGGGCGAGCGTAACCATTAGTCTCCTGGAAGTCCTTCAATCCTCTCGGCGTAAAGACGGGCAAACCGTGACCAGCGTCGCCGCCGCCGTTAACACTGGGGCCTTCGCGCTCAGAGCGACCTGCGTAGGAGCCGTTCCTATCGCCGAGAAAAACGAGACAGGAAGGAAATGGTCAGAAATGCAGCAAAGACAACGACACAGGGGTCTGAGGGGAACGCGGGCGGCAGACTCACCGTCTGGTGTTCAGCCGGCTTTTCCCTGCCTGGCTGGAGGGGCCTCCCCCAGAGTCAGCGAAGGCCGGGCGAGAGTGGGAGTGGCCGGGTGGCAGCTCGGTGCCGTGTGCCGATTGGACGCCGGCCGGAGGGGGCGAGTCCGGCTCGGGGTCGGGTGCTCCACACGCAGTCGGGTCTCGGTCAGGCCGCACAGCGGTGAAGTTCAGGCCCTTCTGCTTCGTGTAGAGTTGATACTGAACGTACGAGAGACGCCTCCCGGCTTTGATGCTGAACAGGACAGTAAAGATACGGTTGTAGACTCAAGACTCATCACAGCCTCATCAAACCCCACATCCCCCACCCACTCACCTGTCAGTGATCCAGTCTGATCAAACCCCACATCCCCCACCCACTCACCTGTCAGTGATCCAGTCTGATCAAACCCCACATCCCCCACCCACTCACCTATCAGTGATCCAGTCTGATCAAACCCCACATCCCCCACCCACTCACCTATCAGTGATCCAGTCTGATCAAACCCCACATCCCCCACCCACTCACCTATCAGTGATCCAGTCTGATCAAACCCCACATCCCCCACCCACTCACCTGTCAGTGATCCAGTCTGATCAAAAATCCCCCCCCACACCTGTCAGTGATCCCCAAACCCCACATCACCTATCAGTGATCCAGTCTGATCAAACCCCACATCCCCCACCACTCACCTGTCAGTGATCCAGTCCGGTCGAATCACTTTCACCCCTTTTAGCTCCTGTATTTTGCAGTTGGGTAGGTTGGTGGCGATGACGTGTGTGGTTCTGGAGCGCGAGTAATACAAGTGAAAGTGTCCCCCATGCAGCATCATCAGTTTCCGTAGTTCATCTGCACTGGGTTCTACATACACACACACACACACACACACACACACACATGCTGACTAAAGGCTTCTCAAACAAGAATTGATCCTTCATAACGGAGCTTAAGTCATCAAGGCCTCTCTGACCTGTGTATCCGTTCACGTAGATGGCCACTCCGTGGAAGATGCTAGAGAAGGTGCCGCGCTTCTCCTGCTCCACGGGAGCTTCCTTCTCAAACTGCTGCTCCAGCTTGGAGACCTTAGCAGCCATGTAGCCCCCCTGTGGCCACACAACACACGCCGTCATTCAGAGAGACGAAAGCCAACAGCCTCACCGGTAGCAGCAGGACAGGGACAAGCAGCACAGGGCGGAGTTGCTGGACTGGGGGGGGGATCCGCGTGTCGTGGGGCTGCAACACGGCCGACGTCTGATGGCAAGTCTGATTATGACCTGGTCGCTCTGCGAGACTGGATGCGCGAGCCTGCTGGCACGGCGACTCTGTCTCCGTGGCAACGGACCGAACGCTGGGACTTAGGAATCGAGCCTCAACCAATAAAACAGACAAAGGAGGGAGAAGCCCGGTGTAGAAAGGTAGCAGTCCTCGGCCGTGCCAACTAACCCCAAATTCCCAGAATTCCCATGGACCTAATTAGGACAGCCATTATTTCATGGATACTGTACATCTAAAGGCACTTTAGTCTCAATGTAGCGTTCTTACATGCAGTTATTACAGTACCAAATTCACGGCTGCTTAGGCATAAAAGGGAGCTGTGCAGATTCTAGGAAATGCTGGTCCTTTATGTTTGCAATCAGTATTACTGCTGCTCTTTAGTGAAAACACATGTTGTGCTGCTGGTGGGCAGAACACACACCAGCACACAGACACACACACACGCGCACACACACAGAGACACCAGCACACACACACTCACACAGACACACCCAGAGACACACCCAAGCACACACCAGCACCCTTCCTGTCAGGTGCCCTGAAAAAAGCATAAAGGGAAAAGGCTTGGGTAGCTGTGAAGTGGTGTGTTCTCACCATTCCTCCCCAACCATCGTCTTCACTAGCTTTCCTCCTCCATCCATCTCGACTCATACTGAGAACCTGACAGAGATGGAAGGAAGAGACAGTTAGACAAGGCTCCATCATTACTGCTCACTGTTAGGAGAGTGAACCATGAAGCAGAGTACACACGCAGCCACACACACATGCACACACACACACACACGCGCGCGCACGCCTCTTCCTCAAACTACAGTGTTACCAGGCTCAGGAACAGGTGATGTGTGAGACAGAATTAAGCCCTCTGTAATTAATTTTCATTTTATCAGCAAGCATTTATTTAATTAGCAACCTTAGCAATTAATCTTGTTACAAACATCGTTAACATCAGCACCAACACCGTGAGACGCGTCCAATTACACTTTTCCATATTCTGACTGGGCACCAAGAGAGTCTTTCCTATACGGACCTTTTTACTGAGCAGAACAATGAATGCCACACTTCCGTCCATCAACCATGGTGTAAACAGACACCCACCAGTATAATAAAGATAGCATATTGTTTGTGTTTGTTTGTTTTGAACCATTTTTGTTCAGCTGCAACATTTAATCTTCAGCAATTTCCACATCCCCGAAAGTCTTACTATGCAAACGGGTTTAAGGCTGTGTGTGTTACAGGGGTAGAGACAGGCACACAGAGATGGAAGAAGTCTCATTCTCCTTTCCAGTCTTTTATTGTTGTCTGTGTGCTATGGACTGGTCCATCTGTACGTGCAGGAGGAGGGGGGGTTAATACTGATCCCTGCAGCTCATTAACAGCACACTGGTGCCAAATGAGGGCTGTCAGAAGGGAAACCCCCCCTTTCTCCTGCACACCACTAGTCAACCTGCTCTGCTATGCTGTAAGCATCCTCACTTCCACACGCCACGCAAACACAGAATAAAACAGACACGCATACAAGCACCCACACAAACACACACACACAGTCTCTCTCCCTCCACAGGGAATTATATTGACCAAATCTTGATGCCTCTGTCTGAGGCTTTCTCTCACTCACTCACACACACACACACACACACACACACACACACACACACACACACACACACACACACACACACACACACACACACACACACACACACACACCCTGCCCTCAGTGAGTCCCATCACTCCACCCTTTGCTCTCCCAGTCTTCCTGCTCTCTCTCCCCCTCCACCAACACACGCTCACGGGACCTCAGCAGGCAGGTGCACACCGGGAATCTGCTCACCGCGCACTCCTGACGCTAACACCTTCAGGAGAGAAGGCTATGTGTGTGTGTGTGTGTGTGTCCCTCCAGGAGAGAGGGGACGGCCTCCTGGTCCTGACAGCAGTGACACAGACACACAAACACGCGGGTGCCTGGCGGTGCCTGGCGAGCAAATGTGGAATCTCTACAAGATTAAAAGACATGTGCAGGTAGGGGCGGGGGGGGGGGGGTTGACTGCTTTGGTGGGGATCAGGTGTGTGCCGTGCTCAGCAGGGTAGTCTGGATGGAGGTGGGAAGGGCTGAACGCTCTCAGCGCCCCACCACAGCCCTGCAGTGTCCCGTCCCTCCATCCCTCCACACACACCGAGTCCATCCTCCACTACCGGCCACATCCACACGGTGCACAGTCCGGCCCCCAAGATGCAAGTGGCCACGTCACACTAACCGAGAGTTGAACACAGAGTGGAAGACAAAAGAAATAAATTCCTTTGTGCCTAAACTTGCAACTCTGTGATGTTATTAAGAGCAATTGTTGTTCGGGTATGAGGCTACAATATAAAGAGGTTCCGTATTGCGTAATTAGAACCATAACTTGAAAATGTGTCAAAGTGCCCCAGGTCCCTCGCGGCTACGTCATAACCGCCCCTGGTCCTACGCAGCTACGTCATAACCACCCCCTGTCCCACACAGCTACGTAACCCCACCCCTCCAGTCCCATGCAGCTACGTTAAAACAACGTATCTGGCTCAACGAGACTTAGCAAACGTCATCCGGCCTCAGGGTCTCTGTGATCTTATGCACACAGGCTGTGTGTTGTGATGGTGTAAACATGAACAACTCCCTGGTGAACTCAGACATCAACACAAGTGGGTGTCACTAAATGGATCAGGATCGATCAGGAAAAGGTCACTGCACTGCAGAATGGAAGGTGTCCAACAAATCTACTTCATAACAGGACCCCCCCCCCCCCCCAAACGAACAGAGACTGATATTCGTTTTCCAAACAAGTGATCAGGGCCCAGTTTGCCAAAAGCATCATAGTGTTAAGATGCTTATAAATGTGTGAGAAAGAGAGAGTGTTCAGTGTAGTCCTTACTGTTCCACTTCATGCCGACCTTTGAGTTATGATGCTTTTGGGCAAACCCAGTCGCGTGTGACTGATCAGTGTGTTTTAATTGACCCTGTCTGTCAAAGTTCAATTACAAGTTCACAAGACATAGAAATACATGCGTAACGATACATCTCCCAAGCTGTATAGGCAAAAGCAAGTAACAGGAAAGCCTCGAATAGACCCCCCTCCCCCAGGCTAAGGGTGTCACTGGGTTCACTGGGTACCCCAGTACCCCCACAACACCGAATCTTAGCTCCCTTCCATAAACAACCCGTCACCTAGACCCCATAAATTACAGTTTCATTTCCTTGCGGGACCAAAACACATTCCAAAAAGATCAGCTACTTTGCCACATTGTTTTGACGCCTACTAAGCGATGAACTGGCGCGAGGACACGATTCTGACGTCCAAGACTCGTGCGGAGCTCTCGGGACGACCGCGCGCGTCGGTGAACTCATGTCGGCCAACGACACATTGAAACAAATTTTCAGAGGTAAAACTTACATTAGCGACAGTAAGGCTAACTACTGCAAAAGTTGAGGACAGTAGCTAACCTTAATCGAACTGCCAGACAGCACAAAGGCCAATGGGGTTAACTTGTCAAATGAATCAGGGTAGTAATAGTGTTCTTAATAACAAATTAAGCCATAATGAAGCATTGCAGTGAACGGGATTTACATGGTAACAATAAGAATTACAACAAATTTCAGTTAACCATTTAGATTTTTCACATAATAACAACACTGACCAGCAAAACGGTAAAGTGTGACCATTCTTAACAGAGTTCGATTACGGGCAAGCTAACAATTGTAGTCAGCTGATTTGAATACTACACTGAAAACGAAAATTAGTGCTCACCTATTCTCCCTTTTTCTATTTGAAAATCTGTCCAAACCAACGTGCCGTTGTTTCCGAAGGTCAGGTGCGTCGTCCGCCTAATCTTTTACGCGCGTTTCAAAAAATACTATTGGAACTGTCGTGCAAACTGCGTCTTTCGACATCAACAACATGCTCTCGTGGGTCCAGAACGATCCCTTCCACCATACAGTCCGCGCTCTCCATTGCTGATCGCCTGCTCAGCTTTCACTGTAACCTCTCCTCAGACTCCTCCTCTAGCTGTTTTCCGCCTAGACCCTCCTCCGCGCCAGGTCACTTCTCACTGCCTTCCACTACTCTCACAGTGCCATCTGGCGGTGCATATTTCACGTTACACTTGTCGCAGTGTCGAATATACATACAATAACATAATTCGTTTTCTATGAACGCTTTTGCCATGCTGCATAGTAATTAACATTAAAGCAGCGCTGTTGACGATGCAGATGATACAGAAAGGAACTCTGACTGAAAAGCAAGTTTGGTCGACATCGTCAAAATGAATATGTCATATATTATATATGAATACATTATCATATCTATATCATCTGTTTAACTGCCGAACTAATGGACAATTAATTAATAGTGTACAACCAATAGACAATTTAGACTGCAGCCTAATTGATATAGCTGTAAAAAGTTTGTTAAATGTTGCTTTTAACGAGATTCTTAAAACTATAAAGATTATTTGAAATGTCTTAGATAGAAACGTTAATGTAAGCCATTGTCATGTATCATTTTGTTTGACTACTAGATCACGGAATTTAAACAAGTATTCAATTAAATACTATTTAAATATTCGTGTTGTTGTCGTAATTTGTATCATGGCATGGCAGTTTAGTACAAACGATGGGGTATTTATCAAAACCTATAAAAACACCCTTAATGACCCTTTATTTAGTAAACCCTTGTGGTTACAGTACATAGTGTGTATTAAAATGTAAGCTATTTTTATTTTAATTGCATGGGCCACAATACGAGCCGAAATTGCACTGTGCTGCCCTCTAGTGTTATCACTTTACATGCACAGTTTGTTTCATCTACATGAGATTACTTTATGGTTTACATTGACAAAGCGTAATAATCAATGACAAAGATGATTATAGAAACTCCCAAGTCTTGACCTTAATTAATTAATTATATCTTTTAAAAATACTTTCATACGTCACAGGAATATCTTATAGCAAATAATGCACTTCATTTGCAACTGGTTCACCTTTAAACTGTTCATCAACATACTGAATGAATGAAATTTGTCATGAATGAATCTGAATAAATTTGAATGAATTAAATTTATCATACTGTCCTGCCACGTATTGGCCAACGTCCATGAAATTGTTATAATGTTATTGAACCCCGCCGTGTACCTAGATGCCCTATTTGACTCTGCATTTGTTTAGTGTAGGTCGTTCACAAGGTTTTGAAAATATGCGGTTTTTCATTGTTCAAAATCTATGCGGGTGGAACGTAATTGTCCAAATACGTTTGTGTGTTTTATGCAAGGACTCTAGATCAAGAAGAATTGTCTTTGTCGTGCGGTCGAGCTGCCGGCATAAGGGAGAAATAGCGCGTGGTAGGGTCCCTACTGACCAGGACAGATACTTCTCTGAGCAGCAGTCACAGTTCATATGTCAAATTTGACCCACTAGCAAGGCAGAGCTCACTGTTGAAGACGTCGTAGAAGAACAAACAAACAAAAACAGTACCAAACAATAATAACAAAGTAGAATGCAAAATGTTTAAATACTTTACGATTGTATGATTAGGACTCTAACGTTTCAACCAGTAGATGGCACAATTGTCCTGTGAACTGATCACACTCTTTTCCTGGTGCTGGTTGATAGATGAAGAAGATGACAACATACATTTCTACTATAGAATTTAAAATAAATCATTTAAAAAAATTATATAAAATCAAGTTCGTAGCAGAAAATCACAATGTGATTTATAGATTATGTGCAATAAAATCTATATAGTGCACTTTATTTAGCATCTGGCAAACTTTGTGCCATATAAAGTTTGGAATTCTTTATATTTTATCTAGCCTATACAAATTCAAATGTAAAGCTTATAATATAATATATAATAATATATTTTAATTTCTATAACACAAACTGTAGTTCTAGGTTTTTTGTTTGTCAAGTTTGTTTGGTGAATTTGAGCTTAGTAGCCAGTATATGGGTGAAAATTAAGGCGGTTATAGACTTAATAGAAAAGACTATTAACGAGTGAGAGGAGCCCTGAGGAGATGTTGAGGAACCAGCGCCTTGCAGAGGAGCCCTGAGGAGATGATGGGGAACCAGCGTCTGGCAGAGGAGCCCTGAGGAGATGGTGGGGAACCAGCGTCTGGCACAGGAGCCCTGAGGAGATGGTGGGGAACCAGCGTCTGGCACAGGAGCCCTGAGGAGATGGTGGGGAACCAGCGTCTGGCAGACCCCAGTGCCATTCCACCTGAGCTGAAGGAAGTGTGACAAACAGAGTGGAAAAACAGAGAGAGTGAAGGAAGAACGAGGGCCAGGAGTGCCAAGAACTCGAACCCTTTCTATTGTGTTTCTGTACCACTAGAGAGAGCGAGAGAGAGAGAGCTACAACTTCATGGAGAGAAGCTGATCTTGGCTGCAGTGAGCCGTTGACTCACAACATGTGTTTCCAGCAAGACTTCAAGTTTATGACAACAGTAATCCAGGCAGGTTTGCCCAGGTAAACGGAGGTTGGTTTTTGATCTGTATTGTTCTGTTGTGACTATTGTAACTCTCTCTATCTCTTTCTCTCTCTCTCTTCCTAGACAGGCATGTACAAACTCTCACACATTACTCTAGAAACATCAGTTTTCTTTCTTTTACCAGTACCATGTTCTTAAACAAAATTGACAAAATTTGTAAGGACATTTAAAGGACGTTTAAAGACAACTTGACTTCGGTTGATCAGAATAAATATCAGACAGTTCCAAACACCACTGTGCTATTATTTACCATTATTTACCATTATATGTTATATTCATGACCACTGCATGAATGTGACATTGTAGTCTGTAAGACTATCAGATACTGATCCTGGTGTTGAACTTATAAATATGGGTAAGTTCCAGTTCAACTGTGAAAGCCCACTTGTAGATTGCCTCTTATAATTTTGTTTTGTTGAATGTAATCTTTTAAAAAAAATATTTTACGAGTATTATTCGTTTGTGTGTGTGTGTGGGTGTGTGTGATTTTTCTCACTCATTATTGGTTTGGATGTAAAAACCCTTATGTATCAGGTAACAGTATCCCATCAAGATTCTGTGTACAATCTTATTTAAAAATATTTCTTACTAGAGCCCAGTCAAGTACAATCCCTCTGAAGAAGCGCAGCAGAACAACCCATTAAACGTCTCGGGCTGGGGTGATGTCGGTAGGCCTTGAATGGGTATTTAGCAGGTTATGCATAGCTAGCAGAGCGCTATTAAACTTAGAGCTGCATTGGTGATCACTACCCGTGTGGCTCAGATTCCATTCCCTCTTATTAATAGGTGACAGCACTCTGGGTGAATGGACAACTTCACCGTCATTAACCTCAGTCTTGATTGAGCAAATTGCCCAGAAATTCCATCAGGTGAGTCTGTGTCCTATTCATGCCGTGTTGTAAAATACAATGACATCTGTGTTTCTCGAGGTGAAGATATATTGACTACATGAACCCTGACACGGAATCAAATTCAAGAAATTTACAGACACATTCAGCAGCTCAGAAATACGCGCACAATGCACAATCGCATGCACTCACACACATTCGCGCACGTTCATGTACACACTCGCGCACGTCCACACGCACTCGCGTACACTCACACACACCCGTACACGTTCACACGCACCCGCATGCATTCAGACACTCTCACACACGCCTGATTGTTGATTCCTGTGCGTGGGGTAAAACATTTGGAGGGAGGAGGGTATTCAACGATATGAAGACAAACAAATCCAAACATATAAGAGAGAACAAACCAAAACACGGGGGAAAACAGCAAAAAGAGCTTCAGTAGAAGAAAGAAGAGAGGACAGTTCCAGACAGAAAGGCCGCGTGAGAAGGGGTCCATGCCAAGGGCTGCCCTCTTGTCACTCTCTCAGCGTCTAATGGAGGTGATTGATTTTTCCGCCTGCTCTTATCGAGGGGAGCAGGCAGCGTCAATAAGGACGTGGTATCAGAGGCCTGGCGTATCCCGCCAGCATAGATGGCGAGCAGAGAGGCAGAGACGGGAGAACTCACTCATAAAGAGCAACAGAGGGCGGAGTCTGTCGCCGCTGGACGGTTACGTGTTCGCCTTTCTTAAATCCGAGATTTCGTTCAGTACTTTTGCTAGGCAGATTTGGCGAACCGGTGTTCGTCCCTTCTGCGAGGAATCCTCGCGTGCTTCTTAACGTCATCGCCGCGGCGAAGCGTTTCAGCATAGCATCGGGGGAAGAGTCGAGGGGAAATCTTTCCGAGTACAGCCATGAACTGGAGTGCATTTCATTCATTTCTGTGTAATAATAATCCATGATTGGTGTGGCCTCCGTTCTCCGCGTGAGAGGCGGTGAGAAAGCGGAAATTACCATGTTTCAGAAATGTGGCCGAGAACAGAAAGGGAGCGCTGTAATTGAATACTTTCACCAGACAGATTTCCCATTTTACAATTTCCTGCCGAGCATGCGGGTAATTTTGCCATTTCATCTGTGATTCTGTTATTCCAGAGAGCCACGGATCCTGAGACTTGAGAGGTAATTGGACAGTACAGGTGCAAGGATTCATTTACATCTGGAATTTCTGCTTATCTGTAGCAGTTGCGCTGCCTTGGCATACAGCTCCAGAGCCACCGTGAAACAAACATCTGCGCTGTAAATCATGCACTCGTATAAAGAAGGAGAATTCAGTGCGAACTTGAAATAATATGTTAGATAAGAACTCTACATGACTGACAGGGTTTAGCAGATAAACACTGATAATATGAATACACTCGACACTCCACGCGTGCGCGCGGGGAGGCAGCGAGAGAGTGTAAGCAAGCAGACCTCGGATTAGTATGAATAATCCATTTCCAGAAAAGGAAACACTGTCATGTGATCAGTATATTGAGAGGGCCCTCAAAGATCCTCTAAATATTTCTTAAGAAATTATGTTCACGTGCCCTCACGCTCGCACGCCCTGCCATTTAACACATGAATATGTGGTGAATATCAGCTCGTCTTACAGGACGCGACATTTTCCACGATTGCTCTCGTGGAAGGCTATGCAACTTACGCTCTAATGCAAAAACAACAACAGTAAAGTTTGCAAACATCTCCGCCATCAGGGGGGTACTAAATGAGACCCTGCCTAATAACATCGGCAGGTAATAACGGGCTAGCTGTGGCCTGGCCATAACCTGTTCTCAGCGTTGGTCTTTATTTCATTATTTATACTCTTGCCTCAGCATCGCAGAATAAGCAACAGCGAAACAAACTATATTCCACAGCTAAATCCTAATACTCAGTTTTCCAATGCTCTGTTTCTCAACCTTGTTCATCTCTTTGTATTGTCTTGCTTTGATTACTCCTGTCTTTGTTCACGATGAAGGCCGTTTCTCCTGGCCTGGGCCTGCAGACAAAAGGCAGCACTGAATCCGTCTCCGCTTTCGCCCAAAACAAAAGACGGCAGACTCTCCACTTCGGCTGCTCAAGGTCTGATCATGGCACTCGACAGAGTAGAACATTTCTTTTTCCGTTAGTCTGTAAGACACAAGCACACACATATTTACACACACACACACACACACACGCGCGCGCGCGCACACACCACTTTTTCTTCCATCTTTCCTCTCTTGCTCTCACCGTCTCTTACAAGCATATAATAAACCAACAGCCATTGATCTGCTAAACCTTGGACAGTGTATTCTGTAGCCACTCATGGGTGGTGAGGTTCAGCTCTTTGGTCTGACAGGGCTCTTGAACAAATGAAAATCCCATAGCACTGTTTTTAGCACGAGCGTTATCACACAGTAATTCAACAGAAATTCATCCCACTCCTTTAAAGCTGTCAAAGTCTGTACTTAAAAGTAGCAATGAATCATGGCAAATAAAACTCCAAACCCACTTCCCAAAGACTTAAAATCATGTACATACTGCATTAACAATGGACAAGGACAAGCACCCAGATTAAGGTTGCAATAAACATTAATATTAAGATTAAGGTATGCCGTATCATCCAGTTCTTAAGGTATTAAGATTAAGGTAAACCCTATCATCCAGTTCTTAAGGTATTAAGATTAAGGTATGCCGTATCATTCAGTTCTTAAGGTATTAAGATTAAGGTAAACCCTATCATCCAGTTCTTAAGGTATTAAGATTAAGGTAAACCCTATAATCCAGTTCTTATGGTATTAAGATTAAGGTAAACCCTATCATCCAGTTCTTATGGTATTAAGATTAAGGTAAACCCTATCATCCAGTTCTTATGGTATTAAGATTAAGGTAAACCCTATAATCCAATTCTTAAGGTATTAAGATTAAGGTAAACCCTATCATCCAGTTCTTAAGGTATTAAGATTAAGGTAAACCCTATCATCCAGTTCTTAAGGTATTAAGATTAAGGTAAACCCTATCATCCAGTTCTTTAAGGTAAACCCTATCATCCAGTTCTTATGGTATTAAGATTAAGGTAAACCCTATCATCCAGTTCTTATGGTATTAAGATTAAGGTAAACCCTATCATCCAGTTCTTAAGGTATTAAGATTAAGGTATGCCGTATCATTCAGTTCTTAAGGTATTAAGATTAAGGTAAACCCTATAATCCAGTTCTTATGGTATTAAGATTAAGGTAAACCCTATCATCCAGTTCTTAAGGTATTAAGATTAAGGTATGCCGTATCATTCAGTTCTTAAGGTATTAAGATTAAGGTAAACCCTATAATCCAGTTCTTATGGTAAATTAATCCAGTTCTTATGGTATTAAGATTAAGGTAAACCCTATCATCCAGTTCTTAAGGTATTAAGATTAAGGTATGCCGTATCATCCAGTTCTTAAAGTATTAAGATTAAGGTAAACCCTATCATCCAGTTCTTAAGGTATTAAGATTAAGGTATGCCGTATCATTCAGTTCTTAAGGTATTAAGATTAAGGTAAACCCTATCATCCAGTTCTTAAGGTATTAAGATTAAGGTAAACCCTATAATCCAGTTCTTATGGTATTAAGATTAAGGTAAACCCTATCATCCAGTTCTTATGGTATTAAGATTAAGGTAAACCCTATCATCCAGTTCTTATGGTATTAAGATTAAGGTAAACCCTATAATCCAATTCTTAAGGTATTAAGATTAAGGTAAACCCTATCATCCAGTTCTTAAGGTATTAAGATTAAGGTAAACCCTATAATCCAATTCTTAAGGTATTAAGATTAAGGTAAACCCTATCATCCAGTTCTTAAGGTATTAAGATTAAGGTAAACCCTATCATCCAGTTCTTATGGTATTAAGATTAAGGTAAACCCTATCATCCAGTTCTTATGGTATTAAGATTAAGGTAAACCCTATAATCCAATTCTTAAGGTATTAAAATTAAGGTAAACCCGATCATCTAGTTATTTCCTCTGTGCTTTTCCAGTGTTGAATGCAGTCGGTAAGATAATGTCTTACTCTGTAATATATTATACATGATGTGGCCAAACGTGGACATTTGACTTAGCACACCAGTATAAATTTGTTAGTCCCATTCCATTCCTAAACCACAGGCATTACTATACAGTGCCTGCTTCCTGATACAGCCTTCAGTCTTCTGGTGAAAGCTTACTTTAAGATTTAAGGGTGTAAGTCTGGCCCATTCAGTCATTAGGGGCCTGTGAAAGTCTACATCAGGGGGTGTGGCCTAGCAGTTATGGTCATCAGTCAATCAAAGAACCAACAGTCAAACTTCAAAACCACTCCCCTGTTCCTAAACCACTCCCTTATTCCCAAACCACTCCCATGTTCCCAAACCACTGCCCTATTCCCAAACCACCTCCTTATTATCAAAAACCACTCCACAATTCCTAATCCACTCCCCTATTCCCAAACCACTTGCGTATTCATAAACCTCTCCCCTATTCCTAAATTACCCCCTTATTCTCAAACCACTTCCCTATTCCCAATCCACTCCCCTATTCATAAACCACTTCCCTGTTCCCAAACCACTCCCCTTCCCAAACCACTCTCCTGTTCCCAAACCACTCCCCTGATGACAAACCACTCCCCTATTCCCAAACCACTCCCCTGTTCCCAAACCACTCCCCTATTCCCAAACCACTCCTCTATTCCTAAACCACTCCCCTGTTCCCAAACCACTCCCCTGTTCCCAAACCACTCCTCTATTCCTAAACCACTCCCCTGTTCCCAAACCACTCCCCTATTCCCAAACCACTCCTCTGTTCCTAAACCACTCCCCTGTTCCCAAACCACTCCCTTATTCCCAAACCACTCCTCTATTCCTAAACCACTCCCCTGTTCCCAAACCACTCCCCTGTTCCCAAACCTCTCCCCTGTTCCCAGTAAGCTGTTTATTAGTAATCACCTGTCTTACCCATTCCACTTATTCCAGTCCCACAGGTGTCTGTCCCCAGTGCTCTGCGTCTGGGCCTCCACAGCCGTCTGCTGAGCTGCTCGTCTGCCTTTTATCACGCTGCTCTGTTTTTGCTGCTGTCGTCTCCTCCAGCGCCTTCTGTGTTTTTTAAAAACAGTTCTGTTACATTCATTCATGCTTTGCTGTGTATCTACGCCATGTCACAGAACGTGACGCCCAGAGGATACAGTGCAGTTAGTGAGGTGCCCTCAGCAGTACCTCTGGGGCGCAGTAAATCGGCTGGCAGCAGCAAACACCGGTCCACCAGTGACTGGAAATTCACCACTTCCATACCAGCATGGATAGGCTGCACAGCTACTCTCTCTTTGGGACCCTCCAGAGGGGCTGGTAGCCCTGCCTACCCCTCCGCTATTGGATCCCTGCCTTCCCACATCACCACTCCTGCGCTAAATGGCACCGATCTGGAGGGTTTCGTGCTTTTTTAGAACATTGTGTGTATTTTGCTTATCAGCCTCTCATGCCGGATCATACCATGGAGGGATTGATCACCAGCCAGCGTGCAGGGAGAGCTAAGGCCCGGAGCAACACACTGGTGACCACCCACTCGGCACAGAGGCGTGACTACCCGGCCTTTGTTGGGCCGATGAAAGCTGTCTTTCAGCATCCGAAGGCAGGGTGGAGGCTGCGCTCGCGCCCCGCTGGGTTCGCGCCCCACTGCGTTCACGCCCCGCTGTGTCTCCAGCGGGGAAACCCGCTCAGTAGCTGAGCGCGCCTTCGACTTCCACACCACGGCAGCTGCCACACAGGCCGAGTTCACCCGCTGGGGGGCGTACAAGATCATTGACCACGCCATCCATTTCACCGCCTCCTGGAAGAGACACACCTGTCCCTTCGGCGTATGTCGCCTCCACCAGCACGTGAGATCCTGTCTCAGGCTGATCCCATGCAGGTGGGTGTCTGTCACCCAAAGAGAGGAGAACACACTCCTGGCCCAACTCTGGCACCAACCAGAAGCTCCATAACCACCTGTTTTGTCCTTCTGCTGTGGAGAACTAAAAATGCCATAAAGTGAGCAATGTTCCTTCTGCTGTCTTTTCATTTTCTCTCTCATCTGTGGCCTGGCATACAAGAAGCTCTCTCTCTCTCAGCCTTGGTTGACTCTGGAGCAGCAAGGAAACTGATCGAGGGAGGACCATGGCACAAGCTCAGCACTGACATCACCGTCTCGTCAGGCTGTACTATCTGTCAGGATCGTCAAATGATCATCAAATGATCATCCTTCTGTCAGGCTCAGCGTCTCTGTCCTGTGGACTCGCCTCTCCAGTCCCCCTCTAGTTAAAGCCCCAATACTGACTCCCAACAATCTGATGAGGATCAGAGAAGGTGATGAGAACGTTCATCACCACGTCCGGCCACTGTGAGTACCTGGTGCTCCCATATTGCCTAGCCACAGTGTCGTCATTAACAAGGTCCCCCAGGGGTACTTGGGTAGATCCGCCATTTTTTACCTCGACGTCCTGATCTACTTGCCGTTCCTGGACCAGCACATCCATGATGTTCACCAGGTTTTCTGCACTCTCCCCAACAAAAGTTATAGTGCAAGCTGGATGTGTGTGAGTTCCATCTGTGTGAGGTTAGCTACCATGGTTACTGCGCCGACACAACTATCACATGGATGCACACCACCAAGGAGTAGGAGGCAGGGTCGCCGTGGTGCCGTGACCCAGACACACAACCACACGCAGCCCTTTTCTAGTTTTTCTATCACGTTCATCACTGACTGTAGTTGTAGGTTTAAGGTGGGCACACCAGTGTCTCCGCCCGGGGGGTGTCAGGGGTCCTATGATTATGTAACCCCAGCAGCCTCTATCAGACAGCGACGACGCTCCCCATGGCCTTTTGTTTATGTTTTGTTTTCTGTCACACATGTTGTGTGTTTTGGTTACACGCCATGCTCCGCTCAGGTGGCATGTATGGTTGCTCATACGCCACAGTACCTATGTGTTAGGCTGCATTGTCTCTTTATAAACATTTTGTGCCGCTCTGATGATTGTTGGTGTTTGATGGTGTTACATTGCCTTTCTTTAGTTCCTGTGGGAGCACATTTATAATTTTCGTTTCATTGAATTCTTCATCTGGAGACTCACGTTTGCTTCCTGCTTTATTCCCTCCATGTTCTGTGCCTGTGACAAGATGTTAGGATGAAAGACACGAACCTCAGTGCCAGTTTAGGGTGTCAGCGCTGACAGACAGGTCCTTTATTTGTTTCTTAGTTTTTCCATATGAGATCATTTGGAGAGTAAGAGACCAGTCTTGAGTTGGTGCAAGCATCTCCCTGCTCAAACACTCCAGACAGCCACCTGCTGGGACCCCTGGAGACAAGCCAGGTGAAATTCTCACCCCTCCAGACTTGTAAAGGGTACGTACACACACACACACACACACACACAAACACATGTGCCCACACATGCATACACACCCACAAATGCACACAAAACTCACTCGCCCAACCACGCATACACACACACACACACACACACACACACAAAGGCCATCTTTGTTCACCCTGCTGCGCTCTGTGTCTTTTGAGATGGGCTGAATCTGCTCGTTAAAGTCTGTGACATCCATTGGGAAGATCGCCCCCTGCTGCTCCCCCTGCTGCTCCTCCGTTACAGTTTCTTTCTTTTTTTTTTTTTGATTTCTTGATTTTTTTTGCCTGCCTCATAAAAGAGGAGCCCAAGCTGCCTCGTAAGAAAAGAGGACGGAGAATATTCCTCTGAGCACGGCGCCACTTCCTGAATGAGAGAGCTTTATTAAGAATCGGATCTGGAGCAGACCTCCCTCATGTGGGCTGACAGCCCCGGCGGCTTGTCTCCGGAGAAGCAGGTCCGGTGGTGGAGACGGAGACAATCTCACTGCTTTCGCCCGTCGGACACTGAGAACCCTGCCAATACCCCTTTCCCATGCCACTACACCCAGTCAATCAATACATCAATCAGTCCGTCAAACCGTTAACGGACACGCCGATCAAAGCAGGGTGACGGTTAATGAAGTGGCTCGTTAGGCATCTGGCCAGATTGTTATCAGGATCAATGAGGAAGGGTGTTGACTAGTGCTGATTAAGTTTCCTGCTAATCAACTGCTAATGAGAAACACAAAGATTGCCCCTTCCATCGATTTCTGTTCACCCCGTGAAAATGTAATGAACCCCTATAAGGGGACCAAGTCAGGTTTCTCGAACAATGTTAACAACGTTAAACGTATTTTTCCCATCTGACCAGTTGTGGTCACACTTCTCCATTTCACACGAGGGGACGCCGAGCTTTTCGTAACGCCAGCCGTGCGAGGTGAGCACAGCCTGAGAGCTTGACGTGACAGCCAGACAGGAGCAGACGAGAGGCACCATGTCACTGATGTCCGATGACTTTCTCCTAGTCAGTCAAACACCAGCATCAAAGTACCATGGCTTTCCCCCAGGCAGAGCGTGCTGCCATGCAGACCTCTGAGACAGACGCCAGTGCCCCCGGCATTCACAGAGAAGAGGTGGGTTCAGATGAGGAAAGGGATGTGGTTAGGTAGGAGTGCGCTCACAGCCCTCAGGGTGAACCATGGAAGGAGGGAGTGAAGGAGGGAGGGAGGGAGGGAGGGAGGAGTGGTATAGCAGGTGTCTCTGGGGAGAGCTGATGCTCAGGGCACATGTTCCTGGCTGACCACACCTAACTGGTTTCCTCCCCTCTGTTCTTTCCACAGTCACCAGATCTGGGATGAAAGTTTGCTGCTTGCCCCTGACAAGTGGGAAGAAAGGAAAGGAGCCTTCCAGAGCAGGCAGGACGGACAGCTGCAAGTTAGGAGCAGTTCAAGGCTCAGTTACAAACAGCCCGCACTCACAATCTCCGGGAGGAGCAGGAGAAGAACACAGTCACACACACATGGCTCCATTACAAGGGCTTACAACCTTCCCATCTCCACAAAGATCCTTTGCATGCTTCTCTAACAAATAGAAGGCCCCGTCTATCGGGTGTTACATTGTTTCATTCAGCAGAAATTAACATATGGTTATTATTATTATTATTATTATTATTATTATTATATAGCATTGTCTCTATTGACCTGGTACTGGAGTGCACATCAGATACATTGCAACCACTGCAGCCTGTAAACCTGTTTCTTTCCTCAACCTGATTCTGGTGACTCAGTGATGTTACTGAAGGTGTCACTTCCAGTGTGATCACATGATCATGATTGTGTCGCACAGAGGAGAGTCCATAAAACTGTCAACACAGTAGCAGAGTAGGTCCCTGAAAGAGAAGAGGTGACGAGACGTCTGGGCCGGATGGCAGTAAGTCACCTTCCTGTCCACAGAGCTGCAGAGTCTTGCCCAATGTCTCTGAACGAGTGCCGTCGTATATAAACACGCGTGTGTTTGCTCGTGTACCTGTGCACTGCGTCGGACGCGTCCGCTGTGCAGGCAGGTGGATTTACATTAAACAGAGTAGCATCTCGCTTTTCCAGATGGTTCCACGACAGGCAGATTATCTGCTCTATCGCGGCAGACTGAACCTGAGACTGTTGAAGCTGTGTGTCGGGGTCTGTAAGTACTGGGGGCACAGTCATGATCCTGCTCCCAGCCCTGCGGTCTGTAAGTGATCCCTGCCTGGCCTGTCCCAGCTGTGAGCTCCACTTTCCAACCCCCCCTCAACAAGCCCAGTTATGGGATAGGGCTCCAACCCACTGCCCCCCCCCCCCCACCCCACCCCCAGAGACCCAGTGTCTGCACTGCGGGCGGCTTACTGGCCAACAGAAAGGCCAGGGGGAGGGTCCAGGTAGCCACGCCACTGGGATACTCAGACATGTGAGGCCAGCGGCAGAGTGAGCGTGTTACACCGAGCGTGAGTGTGGGCGTGAAGAGGGAAAAAATGTGAAAACCCACTCACTGATGCCTGGTGGAGTCAGACAATAGACGAGGAGTCGAGCCAGTTGAAGGATGTGTGTGTGTGTGTGTGTGTGTGTGTGTGTGTGTGTGTGTGTGTGTGATTTTGAGGAATTCATTTCAATGCCCTTATAAATGAGTAACTACTGTGGACAGGTTCCTTTCCTCGTTGATTTGCAGTGTTGGATGCCTTATCGCTCTCCCTGGAGTTCGCTAATTACACTGCGTCTACGGTTACGGCAGCCATGTTTGATATGAGTTTATCTGAGCTGTCCGTCTTGCAATTAAGGTCAGTGTTCAGCACTCTGTCAGTAGTGCCCTCACAACCCTGCTGTAAGCTGCACCAGGATCAAAACCAACACAGATCAAATTAGAACTCTGGAGTTCAGTTTCCCCCTCAGACCCCCCACCCACCCCACCATCACAACAGACAATACCTCAGATCAGCCCTTACATGGATGACTCTTGACCTTGTGTGACCTCTCGTTTTAATGCTTAATAATATCTGAGCATCTGAACTTGATCAGGGTCGGGGAAGCAAGACACCGGAGCAGCTTTTCAATCACCTGTGAACTCTAGTGATCTGTTTTTCAGAACGTGCCTGTTTTACAGAGCTCTCAAAGTTATTATTTAAAAAAACAGCTTAAATCAGGTTAACACACATTATTAAGGTGAACGGATAATGCTTTCTATCCCTTAATCTCACCAGGGAACCGGCCGTTCAGGTCTTCATGGTGGTGTCGCAATTCATGAAGGCACATTTTCCATGTGTTGGTTTCCAGCATTCAGGTATATTTTTATAGTTCAGTCTGGCTATGAATAAAAGAACTTGAACAATTATTAGAACAACTGCATAGTGCCAATTCTTTTCTATTAAAGTACAGATATGTAACAGAGTATTTAAATTACTCCACTGCCTTAATTTTAAGTAAATGTAATTGATCATTTATGTGTGGTGAATATTATTAGGTATTGAGTCTATTTTTGAGTTTAACACTATCAGGCATGAATTTCTTGCAATTTCAACATGTAATTAAATATGCAATTGACCACATATAATCATGATTAAAACATAATTATCTGACAGGTCTAATTAGAGAAATTATTGTTTCTTGTTGGGTGAAATCGGCAATCACAGAGAGTGTTATAAGGCTCTGGTAGATTAAGCAGTGCTGTTCATTCTTCCATTGAACAAGATGGATAACTTCAGTTCTTCAGTTCCAAGGGCATTGTGGGTAAATGAAGTCATTGGGATCCTCAAGTTAGTCAGAGAGAGAGACAGGGAGAGTGAGGGATGGAGAGAGAGAGAGAGAGGGGGAGAGAGAGGGATAGAGAGAGAGGGAGAGAGTGGAATGGAGAAAGAGAAACAGAGACAGAGAGGTTTCATAATAAGGAAACCATAATGTTTAAATGTAGTTAAACTCATCCAGGTAAAGGGGCTGAGCGGTCTGGTTAAATATTACTACACAAACAAGTGGTCAGACCATAAAGAATGCTAACATGAGAAGGAGATTCACTCCATGTGGCTTTGGATAATTGTAGCCTAGCCAGTTTCACTGAGTGAGGACTTAACACACCTGATACTGTGTATACATGTCACTGTGTGTATGTCCGTGTGTGTGTGTGTATGCATCGGTTTGTCTGTCTGTTTGTCTTTGGAAGCTGTGCGTTATATGTGTGACACACTATGCTGAACAGATTAACTGAGTGACACTGCGATAGCCAAGTAAACACACACACAGGAGTCCTCTTACAAAACAAGGCCCTTATCCCTCTCCCTCCTCTACCTCTCGCTCCCTCTCTCTCCCCCTCCCCCTCTCCCTCCCTCTCTCCCATCTCCATCCTCCCTCTCCTTCTCTATACCTGTCTCGCTCTCCCTCTGTTTCTCCCTCCCTCTCTCCCTCTCCCTCCCCCAACAGCTTCTGCACTGCTCTGATCCCCTTTCATTACTACACATTTTCAGTACAGTAATTTATGACAAAATGGACCAATAGTTGTATTCATAGACATATGTGAAATTTAAAATACATGCAAACATACAAAATGTTTTATAAACTGAAAATTATACCAATTGGCCTAATGGGGGCACTACAATGTTCAAATGAAAGCATGGATCAAAAGGCAAATACGTATCCTAGTGTTTTGTGGAAAAGGCTTGCAGAATTTTGATAGAATGGAGAGGTGGACCACCTCTAATCACATCTGTCACTCATTCACACTCATGCTACCTTGTGTCTACAGTTAGATTCTATGAAGCTAACTATCTTGATCTCTACCTGTCCATGATCAAGGAAACAGGCTAGTGTGGACAAAAACACTACATGTGTGTGAGTGTGTCTGTGGTTTGTGTGGGCATATTGTAATTAAAAACAATAAGTCTCATTATTAATGCCTTTCTCCCGGCTAGAGATTCAACAAGCAACTTCTGGATTACTACTCATTTCCCTCTCTGCACCTCTGAGTTCCAGGACTAGGATTAGGATGAAAAATTACGGAGGAACAGATTAGCAGAAAATGGCAGAAGGGATTAACAATCCCGGACCACTCCCACCCCCTACCATCTCCCCACCCACCTTGAAATTCATAGACTTTTGCAAAAATAGAGAAAAAACGATGCCTGCAAGAACAGCAAGTTGAACTGCAGCGCGTAAAATAGCCCCCTGTGCAGGGGGGCCGTGTTCAAAGCAACGTTAATATTCAGAAAACAATGGATTAAAAAGCGAATGTCACATCATGGGCCCGTGAGCACATGGTGTGACGCTTAAATGAGCCTTGATTGCACGAGGCAATTTGCATCTCAGCATAGCGCTCAATTAAGCCAAGCGATTAGCGGCCCCTCCGGCGTGTCCGGCTCCGTGTCATGTCAAGGTGGTGGAGTGCAGCCTCGTAGCGGGAGTCTGATTTGACCAAAGCCCCGGGCAGCGGCTTGTGTTCCCTAATGAGGCTTCTGAGTTCAGCTCTGGCCTGGAGGCTATGGCAGGTCCTGAGAGCCATGCGGAACGCCAGCTATCAACACGGCAGCTCACACCACTTTACACCATTTACTCCACGTGAGCTTGTCCCGCTCCGCTTTTAAAAGGGGCTTAGAGGGACGCGCTTTAATGAGAGTCCACCCCTGGAGGCTCTGTGTCACCTGGATGAATACAGGGGTGGAGAGTTCACTGATTCAAAATGATGGTGTAGGCTTGGCCTTCAGAAGCAGATTTTTGAGCACGCTAAATCTAACATATAATACTTTGGTTAATGTCACAATTCATAGAGTTTTGTTTTATCAGTGATATGTTCTTTCTATAGAGAAGATAAGCACCTTATGTTGCCATTGTGATGTATTGTAATGTCATTGTGATGTAATGTAATGTCATTGTGATGCCAATGCTATGTGCTAATTTACATTTAATGTCTTTTATTTATTATCACATTTAATGTTATTCTCAACAGGACAGGCACAACCATCAGTCAATAAAGTCTACAGCAATCCCAGTGCCCAATGCCTCTCACTTTGTGTGCTGTTTTATTTTGTGTGTGTGTGTGTGTGTGTGTGTGTGTGTGTGTGTAGTGGCTTGCACTTGTGTGAATGTCTCCAAATGCGCGTGGATGTCGCTAAGAGTGAAACAGCGAGCTCTGCATCTCCTTCAAACGTCTTCCCAGTCAATGGCAAAAACAAAGGTCAGGACTTTGGAAATGTCACTCAGTCTCTGGCTCGCCACTTACGGGGCCAAGGGAACCCGGAGGGGGTTTGGCCTGGCCGCAGGTTCCGAGGGGACAGAATAATGCCTCGCACGGCGGCTACGGCTTCCTCTTCCCTGGTGGTTTGGGCCAGGCGGAGAGGCGCGGTGGGGGCTCATTCTTCTGCTGCCTTTTCCATCAGCTGCCAGACGGGCAGGGGGCCGCGCTAAATGGGCACTCTAAAATAGAGCGCGCCCGGGAGGGAGCCCTCTCGAATATGTACAGTATACCTAGCAGGCAAGCGGAGAGATTCACAGCCCTCATACTTAACCATACAATTGACACATATAGCATGAGTAGCAGTGTACATTTATTACCTGTTTTTATGCGTACATATTCCCTTGTTTGTCAACATGCAAGTGGGAGGAATGTGAAGATAGCCGCATTGAGTAGGTACAGTGTTAGGCTACAAGATCAGTGGAGAGGTGGGGGGTGGAGCCAACTAAAGGAACCCTTCAGTTCTGTTGTCAAGGTTCTATCCTTCAGAGCAACAGAAGCTATTAAAACTTAACACATGACTATTTGCTAGAATTGTTAATGTATACACCCAGAAACACAACCACAGGTTTACACACACTTCCCGTCCTGTGTTCAATGTGAACACAGTGAGTAGGGTGTGACAGAGAGCTAACCCATGATATTCTATGAGCAATCAAGGCTCTTTAATTTCTAATTAATGTATTATTATAGAATTTATTTTTTGAGTTCTCGAGAGTTTTCGAGACTTTTGTACTTTATAAATGCTCTGGAATTAGATAGATAGATAGATAGATAGATAGATAGATAGATAGATAGATAGATAGATAGATAAGATAGATAGTACTTCATTATCGGGTCAATGATCTGAAATTTGTTTTACATAAGAAAACAGAAAAGGACAGAACGAGTGCAAAAAACAACGCAGTGCAAGATAACTAGCTGATTGATGTAAATGTAAATGTAAATGTAAATGATTGGTGTGACCAGCTGACGTAAATGTAAATGACTGGTGTGACCAGCTGATGTAAATGTTAATGTGAATTGCTGGTGTGATGAGCTGATGTAAATGTAAATGTAAATGACATGTGTGATCAGCTGATGTAAATGTAAATGACTGGTGTGATGAGCTGATGTAAATATAAATGTAAATGCCTGGAGTGATGAAGTGATGTAAATGTAAATGTAAATGCCTGGTGTGATGAGCTGATGTAAATGTCAGTAAGGGGGGCGGAGCTGGCGGCTGATCAGATGATTATTTCAGCATCAGAGGACAAGCGGCTGAAAAGGAACCATGCTCAGCACTGGCCTGTGGGTGACAGAGGGGGGAGGGGGAGGAGCTCCCAGCACACCTGAGCTTGCGTTACCTGCCGTCTCCTGAGCAGCATACTGAGAGCGTGGAAACCTGAGCTCAGCTGTGGGAGGAAATCTGGCCGCCTGTCAAGTGCTTTTGTGTGTGCTTCTGCGAACAGGCCGGATCTGGTTTCCCCTGCACCTGAAACAGGGCACCAAGCCATGAGCACAGCAGAGCAGCGAACACGAACCACACCAGACCCCCCCCCCACACACACACACACACACAGCCGACCTGTCAGAGTGCTCCGTCAATAACACAGCGCAGTCCCACCACTGCAGACCTGTGTGACCCAAACACAGCCCTACTCTGTATGAAACGTTTTGATTGGTTAAGGTAGAGGTTAGGGAATGGCTTAATTCATATATGACCTAAGGATGTCTGGTTACATGAACCTTTATGAGCTCACATTACAATAACAGTGTCCACACACAAATTACAGTACAACAAATTACAGGTGCCAGAAATCATAATCGTTTACATGTTGCTGTTTCGATACCTGGACACTTTGAGTTTGAGACGATATAGCCTTTCGCAGCTGGAGTCTGCTGGATGACAAATATGTTTCATCTTTTTTTTTTTTTTTTTACATTTGAATTAACAGTACAAAAGCAAGTGTGAATCCCAGTTGTGCCGGGTGAAGTCTGGGAGACGCCCTGTGGCAGGTAGAGTCTCTGTCTTCCCCCACACGTCTGTGTGCATTTGGGTAGGATTGCAGCCACTGTTGTCATACATTCCCTGAAGTGGTTGACACTGCTGTGGGCCGTGCACGGTGATGAAGGTGTTGGCGCCATTGTCATGTGTGCCCGAAGGAGCCTCCTGCAACGGCTGCCACTGACCGAACACTCTGGGAACTGCCAAAGTGGAAAACTAGACATTAAAAAAGTGTTAATAAATCAACAACATGTATATCCCTTCCATCTGACTTTGAGGAACAGGTGTTCCGAGTTTCAAATGATACCAGAATTATATAGAATATTAGAAATGTGTCACCTGTACTACAATCTGAAAAGACAGATGTTAATTTTAACAGTTTTTTTTTTCTGTAACAATTTATTTTTTTAATTATAATGCTATGTCCCCATTCTCTGACGTACTTAACGTTGCCAAGTTCATGGACATACCAACTTTAAAAATACACTAGATAAACAGTCGGTCTCACACATTCAGAGAGGTTCAAATCAATTTAAACCATACAAAAACACGCTCCGAAGGAAGATTTCCTGATCTGAGACTTTTGACACGTGTGTTATTAAAATCAAGCTACTTTGCATTCGTACAAGTCACTCAGGTGGAATTGCTTTATATTCACAAATATTCTATGTGAAATGAAAGTATCAAAGAGCGCTCCCGTGATGGCTCTGAGTGAGGGGTAATTGCTTGCTGGGCCCCTTGCCCCACACTGTTCTAATTAAAAAATGACAGAAGAGCACAGAGATGATTAGGGAACGCTACCAAGGACACGACTGCAAACGCGAAGAGAGCCGTGAAGCTCCTAAGATCCCTGCTCTGAGGTTGTGACTGTGGCACACGCGCCATGCAGCTCAGCAGACACCACTGGGGAACAGAGACACCAAACGAGAAGCAGTTACAGAGGTCGAGCCTGGAGACAGGGGGACGGGGGACGGGGACACAGGACAGGGGGACAGGAGACAGGGGACAGGGCAGCGTGGATGAAGAGTTAAAGAGTGGGGGAGAGAGGGAGGGACAGGGACAGAGAGAGAGAGAGAATCAGAAAGAGATATAGAGAAAGTGAACAAGAGAGAGAGAAATGCAAGTAATCTGAAGGAATGGTTCCCACGACGCCAGGCGGGCAACTGAACGCCTTCTCCAGTAACACTTTTCAGAACAACTCCCTTCTACATTTCCCCGTCTACATTTCCCTCTCTCTCTGCCTTACGTCTTGTTTATACGAGGCGTTATTGTCCCGTCCCTTGCCCGTCCTGCTCCTCCTCCTTCTCTCCTTTGTCTTCTCGGGCTTGTGGGAAATCTGCGTCCCTGCCTCCTCGGGGCCAGCTGTAGTTAATCCTCTCCAAAAGCACCTTAACCATGCTGGGAATTCTACAGCTGCTAAATAAAACGTCAGGAACAGCCATGCACTTAACTCCAGCTCACCCTGGCACGGAGCGCCTCTGTCTGCACACGGCAACGGCTTCTTCTTCTTCTTCTTCTTATGAGTAGTTCAAAGCAATCTGCCGTGGTGTGATAACTGCGTGCGTCTCTTGGGTGAGCGGGAGAGGGGTGGTGCAACAGGCCCGTCCTCATAATCCTGTTTTGACAGTTCACCTGAGATCACACAGCCTGGGATGATGGAGGAGAGAGCTTACCTTAACGGTGAGCAGGAAAGACACTATACACCTCAGAATAGTGCCCAGCTCCTCAGAGGACTAAAAATGATCTTTGGACGGTGAAATTCACTGCGTGTATGTGCGAGTGGAGCACATACGCGCTCTAAGGATGAGTGTGTTACGGGTTTCAGGAGAACTAGATCTAGCGATGCTCTGAGAGTGCAATAATCCCCATAAAAATATCCGAAAACAACTTCTGTAAATTCGTTTGAGCCAACAGGGGGCAGAGTTTCATTTTGAATTTACATTTTTGCGTAGTTAAACCTCGCTGCCTATTACTGCCCCCGAGCAGTGACCCACGTGTGATTCTCGGGTCTGCCGCTGCCCGTATGGAGCTGTCCCGCGTGTGACTCCTGCCATTGGCTGCTGTCTGCGTGGGAGTTTTCCCAGGTGCCTTTGTGGGTTCATTCGCTCTCGGTTCCTCTGCGTCCTCTGTCTATTTCGCATGTTAGGTCAGTTGGCATCTCTAATCTGGCCCGGTGTGAGTGAGTGTGTGTGTAAATGTACCCTGTGATGGACTGCCGTCCAGTTTAGGGTTGGTTCCTGCCTTGCGTCCTGTGCTGCTGGGATAGGCTCCGCCCCCCACCGCGACCCTGAATCGGATTAAGTGATTTAGAAGATGAATGACTGAATGAATGAATAAATCTCATTCAGTGTTCTAAAATGTTAGAAATTTTCAACCATTTTGAAAGGATTTAAGGACTTTAATAAATCATTACATGAATACAGATGAAGGCTTTGTAAACTCCATTTTAAAAAATCTCCAAACACCATAACACGTCTCTGCTGTTGTCTGGAAATTAGCTAAATCAATCAAATAAGCAAATAACATGAGTTATTTTAATGCGATTAAATAGATCCAGGAACACTATATCAGATGTAATCACACACTGAATTTTCTTTATTTCAGTACTGTTTGGCTTTGAAAATAAATAAAAGGCACATTTTCTCTCCAAAATACAACAATCAGGACAATTATTCTGAGATCAATACGTTTTCATAAACACACCCAAATGTACATTGAGAGAGTCAAAGGGACAGTGAGCTCAGGTGGATTTTCAATACACTGTTCAATATGCATGAATGGTGTTCAATATGCTTGAATGGTGACCTTCAACAGCGTACCTGTCTGTAATTGTCCATCACTCCCCGTCTCGCCCACTAAACGCTAACTGGGACCATTCAAAGCAGCCACTGAAAGGGAAAAAATTGTGCTATTGAAGAAGTTTATTAGAAATTGATCTACTGAGACAGAAGGTTTGGCAAACTTCCACGGAGATGACACGATCTGGGTGGAATGGTAGCTGCAGAGGTGGAATGGGTCTCCGAGGCCGATGAACAAGAGGATGGTCAGCACAGTGAGGAGGAGTGGAGCACAGTGAAGAGTGGAGCACAGTGAGGAGGAGTGGAGCACAGTGAGGAGGAGTGGAGCACAGTGAGGAGTGGAGCACAGTGAGGAGGAGTGGAGCACAGTGAGGAGTGGAGCACAGTGAGGAGGAGTGGAGCACAGTGAGGAGTGGAGCACAGTGAGGAGGAGTGGAGCACAGTGAGTAGTGGAGCACAGTGAGGAGGAGTGGAGCACAGTGAGGAGGAGTGGAGCACAGTGAGGAGTATAGCACAGTGAGGAGGAGTGGAGCACAGTGAGGAGTGGAGCACAGTGAGGAGGAGTGGAGCACAGTGAGGAGGAGTGGAGCACAGTGAGTGGAGCACAGTGAGGAGGAGTGGAGCACCATGAGCTGTACTGAAGGAGGATTGATGATACCATGGAATCACACTCTCTCTAGCAGGAATGCACAAGTGGTTTCACGAGACTCAGAACAGTTCCATATTTCTGTATATATACAGTATATATAAATATATATTTCACCCTTATTCTGTATATATTCTGAAATCATACATATCATGTGTATATTTTACATTAAAACATGTCACATACACTTAATCTTCAACTAACATTTTTAAAATATCATTTAAATTATACCGACATAAAAATGGCAGTGCAAATTTACCAATTGTGCATTGACAGTTTGGAAAATAAACTTTCTTGTGAAGTTGGTCCTGCGTCTTGGGTCTAAGGCAAATATTTACGACCGACACACCAGTGTCACGCCAGAAAAAGACACCAGAAGTGGTTTTTCAGATGGTTACCTGTGACTGGTGCGGTGAGAGACCAGGAAAGGATACAGCAAGACAGCATCAGAAAAAGTCAACAGGTAAAATGTGTTGAACACTGAGTGGTCACATCAACCTTTTTGGTCACATCAACCACCACCAATATTATCTCAGCTGAAGTTCAGCAAATGTATTCGTATATAAAGACCGCTGTTACAAATAGGTCCTCTTTAGGTGGGTTTGGCTATCAGTGAGAGATATATTGCTGCTATCTATTACAAAGCCCAAGGGTACAAATCATGTTGTAATTTAGGTATCTAAATCTCCTTATCAGCTCATCTCACACTGTAAGTGAGGTCAAAGGTCAGCAGGCCAGCAGTACTGAGGGCTATCTGTGACATGCAGAGGAAACTGACTCGCTGTTTTTATAGTCACCTTCTGACCTCTCATTAACCTAATCTCTTCTACTTAAAGTAATCACAGACTCCAAGGACACCACCAATCCTTTGCATGTGTGTGTGTGTGTGTGTGTGTGTGTACATGCGCATGTGACTGTGCATATTTTGAATTGTGTATCTATTCTGGTTTGCATAAGATTTACAGCATGCCTGCCACTGTATGGAGATGAACAGCGTGTGTGCCGCTGTATGGAGATGAGCAGCGTGTGTGCCACTGTATGGAGATGAACAGCGTGTGTGCCGCTGTATGGATATGAACAGCGTGTGTGCCACTGTATGGAGATGAACAGCGTGTGTGCCACTGTATGGAGATGAACAGCGTGTGTGCCGCTGTATGGATATGAACAGCGTGTGTGCCACTGTATGGAGATGAGCAGCGTGTGTGCCGCTGTATGGATATGAACAGCGTGTGTGCCGCTGTATGGATATGAACAGCGTGTGTGCCACTGTATGGAGATGAGCAGCGTGTGTGCCACTGTATGGATATGAACAGCGTGTGTGCCTCTGTATGGAGATGAGCAGCGTGTGTGCCGCTGTATGGATATGAACAGCGTGTGTGCCACTGTATGGATATGAACAGCGTGTGTGCCACTGTATGGAGATGAACAGCGTGTGTGCCACTGTATGGAGATGAACAGCGTGTGTGCCGCTGTATGGAGATGAACAGCGTGTGTGCCGTTGGTTCTGGGCCTCTGTGAGCAGAGGTGGACATTCCAGGTTCAGAAAGCAGAAATGTCCTCACCAAGATTTTGCTTCTTGGATTGTGTTGATTCCACTAATTTTACCTGCCTTGCACTAATTAGAAAATCCTGCAAGCTTGAGTAAAATCCTGGGAAGGAGTTTTACTTTCTGAACCTGGAATGTCCACCTCTGTGGGGAGTTCAACCCTGCGGACAAACACGGCCACATTAGCAGCAGAGAAGCGTGAGAATCCCTGCAGGCTGGAGTCCCCCGGAGCTGTGAGCAGGTCCCCATATCACACCCATCTAGGTGTTTATCTAGCATCATTCGTGGTGGCAGCAACATTACTCTCCCTTTCTTCTGTGCACATTAGAAGTGCTGGGTCAGTGTGATAAGTTGGGCCAACTCAAATGAGGCCGCGGTAATAGAGAGTAGTGTGTGCATGATTTATCAACACTGGTAATGGGTCACAATAAGAAGCATTTACTTTCACTAAAGGTATTAGCGTGTGTGTGTGTACGTGTGTGTGCGCACCCGCATGCATAGTGTGTCCAGGCACCAGGATGTTGTATGTTACAAAATGTTGTATGTTGTGTATTGTAATGTTTTCAGTTGAAGCGTGTGAGCGTTTGAGTGTTTCATCCTTTATCAATGAATGACACAGTGTAACAGCATCAGGAAAAATAAAACGTCATATGTTAGAGGTATTATTTAATTGTTATAGTCTATAATACAGAAGGATTTATGAATTTAGGTTACTACATCAACAAAAAAGAAGTTAGTGGAAGTAATTCAGCAAAAATATTTCCATTGTTTCTGAAAGGGGTCCAGAGACTGTTCACCTGTGGTAAAAGTGACACACCCTGTTTGATTAAAACTATTTCATTAATGTATAGTAATACAGAACATTATAATACACAATTATTATGTATAGTAGTACAGAATATAGTAGTACAGAATATATTCTGTTCTGCAATGAGAACAATCTCCACATGAAAGGCAGTCCGAGTAAGAGGCATGAATCTCAGAGACTGGTGCTCACCAGCCGTTACTGGTTTGAGTTAGACTGGTTTGAGTTAGACTGGTTTGAGTTAGACTGGTTTGATTTGATATTGCATGAACAAAATCTGCACAGGAACTAATTTCAAAAAAACAGTCTGAATAAGGAAGTTCACATTATTCCTGTTTTTGGTCTAATAAACAATTTGTCTGTTTTTGAATTGAAGTAAGCAGCAAAGTTTTTCTCTCTCTCTCTCTCTCTGTTCCTTTTTCTCTTTCACACACACACACACACACACGCACATATTATAGCACATGCTGAATGATTGCTGGTCAGTCTTGAGGGTAGAACTGTCTCTCAAGGCATTTTTAAGATCAAGAGGAAAATGACTAGCAGAGCTAACGAGCCTTTGTGTATGAGCACAGGATGTCCTTTCATACACGCCACCTGGAATAATTAGGTAGGAAACCTCTTATTACACACACTGTGAGTGCAGGCATACTCTCACCAGGCTCTGGTCACTGCAAACCAGAGAATACTCTCTCTCACACGTGTAGACACACGTGCACTCGCACACACACCACACACACACACACACACATCACGTCATACTAAGCCCTTGTACACTTTTGCAACCATTTAGCAGCTCTGGGTAAATAATATGGAATAATGTCTTTTTTTCTCATAATATACTGCTGCATGTACACAGCTGTATTCTTTGTCTGTGTTACTTATTATGAAGGCCTCTCAAGAGAAACAAACTTCATTTAGCTAACTCATGTCAGGATGCCATGGGTGGATGTATCCTGCTGAAAGCGTCGGCTGCTTGCCTCTGCATGTGTATACCTGTGGAGTCAGATACCTGTGGGGACAAGAGCCAGGTGCCCATGTGTTTGGATCTATCCCAGCGACGCGTGCCGCTCCCATTTAAACACTAGAGCAGGAAGAAATAAAAATGAACCTCTGAGTTTGTGCACATTGCACCACAAACCTGGGCACTGAGCATGTATGGAAGAGCAGGGCTTCAGACAAAAGAGAGAATTATATAAATGGGGGGAGAGAGAGAGAGAGAGAGAGCGGGAGAGACAGACATATTTAGAGAAAGGGACAGAGAGAAAAAGAAAAGAAGAAGAAGAAGAAGATGTTCAGGGTAAAAAAAAACCCATAAAGGGCGAGAGAGGGGTTAAGCAGCGAGGGCTCCTGTCTGTTGAATAGGAGGGCGTAAAGTACCCTCCCATTACAATGTCATTTCACCCCAGCACAGTCTTTAAGTAATAACACTCAGTGGGGTGTGTCATTATCACCTCTGCCCCAGCCTGGGTTTGGGGCAGGTGATCCTGCTGTCACCAGCTGTCCACGTGGAATCCCCTCCCCACAGTTCACCGGCAATGTCCTCAGCAGAGCTCCGCACACGCACTTCCTGCACCCCCCCCCCCCCCCCCACTCCCTGAACAGTGAACCCACAAAGATGGACGCCACAAAATCAATGGCCAATCCATAAACATCAACTTCATTCATTGTTGCTTCTCTCCGTCGCACTGTCTTTCTGATGTAAAAGCACAACGCAATCAGACGCAGCTAAAGTTTACCCCCTATCAGAAAATACAGACACACAGTGGGGCCATAACACAACAAACAATTCAAAAGCCTATTTGCGGTCCCCCGCTGAGAAGTTTGCCTTGTGAGATGGGTCAAACTAGATATAAGGAAAAAGTCATTTACAGTTGTCATTCGTCCGTTTATAGGACAGGACCATTCTGGTTATTCTTGTTTGATTTCACTCTGAAACTGCGCGCAACGCCAGAACAGCAAAATGAGCATAAACAGTTCTTATGAATTCGACATAGCATGGGGTAACTGTTGAGTTTTGTTTTACCAGTATAGCAACATTTTCAGTAAATGCATTTTGTACTGTGTCTGCTTTGACACGGACCATCCACTAAGCATACGGTTTCGCTGTTAAACTGTAAAACTGTAAAAAAAATCTATTATGAAAAAAGACAACACGTGAAAAAGGAATTTCCATCAAGTTAAAGCGGGAATTTCTGATACGAAATATTATTTTCACTGATCGTTCATCCGCCGTAAAAGTAGAGACAACGTGTTTACGCGAGCACCGTTCACAGCATTGCTATTTCAGAACCAGGACAGCTCCTCAAAAAACCCAACACATAACTAAACAAAGCAAACGACCGCGTGCAGATGGAACATTTGGCGGACGGCACGCGACTACCTTACTTTTTTGTGACCTCTACCATCTTTCTAAAGGCTGCGCGCGCTCTAAATTCTCCGTGTTCACATATGCAGACGTGCAAGCGTTCTGGAGCGGACGGAACAGTGTATAGGGCAAAACGCGTAGCTGCGCTGAGCTGTGAAATGTGCTGAACAATCAGGATCACTGTTCCCCATCCTCGCGCCTTTCGCCTCAATTAGCATAGCCTGCTGTGGATGACTGACTGCTATAGCCGGACTGGGATACCGCTATTGTCCCTTAATCACATGAGCGTGGCGGGGTGACAGGACCCAGGTGAGCCCAAAGCTAAAATGGATTAACGGCATTTATATTAAGGAGAACACAAGAACAAGCACACACACACAAATAACAAAATCTGTGTTTATCTGGCTATACCCTTCATAAATCCCGGATGGGAACTCGTCGGATGGGTTTGGAACCTGAAATGTGTGGGAAGAAACTGATTGTGATTCACATGTTCTAATGACTGACCTCTAAGTACTAAGGTGCAAATTATGCAGTGGCAACTGCAGTTGGGGGCGAGTGGGGGATGGGGGGCAACTTTTTCCTAGGGAAAGATATTGTAATATATAGACTTACAGTTAAGAAGGGTGTATGTAATATTTCGACGCCCTAAACTTGTTTTTACCTCTTTTGGGGGTCCAAGTCTTAATTAGTAGGGTCAGACACTCCCAGTTCCACGTGTAATTCGAACCATTCCAACAGCTTTTGCTGCTTCTGCAGACCATGTGGATTCAATGAGCCGTATCAACTAGGATATTGTACCTGTATTTAAACAGCACCTAAACGCTTCTAGACTGCAGTAGACCTGCGCGGAAACGTGCAGTTAAGAGTAATCTGTTGTAGAGAGACATGAATCATATCAAAAGCGCTTCATATGGTTTTAATGCTTTTAACAGTTTTATATCTTGGTCAAGAACAGGAACTTATACATTGTTGCATTTAATAATGTTAATATAGACAAGCAAGCCTACTAATAGTGTGTGGGAATGAGGAGTCAGTAAACTTCTGAGTGACAGCATTCAGGCCCTAGAAAGCAGGGTAATCGGCAGATGCGCAGCCGTGTCATGATTATTATTCCCGGCTGCAGTGTACTGTAATGAGCGCGCGGCTGACTGTTCGCGCGCTGATTACCGGTCCTTGGGGAACCTCTGTTTTTCCTGAGTAATTGATAGTTAGGCTCCGCTTTAATTAAATACGCTGTCTGATCAGTTGATGTATATTTTGTGAACCAAAGAGAATGGATTGGGCGCAGTCAAGCCGCATTTTACGATTTGCTGTTAACCTCAAATTTACAACGTAAGTTGGGGATCATGCTAAATAAGTTGACAAGTTGCTAAGTAATCATATTCAATTAAGGTTAGAAATGTTTTACACATATAAAACTGACAACGATGTAAACCATGACAAAACAGGCCCGCTTCTCATTCACATTTGGCAGTCCGGGATAGTTGGGGTTTGGGGGGGGTGTTCATAAGTGTGTTTTTGAAAAGTTTCTCTATTCACTGTCAGACGGGAGGGCATTTGAAGCGCTCGAGGTGGTGTTGTCCTCCAACTTACCCGCTCTTTTCCCACCAAATCCCTGCCCGCTTCCCGGGGCGCTTGCTTTTTGTGTGGTCCCCCCGCCTTGTCTCGTTCTGTCACCATTCTGAAGGGTTGCCCCGGTTTCCCGCACACCTGTGCGACTGCCCGCTCCCTTCAGGAATTCGCTGGGGCTTGTAATCAGCTTTGTGGCGCTATTGAGTGCACTGAAACTTCCCAACCTCACAGCGCGCTGGACCACTGAATGGGAGTCAGCGTGGGGCGCCTCTCCAACTGACGGGTCTGCCTAATTCCTGCAGGGTCTCTCACAATCATCCCCACACAGACTGTGGTGCCACACCACGAGGATGAAGGACAGAGAGAGAGAGAGAGAGAGAGAAGAAGAAGAAGAAGAAGAAGAAGAAAAAGAAGAAGAAAAGGGACAAAAAAAGAAGACGTTCAGGGTCAAAAAAATATAAACACGAGGAATTCTAGAAAACGACCAATGCAACTGGCCAGTCCAACGATAAGTTATAACAATAAATTGATCAATTGTTAAAAACAACATATTTTTATCAGTACGAGTGCAGTAGCATTGCTGTGCGGTGCTGAGGTGCAGAGGGGGGTGCTATAACAAAAACTTACAGAGCACGTGTTTCAGAAACAGTCTGCGGCAACATGATTGCATATGAGGCCGGTTGATCAGTTTTCGAGTTAGTTGTTATGATTCACTTCATGGCTTTAAAGACTCCCCCACTTACTGCCCATCACACGCCCCCCCCAAACAACACACACACACACACACACACACACACACACACCATGCATCAAAATATAACAACAACAAGACCAGATACGGAAAGGCTATATGCACAAAACCACAAAACCGAGACAGAAAAGAGGAAAATGTTGAAAAATAAAAGTTTGAACCAAGTCGCAGGCTTTAGGGGCGTTCTGAACGCAAAACCACATTTGCGCTGTTGAAATGCCTGCTGTCGAGTCGCAGGCTGCAGGAATTACGGTGGTGCATCTCTCCTCTTGGAAGGGCACAGGATTAAGAGGCAGCAAGATTGTTAAACATGTCAACGTGTAATTGCACGATAAGGTCCTCGCGAGGAATTTATTGGCCCAGTTGCTATTTCTATTCCCCCCTAATCTCGTTCAGCACATTCGTTCCGTGCAATCTGTCTGCGTAATCTTCTGTGACAGAGCGCCGACCAATAGCAGCATACCGGCTTTTTTGGAGAAGGGAGAAAATATGCAGAGGCGTGATAAAGTGATGCTAATTATCCCCATTTAGGACAGCGAGTGCAAGAGATCGGGAGTTTACGAACGAGCGGCGAATACGAGCCAGAAGCCCTGATGGCTTCCGAACGCAGAATATATCGGTGGTTACAAGATAAGGGTATCGCGCGCTGAGACGATTTATTGGTCGTGGTTCGCCACCACCCCTCCCATTTGCCCCAGCCCATCCTTTTCACCCACCCACCCCCGCGCTTCCCCTTCTTTGCTGGAGTAGTAAATTATTTTGGTTAAATTTACCAGAACGCGCTCCCTTTAACCTGGCGTGACTTGCACTCCGCCTCAATGTTTTCAGCGCTAATCCGTGTTGCTTTTCATGTGCAGATAATATACAAATAGCTGCCGAGTGGGCAGTCCCTTACGTCGTGATAAGAGAGTGGCCACGGATGGGCCCTAATAAACGACTATGGCCACTTGCTCATCATTTTCTGACAAGGCTCAAGGAAACAGTGAAATTAAATGCATTTACATAGCGTGAACCTTAAAACAGTAACAGCAGCCAAAAGCAGCTGAGGCAAAATATTTAGTGTCACCTTCTTTTTTTTACCATGTTTAAAATAATATGTTGGATAATTAACGATCATGTCACTAATTAAATAACTTAATTATTTTTAATTTGTTTACTAATGTCATTAAAATGTTATATTACTTTATCCGCCCACTATTATAATCGCCTTGTTGTACCCTAATGTTATTTAACCACGCAGAGCTGCGCTCCGTTGCTCGTGGCCTGCAGGGTAAGGACACCCTGTCTAAGGCCGTGCAGGCTGCTTTTTTGACACCTGTTGCGGAGTGTCGCTGTAATAATAATTACTGCTGTCGTACTGCCGACCCAGAGGTCAGAGCCTCCGACAGTTCACTCCACGACCCCTTAAACACTCTAGCCAATCCTAGTTTCCTTTTAGTCCATTTTCTCAAAATCGGATCAGCACAGCCGAGCACTCAATTCCTGAAAAACACGCAAAATAGAGAACCATTAAGCGAATGGCTGCAGTATTTCGACGACTTATATAAATAGAAGTCTAAAATAAAAACAATAGGACTCGCTTCCTAGTGAGTTACGGACCTCACACTTAACATTATGTGAGTTATGGACCTCACACTAAACAGTATGTGAGTTATGGACCTCACACTAAACAGTATGTGAGTTACGGACCTCACACTAAACAGTATGCTATGCCCTCTTAAATGAAGTCCACGATTCACGTGAAACCTGTGAAAGTGATGTGCTCACAGATAACTATTAGTTAAAAGTAAAGAGGATCTTGATCCCAAAGGTAATACCTACAGACTGCTTGTTTCTAACACCCCATTAAAATATCTCAGGCTGCGTTCTCGCGTGCAGATATAACATTTCGAATTTTCGACCTTTCTCTCCGGGGGACCTTAGGTCACATTGCTTTTCTTTTTACATTAAACGTTGTCTTTTACCGAAATCCATTTTGAAATCTTTTAAAGCATGTTGTCAAAATTGCTTTCACAAAGATCAAAGGCCAAGTAAACAGCCGGAAGAGTACTGCAATAGCTTTTAGGATATAATTTTCTATCTTCAATAAAACAGATGATGTTTATTGTTGCTTTTTAAGTTCAAACATAGGCCTAAAGCAAATTCAGAAAGAATATTTCTGATGTTTGACTCGTGTGTACACTAACCACGTCCATTAGATACAGATAACAATAAAACAGGAACAGAGCCCAAATTTTAAAAATGACCATTAAGACGATATTATTTAAATGGTCTACAGTTTTTCCTAATATGTCAGTCATTCATAGATATGGTCTTTGTTGTAAATCGTATCAAATGCCGTTTGTTTTGTACGGTCAAGTGTAAGCTTTCGAGGCCAGATTTAATCATCGCCATTAAAATGTTCTTCTTTGCTCAAAGATGACATAATAAAAACAGATGCACCAAAATGAACAAAATGTATTTAAATCTATTTTGGAAAATAGGATTTTATTTCCCCCCACAGAGTAGTTCTAACAATGGGTATTTTATAACATAATTCAATAAAATTGCTTCAATAATTTGCCTAAGTAATTATTTTACTAATTCTAGACCACAATTTTCCCATTCATTTCATTTAAGGGGATAAATCCTTTTGAGCTCGAGAGCTTCCAAAAACGTTCCTTTATACGAATACACAGATTACAATTAGAATGTTTTATAGGACGTTCCATGAGCTGTAAAAATACTGGTGATGTTTTGTTAAATAATGTCGGCATTTAATACAATATTCAATTATATGGAGCAGTTATAGGTAGTCCTGTTAACAGAGGAGCAGTTGGACATTAGTCAATACAATATTTACCCAAGTTAACAAGTTAAAAGGAGTAGATATTAATAATAACACAATGTAATGAAGAAAATAACAAAACTAACACCTTTTAGAACCATAGCAACATTCTTCCAAATTTTATTTAGACAATGAATCAGCGCAAAATCAGAATGCGAACTGGCAGGAATGCATCTCATAAATTATATACAGCAGCAGTTAATTGCCAGTCTTTGAAATATTAAAACGTATTCACAATTTACAAGAAATATTACAGCATCATTCAGGAACATAGATTCACGTATACAAATGTTTTGGTAAGTGTAATATGCAGGAAACTCTTTATAAACTCTCAGAAATATTTCTCCAAGTTACTTTAGAGGTGAACTTATTAACTTAAAAAAATGAACTTACACAAAGCATTAAATATTTGAAATGAAACGCTGGAATCAGACGGAACGTATCAGGTTTTTTGGCATGGCCAGGAAGAATGTCAATTCGAATTCATGAATGGTATAATAGAAAATGTTTAATTAAAACTGACAAATATTACCAGCTCTTCGTTTTCTCTGAACTGCAATCGAAACAATATTTTACCTTAAATTTCAAGAACATCTTTAAAACATTCTATACAAAAGTAGTTAAATGGCCATCTAAAAAAAGAGGTACATTTTTGGTGGCGAGTGTCTGAATGCGCTTTACCCCCAGTTTCTTTGACCATTTCAGATATGCGTCAACGGGACAGTTGCGTTGACTCCAGCAGCAGGGCTTTGATAGTGCTGTGGTAAGGCGTGCAGTCTGCTCTGGACAGACGGGTCGCCGGACTCTCCAGGTGGTAAATACATGCTGATCATCTCTCTCAGGTCTCCCGGGCACGGGCCTCTAGAGTGCGTGGTAACCGGAGGACTTACGTTCGGTTCGGACTTGACAAGTGAGCTCAATGTACCGATCGCTGCTGAGGACGCCACGCTGGAGTTTTGATGCTGTGAGTAGGATATCCCTCCGTAGGCGGACGGAGACGTGCTCATGTAGCTCTGAGAGTTGGATATCGGGCTGTACTGGAGCGCGGTCATATCGTAGCGATGCATGGGCTGTGGGTTGTGGGGGTGGTGGTGGTGAGCATGGTGGTGATGTGCCCCACTGCCTGGATGCTGGCTGTATGCGAGCTGCGCCTCCTGCATCATCGCGGCGGCTGCGGCAGCGGCTGCCACCTGCCCAGAATAAGCGCCGTTTGCCCAGCCGTTCATGTGTGCGTAACCGGCACTAGCGGAGCCTCCGTGACCCCCTGGACTCTCCAGCCTCTGACTGACACCCCCCGGACTCATCCCTACCCCGAGACCGACACCTGCTCCAGTGCCCGCTCCGCCGAGCAGACCGCCCGCCAAAGAGTACTTGTCCTTTTTAAGCAGCGTCTTGGTTTTTCGCCTCGGTCTGTACTTGTAATCCGGGTGTTCTTTCATGTGCATTGCCCGCAGCCGCTTTGCCTCATCAATAAAGGGCCGCTTTTCAGCTTCTGACATCACCTTCCACTCAGCACCGAGCCTCTTGCTGATTTCGGAGTTGTGCATTTTGGGGTTTTCCTGAGCCATTTTTCTTCGCTGGCCCCGGGACCACACCATAAACGCATTCATTGGTCTTTTAACGCGCTCTTGGTTCGCTTTGCTGCCCGTGTTCGGACCCGTCTGCCCAGGATTTGTATTAGTTTGCGGTCCTGGGGAGTGCAAGTCCGTTTCCATCATCATGCTATACATTCACGTGGCTTAAAGACTTCTCACCCAACACAGAAAAAGCATGAACTTTTCGGCGCTAGTCCGCAGGAGCAGGTGCGACACAAGCAAGAAGTGCTCCGGAAAAAAACGGAACGAAATGTAATTTAATCCAAACGGTCGCTGTGAGTTTGAAAGTTTTTTTTTCCGTCTTGTAGCCTGTTTTGCGTCGTTCCCGACTACGGTTTCACATCCACGTTAATTGAAAGCGCATTTGTGCTACTTTCCCTAGTGGAGTTGAGGAGTTAGTTAAAGCGGCGGCCATATGATGCGCTTTGACAGCGATTAAAATGCGCGAGCGGCCAATGGCGTTCTAGAAAGAGAGTGATTTGCATGGAGATCGGTTCTGTGACGTAGAGAGCGAGGAAAGAACTAGTAGGCGGGGTGCAACAGGGGTCAACACCGCCCCTCTAACGGAAAGTAAATAGTGGGATAGCCTGCGAGTTTAGGGCTACTCTATGGTTTGGGGTGAATGAAGATTTTTAATAGATTAAACTGTAGATAAAATAAAACCAGTAACTCCAACATCCGAAGCGCCCATTCATGAATAAGGTCTACCTGGACATAAAGACCAACATTACGCCGTACTGTATCCAAGTTCCGGTAAAGACAAAAAAGTGTTTACACCTCGTGCTCCACAGTTTCAGTGCATGCATTATCTGACACAGAGCGCTCGCCAAATCACACACTCGGTAACGTTTCACTGATTAGGTTAGGGAGACAGCAGAACTAGAATACTTATTCTGAAGATATTTGCCCTCCCTCCAACAAAACACATGCGCACAAGTGCACACAGCTTACCTGCATCTCACCCGAGTAACGCGCTTGGCCTATCAGCATCTGAGATCCATTGCAACCAACCACATGTACAACAGATGGCCTGCACATTTCTTTAAAAATAATATGCGGAAAACACATTTAAGAGAATACCCATAGGAGTTGTTACCGCCGTCTGCTGGTAGTTCAATGTTGTGAATTCACGTATTTAGATTACATTTTTTGGCAAGGCAAAGAAATCAAAGCAGCACAGGTACCTTTATGCCGCATTGGTTAAAAAAGGATTCGATTCTGTTTAGATTAACATTGCGTTTGAAATTAAAGACCACGCTTTAAAAGTTCATGTTAAAATACACTGGCAACGAAAAAATCTCACACTGTGCACAACGCAACACATGTATAATTCGATCTTCACAGTTGACCTGGCTTGAAAACACCAATCAGTTGCTAATTGAACGCAAAACAAAAATATTCTTGCCCCGCTGAGCAGCTAACGACGCCAGGCCGCACGGCGTTTAATTAGGTTAATACAGATATGCAGAAGGGAGAGAAAGTGTACGGGGATCACATTAAATTGTGTAATTAACCTTAAACATATGACACATGGTACATATCATATCGGTCTGCACGATGTGGGATAATTACAATTATAGACATGACAAAGAATTATGAGGATAAAATTGCTCTTTTTCAAATCAAAACGTACAAATATAAAATGACACCTGTGACACAATTCGCACAATTTTATGGTGTTTCAACGGTCCATATCTACGTATTTGAAATAGTATGTTCTAGTTATTAAAGGGGGCGTCGTTCATTTATTGTAAACTACAAAATAATAAAATAACCCTGCGCGTAAGTAATGCACTATCATGGGATAAGTTTTGAAAGACTGAACGTCGTTTTACATCTTCAGCAGAAAAGGTTCTGTACTTAATTTCATGGTTAGGTTCAAACTTAGATAACAATTCAACAATAATAATTATTTTATATAAAAGCAACATATCAATACCAAAAAATACTATGAAGACTATTTGGATAGGCTATAAGCGATTTTCATCCAGTGAACCTAATCTAACTAATAAATTTGAGATAAATAATAATGGTATTAAGAAATAATTGTGGGCATTTAGATGCACTAATAATATACTATTATTATTATTATTATTATTATTATTATTATTACCACCAATAGATGAATAGCAACAATAATATTAATATCAAAGCTCATATTGAATACAAATGAAACTTGGTCTATTTCACTTGTTCAATAAACTTACATCACTGATTCGCCTTCTTGAGATCCTTTTTGAGAACCACCAAAGAAAAAATGGGTGAGACTGAACGATTCCGTTTTCTTTGGATTAAAGAAAGTCTGTTGAATCGCGCCGTAACCCACGAGGGATGCATTTACTTTGTCCTTGTTATTTTTGTCACTTGCAGCACGCCTTAGTGCTTGTTTTGTGTGCGAATTGCGCACATGGGGGGATAGGGCAGTGCTGGTGCACGTGCGGGTGCAGGGGTCACGGCAGTTACCCTAAACAAACAGCAGTGACCCATAATTGTTCAAGGGTCCTTATTTGTTGGTTTAAGATTGATTCGGTCTCTTACTTGAAATACAAAAGATTACATATGTAGTTCGCAGTGCCTTATTGGACACTGTCTCTATTATATAAGTACGTGATGCGTTTAGCTATACATGTAAGTAACAATTCGGATTTTTTGGTGGCTTAATTGGAGGAGCAATGACCTTCGAAGTGAATAATTTATAGTCTGAAAATAGAACACGGACCTGAGTTAAACTACACGAATTATTACCTCTCCAACAGTCCCTCTCTCTCCAAGCTCTAACCCTCTCCTAAACGTGAAGAGTCTCTTGAACTTGTGAGGAGGCAGTTTAACATCGACATCTGACAGGTGTTAGCGGCCGTGCGGCTCAGGAAACATAATTACACGTGAGTATTGGGGCTATAGAGAGGGCTAAAAGAATAAGAGTGAAAATAGGTTGTTTGGAAGTAGGATTTCGGTTAGGCTGGGTTGTTAACATATCAGAAACGATCTGAAACAAGTAACAAAAATTTGGATGCAAGGTATAAAATGTCACCATCACTAGCTATATTTCGTGTTTCCACCAATTCATGTAAGCGCGTGGACCACTGTCAAATCTAGAAGTTTACATATTAAAATAGGCTCGTTAGATTGATAGTAATACCACAAAATCAAAATGATTAGTTACAGATGTGACGAAGATTCTACAATATAAACACTATAAACCTAAAATTTCAGTCAGTCGGCAAAGGCCCTTGCCTGAGTGGAAACAGGGAATTAAGAACTTGGCCATTAACCAGTGTTAAGATCACATCAAAACTGACCGGACAAGCAGGTGTCAAAGTAGGCTACTATATGAGACATACTTCTGCTTTATGCCATACATTTCAGATATTTCGTTTCTAGAAATTTAACTTGAACCCAGTGCGGTTATATCTGTAAAGACGGACATAGTTACTGAGTCAAACATGTTTCCGCTAAAGAATTCTAAAGCCTGTTTATCCTTGGCCCTTCATCGCGTTTGGTGAATTACAGTTTAATTTCGGACTTATATTCCAGACAGCTTTAGAAATCTCTGTCGTTGCTTTTACCCGAGAAGGACATGATGTGCTGTTAACGTTAATCACTTAAATTGAGCTTGTAGTGTTCCTCTTCAAGGTGAAGTAATAACCAGTTAAATATCCCTTACAATAAAATAAAAATATCCCTAAACCTAATTCGACATGTAACCAACTTCAGACTGAACACTATTTCATTAATGCGTTCCGTGCCGTAAACGTCGATGGTAAATCTATTACACCTGCCTGGGTGCTAAGCAGTGCTTATACGCTGTCGCGCGGCATTCACCAGTTCACCAATCTCGGATACAAAGAATCTGGTATTGTACATTCGAAACGCACACAGCCTGTTTATTTGACAAGTTCATTGCGAAGCTTGTTAGCGTATATCTTCCCACCAGCGCCGTAACGATGTAAAATTTATAACACTCGTCTTAGTTCCCAGTAGTATAGGCAGATCCGACGCGCCGAAGTTGATAGCGTTCTGACAAGAAAAGACGTTTAGCAAATGATGCAACGATACCGCATCTAAGTAACACAACTCCGATTAAAACCTTATTTTCAGATTCTCCCTGCACAACTCGATTTTCAAACAGATTTTTATAAAAGTCTTAGTGATTTCATTTCAAGCTGAGCAAACTTACGCGAGCTCCATTGTTCCACTTTCGCAGTGATGAAAAATTGTCCTTTTCCGTGTCTATCGCTCTGTCCTAACCCAGCCATACTCAGACCGCCATCCCTCCTAAAATCTACAACCTGAGTGCGCCAAGGCCGATCGTACCCCGCTCCCAAACCCACCACTCACTACACACTGAGGAGACAGACAAGAAAATGAAATTTATTATAGACTCTAAAGACAATTTCAAGTTATTGTTTCTCCCGGCGAAAGGGTTCCTTCTTACATAATGAAGCGTCTTTTGTGTGGCCCGGAACAATAGAAAACAAGTATTCTAATAAATAGCCACTTTTTTGTTCCCTCTCGAGGATGAATGGAGTTGAGCAGTTGGGTTTGAAAGCAGCTGCAGCGCATTCAGGAGATGGGGGCGGAGCCCTGGCACCAAGCGTCTCTCCTCCTTGGAAACGGACTTGGAGAGGGGACCTAGCACACCATCGAATAGCTGTCTGCAGACTTCACCTCATCGCTTTAGAGGTGTGTCGCATCGCCACTGCTGCACGGCTCAGAAGAGCGCCGCACAAATTCAAACAAATTATTATTATGCCTTAAAAAAATATAAATAACTTTTCTTAAATAGACTTTTACTGGTGTGTCACAAAAACAGTTTTTGTATGATCATTTCGACAACAAAAAAGAGAGATGCTCGGAAAAAGCTCAGTAAAATAACCTCATCTCCAAAAAGCAAAAACTCATTCAAACAACAACAGAATTGGCTGTGAACAATCAAATCTCACACTTTTAGTCTTTAGTTTCAGCATTGATTCTCGTTTTAATACACAAAGTACATCCAAGCTCAGAGGTCAGAACCACAATCAGCAACGTCTAATGACCAAGTTAAAGTTTAGTACAGTTTAGTTTTTAGTGCGTTTAGTAAGGCTTCGGACAGCCCCAGGGCTGCAGTGCCTGTTGCTAACAAATGAACATCGTACTCTGATACTCAGTGCACAACACTGGGTTGTTTTTTTATGGAATTGTTGACTCATTTCTGTTGCTTTGGGTGGCTTTTATGGCGATAGATTTTCCTGTTGTCATATGTGCCGTAAGCCTTCAGGCATCCTGGCATGCCACCATATGTCTCTGACAGCCTGTCAGAGTGTGTAAATCTGTTCCACTGCATCTCAGACACACTCATGTCCATCTGATGGTAGATGTTAACTGCAGTATGGTGACCCATGCTGGAGACAGACTCTACGTCACCGTGTCCCACTTATTCAGGCATGATCTGTGCCCTCTTCCATCTCCGCTCATCCTCAGGACAATGACTGTAATTTACATTGGCAACTACTACAAACCCCGTACATGTACCCACTCCCCCCACCACACACACACACACACACACACAGACACACACACACACACAAGAGAAGCAAAAAGTCTTTTTCTGAGCTTGGAAAAAAATGTTCAATTAAAACCCTTCGGGTAAAACCGAACCTTCAATTCTATAACCTCTAAGGCTCCATGTTTGCTTTCTTGCCGTGTTATACCGAGAGAGTAAAATGACACGCATAGGAAAATGTCATAAAATGAGATGACTTGAAAAGTCAAGACATTATCAAATGTTGCATCACAACAGAAGAACAGGGGAGACTCAGGCAGAGACGATAAGACACAAGAAAGCCTTCTCTCTCAGACTAATGCACAAGCATCCTCAGGCATTCAGAGTGCTCGCTGTACGAGGGGTGACTTGCTCCGTAAGTCTTTTTCTTTGCGATGAAACGCCATGAAACTCCTCCTTCCGAGCTCTCGCTGAAACTTTTTCGCTCCCTTCCTACATTGGCCTACAAAGTCCAGCATATTAAGACAGACTCTATTCATTAGCATGGATCATATTAAACAACCAAAATGCGAGTTTATTAAAGATGAATAGATTATGCTACATTATGAACAAAGTCAGAATACGTATCATTACTTGGCAATACAGTGGAGGATAAGTCCACGCTCAGCAACAGGTTGAAATTCGATCTGCATTCAGCATGCACTGGCTGAGAATTGCTATCATGACAGCCACATGGTTTGTGTCCGCACGCTCATGTAAATAGGTGTGTTCAGGGAAACTAATTTCACCTGCTCACCACTCCATGGTCTTGCATTAGTGGTTCAGTGTTTACTGGAACTGACTCATTAAGGTAACCTGCAATTGAAAGTCTTTTGAGTAAGATTACATTGTAGCTCAAACCTCTTGTACTACATCTTGTGCACGTGGCTTAGATATACAGCTCTGTACAACAGCAGTTAACAAAACTATTATGCATGTTACGTAAAGAGTTAATAAAACTACTATGCATGCTATGTAAAGAGATAATAAAACTATTATTCATGCTCTGTAAAGAGTTAATAAACCTTGCCCGTATCTTAGGTTACAGACGGTAATCTCTTTGAACGTACCATGATGACTTTGGTGCATGTTAGAGTTTGTACAATGTTTCTGGTGTATCCCAAGAGGTGGCAGAAACATAAACACATCCGATCCAGTACTCTCCCTTGTCCAACACACAGTCCCTGCTCTATAGCCCGGAGAACGGATCCTTCGTTTAATCCATCCAGTCTCACGAGGCAGAGAGACACCGACACCGACAGTGCACCAGTGTGTACCACTCTTCATGGGATCATTATCCCCAGCAGACTCTTGTTGAACCTCATCACCAGCAGGACTCTGAACCCGATCACTGCACAGGTCATTAATCTCTTCCCACCACCGCTGGGGTGGTTAAACATCCATCTCTGGGTTCTCCTTTAGCCGAAGCTTACCGCTGTGTTAATTTTCTCACTCTATTAGCACGGCGCAGCTAATCAAGGCCCCTCTCCCCGATGGCGAGGGAAGCCAAGGAGAAGCAGGCAGGTGTCAAGGCCGTCTATGCTGCTTACCGCCACAATCTGTCTCCCAACTTTGCCTCGGCGGGATAATGAAGGACTCATACGCCAACCAAGCTCTCTGCGCTATTGTGCCCAATCTGTTGCATTAAACACTTGGCAGACTTTCAATTACAAATCATCTCATTGTTTTCCTTCCCCCTCCCAGAGCTCACCCGTGAACTGCTTTCCAATGTAAACAAACACTGTAACCTTTCCCATAGCCGCCCTGATTATCGGCCTGCCGTACCACTTATTCATCTTTTTAAGTCATTTAAGCTATATAGAATCTCATTATTGTGATTATATTGACAAAGTCTGGGACGTGTGTAAGTCACAGATTAGTCAATATAATCAACCAACAACACAATTACTTAAGCCTTCTTAAATGTTTTATTGAGTAAACACAAGTTGCAGTAGGTTAATAATGATATCAGTATCTGCTGTTACAGAAGAACTCTCAGTTAGGTAGCCATGTCAATAAACAACAAAATGTAGTTGAACCGTTTAGTTTAACGAATAGTATAATAGTTTAACTAGTAGTTTAATAGTTGTACAACTGCTTATGGCATTAGACGTCATCACAGGTTCATAGCAAATGACACATTTTTAAAGATTTTTTTTAAAAACTACCTCTTATGTCTGTTTACAGATCCCCATGGCAGCACAGTACGCTGGCAAGCCGTTGATTTAAGCATCATTAGCATAAATGCAAAGCACGCTGAAAGGCTGAACACATTTCCGTGTCGCTCTTTGTACTCAGACGA